>NCVS01000462.1:40448-57939 GCA_003055095.1 Goniozus legneri | reverse complement strand
ATAGTCCGGTAGTCGTTTCGTCTAGCAGAGCTCGGCTTTCGTTGTAACCGATAACCAGCCGTCTCATTGACGAGCTCCGCTGATTTATCTCCCGCTCGACAGCGCCATTTTTCTCCCATTTCTCTCGCCAACCGCGGAGATAAAACATCGGATCGTGTTAACATTATATTCCATTTTATAAATTATTTATTAATGTGAATCTACGTGGGAACCCGGCGTGGAATGCATCCTCGAATGAAAATATTTTGTATACGCGATTATTCAACCTGAGCGTTCTTCGGGCGCATCCGCTCGCGGTAAAACAGTTTATGTCTTTATCGTCGACACTCGATTATTACTTTTCAACAATCGTAATTGCTTCAAACGCACCCATGCCATTCTGTAATTGTTTACGGGCGAGATAAAGCGATCGATAAATAGAAAACGAGGGAAAAAATAACTCAAAAGTACGCCCCAATTAACGACAACGTAAAGAATTGCACCATTCCGATATAAATAAACTAATTACTTAAACAGTAACTAATACGCTTAAATTACTGTTTAAACAGTAAACTACTGTTTAAGTAATTAGTTTATTTATACCTCGATCGAAAGTACGTGCTTTCGGCATTTTAAGACAGAAAGTTGGACATTTTTGCTCTGCTAGAATTCTATTAGTGCAGGAATGTCAAATTTTCAGCTCTCGCAATGTAATATACCATTTCGCACGAATGTCAGCTGTTACAATTTTCCATCCCGCGTCAGCAAAATTCAGTGACCGTCAGCCGCGCGTGATGAGGCAGGAGCAAAAAAAAATGAGAAACATCGCTATGTGACAATAAATCAGTGGCGAGGTTGCGCGTGCGTACGCGTGATTCGCTAACGTGTTCAGTTCCGCGACGATCTATCCGCGCGTGGTGGGACCTGTTGCATAGGCTTCACGAGAAAGAGCGAGAGAGAGAGAGAGAGAGAGAGAGAGAGAGAGAGAGAGAGAGAGAGAGAGAGAAAGAGAAAGAAAGAGAAGAAAAAAAGGGGAGAAAAAGAAATCCTTCCCCCTCCGGGCACTCGCTGAACCCCTCGGAGGAGTGCATTCCGTAAGAGTCGAGGGACGTAGCAGGAGGAGGAGAGGAAAAGGGAACAAGAGATCGCGCGTGAGAGCGAGAGAGAGAGAGAGAGAGAGAGGGAGGGAGGGAGAGGAAGAAAGACGGATGAGAGATGAGCCATCCTCTTTTCGTTAAAGTTTCGAGCACGAAACGTATCGCGGTCCAGGGAGGTTTTGTTCGGCGTAACGAGCCTCCAGGCCCTTTTTTTTCTTTCTTTCTCTAACCTGCCATCCTCGCCGAATCACCGCTCACCGAGATTCAAACCCGTAACGTATTTTCGGAGCGTATTCTCGATTTCGCTTCCTCGCGGCGATTTAAACGAGATAAATCTTTCGCAATAACCTAACCTCAAATGGTGGCGAGACTTAAGCATATGAGAATAAAAATTTTCAACAGAAGGACTCACCTCGAACGCCCTTCCTGCGTTTCCCGGCGAGACGATGTAGATCCCCCACCTCCTCATTCACGGCGCACCACACGCACGAGCATCGAACTCACTTTTCACCGCGAAATAACAGCCACCTGCCCGGTTAGCTACCCCTCGTGCTCCACGCAACGTCACAACAAACACGCGACACGCGAGTAGAGAAATAACATCTGACACTCGAAAACCTTCGACAATTCCGCACAGCGTAGCGTCCTCTGTCTGTCTCACTCCCCCGCGAGCGGGTAATCTTCCATCTCTCTCTCTCTCTCTCTCTCTCTCTCTCTCTCACACACACACACACTCTCTCTCACTCACTCGAGATCTTTGAGGATCGAAGATGGACGACGATTGGTTGTATCGACGGCTCGAGTATTCCTTCGGTTTTTGCTGCACGGATTATCGTTGCACTCGCGACACTGCACTCGAAAACTGGCGAAACTCCGAAAGCCGTGGGGCCCCGTGTCGACTCCCCGCGACGAGCGAACCTTGTGTGTGAGTGCGTAAAGCGTTGGACCCGTCTCGCGCGCCTCGGCCAATCAGCGCTCGCCTGGCCGCCGGTCTGCGAGCTCAGGATCACGAGGTGGGAGTGAGGGGAGACGCGCTATCTGTACGAACACCGAGTAACATTTTTCCCGCGTACGAATACACGATCGCCATGTTGCTGACCTCCTCGCTGCTCATTGGTGTTCACAGATGACGCTATTTTCGTATGATGACGCTACCGCGGTAGGTAAATATACTTCTACAAGTATTGAATTCTACGTTACCGACTGTCGATGCAAAACATATATTTTAGCGCCAAGAGGGAGCCAGCGTTGAAAAATGATGTTGATATTTGCGATTAGGTATCGATTTTTTTAACAAGCTCCGATGATTTCCAGAAATACGAATTTTGTAGAATGAATTTTCAAAAAAACAATTGAATTACATCATGAATGTCGAAAATTAATATCTCATTGTTTATGAATTATGTTTTGAAATTAGGAATGAACAGTTGAAATAAAATAAAAGCTTTGTTATGATTAAATACTTTTTATTCAATTTCACTATCTGATCAATTTAATTTAATAAAACACTTGAATTTATTCATAATTATACACATAGATTATTTTAACTTTTTTAATTAGGATTAAATTCATAATTTGATTTTTAACTCACATTTTTTCATTCTACTTGTAAAAATATAGCTATAATTTAATCTAAGCCAAATACAATATTTTGAAGAATGGAATTATACTTTCGAATTATTGCAATCTTCCATAATCGATATTCGCGATCTTCCAGGAGACTTCCGATAACAAATATCGAGCGAAAAGTTTTCCTATCGCAATCAGTAGATCGTGCGGGAGCATCGAGGAAAGTGTTTATTATTAAACGACCACGAAGATAGCAAGATACTATCTCACCGAAAGTGATTTAATGACCGAATAGTGCACACAGTAAGTTAACAACGCGTGGCAGTAACAAGATTTTGTAATATTGGCAAATATTTTGCTTCAGGGTAACCAGATTGAGTCATACGCTCTTTGATCCGGTTTTTTCTATCTATTTGTAGCATAATATTATCAGAAACAACTTAAAAACAGCATCATTGAAAATTTCAACATTCTTCCTTTCAGTCCTTCTAAAATTAAAATTTGTTTTCCTTCCTTCACTTTTTATATCGTATTCTTTTCAAAAGATATTAAATATAGTTTCACAAATAATCACCAAACATCGTTCTTTTTTCATTCATTTCTGGTATTTTTCGTTTGGAAAAATATTGTTTTGTACAATCACACTGAAAATGAAAATTTGAATGCACTCAATATTTATTGTACAGGACAAGAATTTAAAGATGGTAATTTTATTCTAAATATTATTTGTTTATTTTGAGTAGCCACTTCATTACAAAATATTTCTTTCTACATTTTCAAATTAGTATCAACCTTGGTCAAATTTTCATTCTCAATGCACCAAGATTTCGTTTCCCCTCGAAATTGGGCCACGAATGAAAACTCTCACCGAAAGACGAAATTCAGCGACAAAATCGTGTCGCACTGTCACTGATTGGCCAGCCAACGGGCAAGACCGCGCGTGTGTAGGGCGAGCGCGATGAGTTCCAAGGCTGACGTAGGTACTTATTGTATCAAGTCTCGTTAACGTGGATGTCCATTCACTCCCGCAGTACGGATGGCCAGTGTGAACCGAGCCGCCCGTGACGAACGAAATCTCATCGCGATAAAAAAGGAATCGCGGATAAGAGAGTAAAAATGCAACGGAGGTGCCGCGGTTACGTAAGAGAGCAATCAGTATCGCCGATAATTTTATGAAAATGGCAGCGCTCGTGCGTCTCAAGCGCAGCAGCGTGCAGCTTCGACATGCTGCTCGTGAAATGAGAGGTGAGTTATCTAAAATAAAATAACCTGTTCCAATATAAAATGTATTTATATTTTGTTTTTACACGGCAGAAAAGATAGCCTTAATATGAATTAATTGTCCATAGAAGTCCACATTTAATTTTAATTTTACAACCAGATATTATTGTGACATGATTATTTTAAATTATCAAACGACTAAACGATTATATTAAATTGTACATTTGTACATTTTAATTTTGTTTCGAATAAGACTTTATTCAACATATTTTATTTACGTATTTATTTTTTTTTTGTATCATTTATGTTACGTGGTTCATATTATATTTACCTACATTTTTTTTTTGGCATCTCAAATAAAATGCTAACGCGCGATCCCCTCTTATTTTCTCGCGATAACGCGGAAATTTCGGAGACACTGCTACTCCCGCTTTCCAAAATTGGGATTCGAGAATAGAAAAGACGACACCACGGTTATCTAGTCGAGTTATATCACGTGTACGGCAAAGTCGAGGCCGTAATATATTCGTGGGTGTCGCGAGATAGTAAAATAAGGTGTCGGGAGTCTTACGCCCGAGATAAGAAAGGGATGTCGTTATCGATCTCGCGACTCTTTAGTACTGTAACATGGCAGACTTTGTTAAGAGAGGTAGTGTTCAGCTCGTGAAGCGGAGCAGTGTACAGATAAAGCAAGCTGCAAAAGAAGTGAGAGGTAAACTCGAAGAAAATCGACAACAATTGGCCATGAGTCCAGACCATGAGAATCGCGAAAAAATTCGAAATTTAGTGAAAATAGTGACCAGTTTCGTTCGAATCATCAATTATCTTAACTCGTACAGTTATTTTTAATTTCGACAATTTCGGCAATTGAGTATTTATAACGCCGAAATATCGACGCCAGTCGAGGAAGTCGGCAAACTCTTTATCAAAGTCAAACAAGCATCTTCTGGTTCTTGTTTGATCGCCAAGATAAGGTCATTTGTTGTGAAAAAATCTTAATCGATTGTACACAGTCCTCGTCTATTACGCCGTCGCGATTTTAATATTGAATCGATCAGAATTCTCTTTACGAGCGACAAAAATTTTTATTTTTAAACTCGGTTTCATTCAACATCGCGAAGACACGTGCAAGGTGGTTGTAAATCAGACTTTTGAGGCAAAATATTTTTCAGCGGCTGTGCGAGCACGACACATCGTCGCGTCTCTCGTCGCGGTGGGTTTCGCGCTCTGCGGCGCCGTCGAGGTGAGTTCATCGGTGGCGTTGCTCGCTAATCAGAAGGACAACCATGCGATTATCGATACGTCGTGGCACTGCGATATGCTGGTCAACATCACCAGCCGCAATCGGACCGAGGACTTTGAAGTCATCCTCTTGGAGGTAATCCTCTGATTCTTCTAAAATCTCTTTGTTTGCTCAAATTTCTATATTTTATACTAACGTGACTTGAAAGTCTTCAATGCCCTCTTTTCTTTCATTGATAATTTGCATCTACAACAAAATTTCAGTACTGAATTATGTATGTTGTTGTAGATGTAAGATGACAAAATGAAGAGTAAACTGTGAGAAATCTGCCAGCGCAATTTTACTATACCAATTAGTAAACTGCGAATCATTCGAAACAATTATTTTGTAAATTCGAACAAAAACATCTCAGATGAAGCTGCTATAAAGGCATCATAGTAGTAGTAGTAATAGTCATTTCTAGTATTTTGTTTCTGAATATTTCTATCGTTCTGTTTACTCTAACATTGAAAACTCAAGAATTTTATATAAAATGATTATACACAGATATGCACATAGATTTGTTATGAAAATGATAATATAAATGTTTTCAAATGATAAAAAGTTATTATTATTTATTATTCACTAGTAAAATTTACTGAAAAATTAGTCTATGCTACTATTTGTTGATAATGAAATACCATAGTAACATAGTATTTTCAATTATTACTATTAGTACACTACAACAATTACTACTAAATCAATTTACTATTTTTCAATAGCTGGGCTATTTGTTTCAGCTGATAAAAATAGCAAATTTTACTAAAAATTTCTATGAGTGTACAACCAAATTTCAGTACCAAATTATTTTATTGTCTATGTAAAATAACTAGAAAAAATTCATAAGATGAATAACAAAAATTTTGACTGGGAAACTACAAAATTAACTAGAAAATCAATAATGATAATAATCAACTCGTTGTTTGTCATTCAAATGAAATCAAACTATATTTCTTTTCGTGTAGCTTCGAAATATAGTAAATTATTGCACTAGAAACAAGAATTGCAATGTTATTATATCTGTCACATATTTGGTCAATAATAAACTACCATAGTATTTGCAACTATCATTACGAGTACTTTAGGACTATATCAATTCAATATTTTTCATTCATTCATCATTAGGCCGCCTTTCACTAATAAAAATAGTAAAAAAATAGTTTATTTGAATAAAAATTCCTCTAAGTATATTGATAAGGTGATGACAGAATGAACATCTTGAATAGAAACTTAAAAATTCATTAAAAAATCAATAATAGCATTAATTTGTTATTTATCATTCAGGTGAAATCGAATGAAATTTCTCTGATGTGAGTATAGCTATGTTTATTCAACTGGAATTAATTTCTCCAGCTACCTCAAGAGGAGCGGACAGAGTCGATAATGCGAGAGGCTTTTCTGTGGGGTCAAGTAGCCGGTCCGATTTTGGGTGGCTGTCTTGTGTGGGGTCGATCCGGTCCATCAATGGTTTTCTCTCGAGCGGTCCTCAGCGCCTGTCTAGCCTCTTTGCTGGTTCCAGCAGCCTGGAGAGGACCGTCCCACGTCGCGCTCCGGCTTTTTCAAGGACTCTGCACGGTGAGAAGTCGAAATTCACAGAAACTATTCGATATTACGCAAAACTCTTCTGGTTTAGGGCGCCACCATGCCAGCCGCTCACATGCTCGCTATGACCTGGTTTAAGAGCACTCACAGGAGTTGGTATTTCAGCTGTTACGCCGGTAATAATCTGAATTCCAGAATCAATTGTTCGGAGCTCATTATACTTTCCGTTTCTCGTATTTCGCACGCGAGGGTATAAATCGTTAAGAATCTTATTAACGAGACGAGATCTCAGGAGATAAAGTATGATGAATTCCCGGTGCCTCGTGCTGTTCTCCTAATGATCGATTAATCGAAATTCGCATGGAAGCTGTCAGCGTCGGATACTGCCTAACCGGATGGCTGGGGACGGCTGTCGTCAGAACTTACGGAAGGGACTCGCTCTGCTACGGTCTCGTACTCCTCGCCCTCTGCTGGTACTTCACCTTCGGACGTTTCGTTAAGGACTCGCCAAAATCCTACCAGCACGATACTAATGTGAGGAAGTTTTGATATATTGATGTTCGATTTCTAGTTTTAAAACAACACTGATGGGAAAACTCTGAAAAAACTTTTGTTTCCAATTAACCCATTCGAAACCGACTGCACACCGTGTGTGCAATCATACTGAATTTCAATTATCAGTTAGTTTGACACAGCCGTATGGATAAGACTATTTGCAACTAAAAACGAAAAAAATATATGTGCCGTCTCGAATGGGTTAAGTATGTATACTAATAAAAAAGAAATTAAAGGGACACTCGTCATTTCCAAACAATTATTATTCAGTTAATAATTCGATTTTAGAGAGGAAAATTCAACTTTTAAAATTATCACTCTATCGATGATAATTTTTAGCTGAGATATAGTTATTTGAAAATGATAACTATTCGCTTAACTTTCTCGAGAAGTTTATACTACTCAGAAAAATTAATGGGATACTCATCATTTTAAGATATCTAATTTGGCTAAATAATATATGATTTTATCAAATCGAAAAAATGATCATTTTAAAGAAGATTCAAGTTTTGAAACGATCAGTAAGTGTCCCTTTAATTTTATCGAGGAGTGTACATTTCTGCGTTGTCAAGATATTCCGACAGTTTAACCCTTCAGTACATGGGTGTTTTGACTCACTTTATTCACTCTGGCTTTGATTTATTTTCTTATGACTTCTATGCATTGTTTTCATTAAGAAAAAAAAAATTTTAGTGCATGTGTGTCTAAATAACTAAACTATAGGAAGATACAAAAATTTTCGAGTGGCCTTTTCATTTAAAATTTCATAAATATTTGCACTTTATTTCGAGCGTGAGAGAAAATCTCATAGGCCCATGTCTTGAAGGGTTAATAAAATAATCATTCGGTATAACAAAATATTTGTTTAGATTAACTTATAAATAAATTTCCAAATGAAAAGAATTTTATTCTTTATAACATAGTATCCTATGGCAGTATAGGATTGTATATTTAAATTGGTTGAACGAAATTTTTCGCAGTGTATAATTCAATTTATTCATTATTTCATGTTTGTTCAGGCAGCTGTCATACCCTGGGGCAAGTTGCTCAGATCTGTTCCAGTCTGGGCCTCGGCTGTGGCCACAATGGGCAACCAATGGGGTGATGCGACGCTCGCTCTTGGAATGACCAAGTACCTGAAACTCATCTATGGATTCTCGACGGCGAATGTGAGATTCTTTTACTTTTGTCGTCTCGAAATTCTAATTCTTTTATTTTTAGGATTCCGTTTTGACCACTTTACCTCATATCGGACACTTCATGGCAGCTTTGACTTGTGGTCTGCTGGTAGACCACGTTCGAGAGTCGAAAATAGTTTCAACAACGACAGCGAGAAAATTAGTCGTTTATACAGGTATTCCGATAAAGAAAATTGTCACGAAAATAAAAATTTGTTGAAGCTACTTAATATATAAAATTGAATATCCTGTTTTTTATATTTTTAAGTGAATTATTATTTAAAATAAAAAAATGTTATTAAGTATAAACTTAGCATCTTTAGGTAAAATAAAGAACATTTAGCTTAATAAATTTAATTTTTCAGCCCATTTCATTCCCGCGGCTCTGCTATTCGTTGCCGGGTACGCGGGTTGCCAGGCTCTAGGCGCAGCTTGGCTCGGAATCGCGGCTCTCCTCGTTTCGGGAACGGCGCCGGCCGGCGCTCTCGCAGCTATCGCCGATCTCGCCCCCGCTGAATCGCCAGCCTGTGCGGCCGCGGCTTGCGCTTTATGCTCGACGCTTGGAGCAGCTGGCCTGCTGGCCGCGAATTATTTCGTCACGCAGGCCCTCCACGGATCCGTAAGTTCATCTACGCGCTGATTTTCGCACACGATTTCACATTAAGAGAAAAAAATAGCGATTTCAAACATTTTAATTTCCATTTCTATTGTTTGTTTTTCCTTTTTTTTTTTCATTTTCATTTTCATCTGTTTTTTTTTGTTTTCATGAGTAATTTCATCAAACCAATATGTTGTATATTGTTTTAACGAATTTCAAATTTGTAGATTTTAACAAGAATCTAGTACGATTTTATCTTGGAATGAAATCAAAACAACAATATTCAATCATTAACTTTGTGCATATTTTTACCGATGTTTGATAAAATGATTAGAACAAAAATTTTTGATTCTCCAAAATTAATGTTGTTGCAAAATATTATTTACAACTAATAACATTATTGTTATTACAATCCAACGTCTAAGAGAAAATTCCATCGAGTTAGCTTCTAATTTTTTCTGTACACTCAACTTTTCGTCACACCATTCTCGTTATACCAGTAGCTGCAAGTTGCGACAGATCGAATTAATCTCGTATTGTTTCTTTTATCTGAGATCGCGGGCTCGTGGAGACTCGTCTTCGGGGTGGCCTCGGTGGTGTTGCTGACTACAGCAGCTGTGTTCTTGGCGCTGGGCAAGGGCGTACCCCAGCCTTGGATTCCCTCGGTGGCCAGACCTCGCAGTCACGATGTCATCTATGAGCAGGACACTCTGGAGCTGGATTACGAGGACGTAGCCGTTCAAACGGAACCCTTCGCTCCTTATCAATTAGAGGACGATGAAGAAAGCCCGAAGCACGTGCCTCGGTCGTCCTCGATAGACTCGAAGATATCGGTCGTGTCGAACTGAGAGAACACGTGTCTAGTGCGCTTGTCTCGACGAATCACCTGACTCGTTGCTTGTTATTTATTACCTAAGTTTATACACACTGAGAATGAAAATTTGTTGGATTTACTTTATATTTAGTTGCATACGTTCAAATGAATATCTGGTAAAAAGTTATTTGAATCAGAGATACTAATTCAAATGAAATGAATTAATTTTTAAACATTAACTAAATATTTTTCAATCCTATTGAATACCTTTTCGTAAGTAATTAATTTAATCGAACGAAATCTTTATTTCTTTACTTTCGCTAAATAGTTTCAGCAAATTGTTATTTCCAGTGTACGAGGAATGGTCTGACTCTAATTGAAACAACGTTTTGTGAAATAATCGGGTGTTCAGAAGAGAACACTCTTCGTGTTGTATAGAAATCACGCTACAATAATAAGAATGAAATTTTTAACGAATTCTCGGTTATTCAATTTCTTACAGGCTAATCAAGCATTTCTATAATAAGAACAAACGCAGTTAATTAGGGACGGGCTGGATACGAGGGAATCGGAATGATATTTCGCAATGGATTCGTTAGGGCGTTTCTCGACACGAGAGAGGTACCCGCACACGAGTTCTCGCGCGACGGCTATTTCGCGTATTTTCACTCTCACGGGCCGCCCGTTGTTTCCTCATACGACGACGGGGCAACGTGCGTTAACGAACTCGCCGAGACACAATGCGTGTGTCTCTAGTGAGCACTTTCCATCGCGAGAGCGGGAGAGAGAGAAAACGGTCTCGTCGCTCTAATTAGAGACCGTCGCATGTACCGTAGGACGGAATTTCGCCCACTTTCCGCATGAATACGAAAATCGGAATTAGGTCATCGTACCATATATTCAACTTCTAATAGTCTCTTGACTTTTTTTTCCATCAAAATCGGAACGAAATTTCTGAGCTGTTCTCATATTTTACATTTTATAATAATTGTCACATAAAGATTCATCTTCTTCGAGGTATATGAATACAATTTTACAATGCCAAGTGATTCACAAACAAATATTTATAAGTGATTCGAAACAGAAAAAAACTGCCGAGTTTCTTGAAAATCTTTGATGAAACCATTTTAATTTATTTCATAGTTGAAATTTCCAATAGTGCAGGCTTGAGGACGAGTAAAGAGTAAATAAAGATAATGTCGAAAAACTAGACTTATTTCAGATCCAAAGGGTAAAATAAGATCAAACAATTATAAGTTTTAACCTGATTAAGTCCTGTTTAGGAACTGACCTATAATCAGGTTTCATGAAAATGATTTGAATATTTGATTTGATAATTTTTTGTTTAATTAATTCTCACTCGATTCAAATATAATTATTATCAAGTCAATTTGAAATTCATTAAGCAAAAACAATATTCAGTATGAGGTATTTTTCATATAGTTGAGAGACGTTTTCGAATAAATGATTTTTAATTTCTATATTTTTACAAATGGAATATATTAAAAATGATCTGATATAAGTTCCTATAAATAAATAAAATATTGCGAGGAAAAATTTTTCTAATGAGTCAAACCTCATAACACAGAACTTACAAACAAGGCAGATCGATTAACAGAATACATGAGTTGTTAAAAATTAAACAGAATTTATTTTGAAATTAGTCTCCTATTATACATGTATAAGGTTTAGTCAGGTCAAATTATTAGGAATTCACCCTAATTCGGTTAACAAAGTTTTAATTTTACTCTCCTTTTGTAGATACAGAATTCAATATTTCGATAAATAGATTAAAATCGAGTACAAAAAAGTTAAAACGAACATGACTTTGTCGTTATTTTCACGCATTAAAGAATGGAATTTTCATGCATCGAAAACTAGATTAGATTTTATTTTTCGATTTCGAAAAAAATTTAAGGAAATTATAGGGAAAATAAACTTTAGCGTTGTTTTTTACAGCTACAGTTTGATGTTTTAAAATCTATAAAACATTTTAAATATCAGCATTTTTCGAAAAATTCTGCTTCGGAAGTGTTACAAGTGAAATTATCGCCGTGTGTACTATCTACAACCGAACAAAGATGCGAACGAAATTTCACTGAAAGTTTTCACCCGCGACGTTTGACTGACACGATATGAAAAAATATACGCAAGCAGGAGTTACTTAATCTTCGACATAGTCAAGGAGAGAATTATGTGAGAACCCGCGTGATCGACAGACCGCTATTAAACTCAGAGGATGGCCGTTTTCGCCCGCGCGAGTATCGCAACGTCCGGGGGTGTTCGAATCGCAGAAATCAATTTCCCGAAGAGGAAGCCATTAGTGGGTTTTCTCGTTCGATAACGCCTGTCTCGCTCGTTTCCCTTTTTTTTTCTTCTTCCTCCGACGTTCTGTCCTACACAGTCTTATCTCGCGAGCGTATCGATCTCGACGCGTGGAAACGTCGTTCACCGAGATCCCATGATCCGCTCACGCCCCCGGATTCAGCGCGGGATCTCGGATTTTATGCACAACTCGCGCGTACACGTACTGGGACTTTGTTCCGTGTCGCAACGCGGCGAATGCTAATTGCACGACGCCAGAAAACGCGTTATTATTCTTTCTGTACTGGGTAAGAGCTGGGTGCTTGTGAAATGAATTCTCACACTTTTATCTTTCGATCTTGCGTCTCTTTTTTTCAACTCTTTTCCTTTTTCCGCCGTTTTTATTTCGATACACATATCACACTATACATAATGCCGTATTTACAGTAAGAAAGAGAGAAGGTATCGATCTCGTCGTAAATCTTAAGAGCTACATCGACGAGTAATTTCATGCCTCCTTGGTAACTTCTTGGTTCCTTTCTTCACGGTACGAGCTATTATTATCTTTGGAAGGATAATGCCATTAAACTAGGAGAAAACTGGTTGCGTATGACGGTACGTGCGCGAAACAATTTTATATATAAATATGTTATTAACGTTAACGAGAGTAATCAATGCGAGACTTAGAGCTATCGTGATCAAGCAATTTTCGCGGTAAGTAAGAGACATTATCTCTAGAACGATGAATAATTATTGCTCAACGCGCAAAAATTCTTTTTTAGTACATATGCACCTAAAGTATAACTTTACAGATTAATTTCTGTGCAAAGTTCAACATTACACTCTGAATTTTATGGACTGATCCTCAGGCTGATATCAAGCAGTAAATTTGACAGTTTACACAGTCCGTAAAGTGACACTTTAGGGCTCAGTAACAAAAATATCTATTTCAAGCGACTTTTGAACATACGTATCTTTGATTATTTGAAATCGGAATATCTACACCTCTACATCTTTTTATCCATGGAGTCTTTTTCCTCCTCGGCCTCGTCGGAGATGATCTGCACACTCCTGACTGGGCCACTTTTCCGGTACCTGGGAGCTGGAGTGGTGGTGGTGATCATAGTAGTCGGGAGCATGGTTGGCCTATCAGCGTTGATCGCTAATTGCAGCATTCTGAGCAGCAAAGCTTCCCTGATGGGTGGTGGCAGAATCTCGTCCCCATCATCAGTCATATCTTGAGGGTAGAATTTTTGTCTGTAGACTCGTTTAGCGTATCGTCCATCGGGATAATCGTCGTAGAGCTGAGGCTGGTAGAGAGGATTCAGAGTCCTCGCGTAAACCGGTCTCCTTAGAGGAACCCTGTCGCCGTACTGAACCGGAACAGCTGGCTCGTACGCTAGCTCTTGCCTAGGTACAGGAGCTTGATAAGCCGGCTGGTAGGATGGATAAGGCTGCTGGTCGTATAGAGCATCTTCCAGGTAGGTCCTAGGATACGTCAGAGCTTGGATTCCATACTGACTGACCAGGAGTCTTCTCAGAAGCAGCTGGAAGTCCCGACGACTGAGAGGAGGGGCTATCGGGTTCGGTGGTTCTGGGGGAAGAGCTAGTGGGTTTCCTCTGTAGGGATATTCAGGTGTCGACTGAGGATAGTCTCGTTCGTCTATCGGTTGCGGACGTAAGATAGGTCTAGGCCTAGGCTCTGGTTCCGCGTAGATCATCGGACGTGGTATAGGTCTAGGTCTGACGTAATTCGCTGGAGGTGGCATCACTGGATCATCTTCTGGCGCTGGCTCTGCTGCTGGACTCTCGGTGAGGTACTGAACATTCGCATCCGTAGTCGACGTGTACAGGGGGGACTGACTCTGGGGAGCTGGACGGTACAGAATCCTGCCCAGAGGAATAGCCCGATAAGCAGGATTCTCCTCCAGATTCTCCTGAGCGGGAATTAGAATCCTGCCATTGGGTAGCTCCCTGGCGTACTGCTCCGGTTGCCTGCGGATGTAGATAGGCTCGGTGCTTTGTCTCGCGTAGTCTCGATTCTCGGACACAGCTCTAGCTGGCGCCCTGATCAGTATCTGTTGAAGCGGGGCTCGCTCTTCCTGAGTCTTCGTCTCGGTCTCGTAAACCTTCGGACCCTCGTTGTCGAATCTCGCCGGACCAACGTTATCGCGATTCACGTAAATCGTCTTCGGCCTATCAGCGCGAAGTCCCGGAGCTCGCTGAAGAATCCTTGGCGGAGTGGACGTCGTGAATAATGGCCTGGTGGTGGACAAGGCACCTCCGTACACGTCCGAGTGATCCTCGTGATTGGTGTTGCCGTTATCCACTTGCACGTTCGGTTTCGTCGTCTCGTCGTTCAACTGTCGACGCAACGAGTTGCCGGTCGTTATCTTCTCGTCGTCCTTCTCCACGAAGTCCTCGCTAATCGGTCGTAGATTGTGATCTACCGGTCTCTTGGCGAAGACGATCCTCCGGTAGGTCGGTGTCTTCTCTTCCGTGCTAGGCCGGTTGATCTGGGAGTCTTCGTCCTCGCCATCAGCTTCGATCACGACTGGCCTCTGCTGGCCATTGATGACGAAACGTGGCCTGCTCTTCGCTGTTCCCTTCAAATAGTGAGTGAACACGGCTGGCTTGGCGGACTCTGTTGTAGTGGTGCTCGTGGTCGTGCTAGTCGTCGTCTTCCTGGTTCGAGGAATCGACTGGACCACCGAGGATTTGGTCGAGGCTTCCGTCGAGCTCGCGTACGTGCTCGGCTTTTTCGTCGTGGTGGTTCGATTGAGACGTGGTATGCTCTGCACGACGGATATCTGTTCCTGCAATGGCGACACCGTGGTTGATTTGAACCCCGTCCCGTTCGACGACGAGTACGAGACCCTCTTGATCTCGCCTTCAGCATCGACAAAACCGAACGTACCCTTGATGTTGCCAAGAACGTCGCGACTCTCAACCTATTCACGAATTTTTAAAAATTTTTTTTTTTTCGAGTTTTCTTTAAGATTAGAAAATTTTGTAGAGTATCGTGCCAGATGTTGTAATGTGAGAAATATACTGAGAAAGATTTTTGTTGAACTAATTAAAGCAATTCTATGTTGCCAAAAGAATATTCTGTTAGATGGGAAAAAATTGATTGATTTAACAGATATTTTGTTAAACTGAACGGTTATTAAAATTAACTGTCAAAATATCATCTTGGCAATCGAGAAATGCATATTTAATTGATTCGACAAATATTTCTTTTCAGTGTATGAATAGACCAAATACTATATGCGAAAAAATTCGGATGTGATTTGAAATGCGACCAATTTAAAATTTTACTAGAGAGATCGGAGAATTTTCTCACGAGTGCGGGTTCGTTCTCGGAATAAAAGGGAATTAATGACGCAGCTGCATATGCAATGTGATTGGAGAGAAACCAAAGCGTACCTTGAACGATCCGTCACCGGCCTCGTAACCGAACGTGTAAGAGCCGTCCTCGTTGACTTTTCTTATTTGCTTGAGTATCGCAACCTGCTGATCGTGATGCGTCTCCGATGTCTGCTGATCCGTAACGTTCGCACAGCCGGCCGTCGCCAGACAGATGAATGCCATCAACCATGGCGTCATCTTGAAAGAATATTCTCTTGTTGTCATTCGTTAACAACAAAAAATGAAAAACGAGTTGAATTTTATCGAGATATATAATAGGAAATTTGAATCATTTAAAGAATTTTAACCACTGAATCGATTTAAGCTCGTCGCACAGCACAAATTTGGAAAATCCTCAGTGCTCTCGCACTCGTATGCTCTACGATATTTCTCACTTGGGTGCACCAGGCAAAATCGGTAATAATAGGCAAACCAATTACGTACGTCTGCTAACTCTCTTCGCGGTGAAACGTACGGCAGCGATCCACACAAATGTCAATTATCGAATAGAAATGAAAACTCGAATTTATGGAAAACTCGGCACGATCGTCACGCTTAATGATTATGACGCTCGAGAACTTGCGTGTACCTTTCGACTGGAAACCATGTTACCGCGGATGCGGTGAATGTTCGTAATAACGCGTGGGGTGTCGCGTTCCCGTTATATATAGAGTGACACAATAGGCGGCCACCACCCTTCGAAAATTTCCCCCCTCGTTTCGCTCGAGACAGTCACCTGTCTCTAAGATGACCCCCAAAACGCTCCTCGAGACGGCACGAGCCGAAATTGCAACCGCCTCTAATGAGTCTCTGTTTGAACTCGCGATCGAACGTGATACACCGCTCAAAATTGCTCGCGAGTCGAAAAAGGGCAACCTCAAGGTCGGACAGAAAATTGAAAATTTCGCACCACTCCTACCGAAAGGAATTTCCTGAAGAATTTCGAGGTGAGAAAGAAAAAAGATGAAGTTAACGATAATAAAATTATTTAAAATTTTTTTTTTATCAGTGAAACACAGGAAACCTTTTGTATACGTAAAGTATACTATATGTATAAAGACGATTCCCTGGAAAATTTAGAAACGTATATAATAATAAAGGGTATACAGTCAAGAATGAAAAATGAAATGACTTAAACTTATTTCTTCTTGTTAAGAACATATGTATATGTTTTTATGGAATACATCGAGATAAAAATTTTGACGCTCTTATTTCGGCTTATTGCCGTGTAGAATTTTGACATCGTAACTAGTATGTACTTTGCGGAACTTCGACCAAGTAAAGTAATGAGAAAGAAATTAAGAAAATGGTTATTCAGACGATACAACAATTTGAAGATAGAAAGTTGAATTTTTAGTTCATTGTAATATTATTTCTCACTTGGAAATACATATGAATTCATTTTCTGAAGAAGATCCGACGTATAGTTTCTTTGTAATTAGAAAAGTTATATGTATATAGTTATTACCTACACTATAATTTAATTATAATACTGAAAATAATAGTATGAAAAAATACCCTAGTCAAACAACAGTTGTTTATTAACATCAGTAAATTAATAAACTAATAGATAAATATGTTAAAAAATTATCTTAGGTAAAATAACAGTTTATTATATTATATTTATATTATACTATATTTAAATTTAAATTTTAATATGAATCATAAGGTATCTTCTGTCCGTACAACCTTAAAACTTAAAAAGTTAAAAATTTTGTTTATAGTTGGGTACAGTCGGACTTATTTGACTCTTCGATTATTTATCGACAAATTTAGCAAAGTAAATCCTTCTTATTCACACTTGGATATGATCCGGTTAGAGCGGAAATTTCTAATGCGCGGGAGGTATTCATAGAAAATGAGTCATCCAATTACGCTCTGGCATTGAAGCAGTCGCGATATATCCCGGAGAATCTTGTAGAGGAGAGAAAGAGAGGGGGGGGG
>NCVS01000462.1:0-40438 GCA_003055095.1 Goniozus legneri | reverse complement strand
GGGGGGGGGGGAATCTGTTTTTCCGATGCTTACAAAGTCAGTGGGCGTGATTTTTCTTCTACTTTGCAGTTTGACAGGAGAGAACGTAAAAAGTGAAAAAACGAACGGAAGTAAGTTGCGTAGGGCGAAAAAATAAAAATAGACGAACGATGCATCTCACTCCTACTCTCTCCGTCTCCCTCGCGCGATTTCTGACAGGCCGACGAAGAGTTTTCGAGATTCGTCGGGGACAAGTGAAAGCCACGTGGGAGTCGCGGGCTGGCAAAAGGAACAGTAGTAGACTGTAAAATCTGTAACAATAGTTCCCATAGTGTGCAATACCGCGCGTATTGTGGCATTTGCTCTACTCTAGGCACTCCCACAGAGGGACAATTATTACATCATGCAATTTCCTCCGTCGTTTCGTATTTGGGTGGCGTGTGTACAGCGAGCAAGGAAAAAAAAGAAGAAAGAGAATTTTCCCTCCTACTTTTTCGCGAATCTCCCCCCCGTCTACGCGAGAGTTCGTTGTCTCCCGCGAGTCTGTATCGTCTGGCCATCTCTCTATAAATCCCAGCCGCGGAAGTGACATCTCTCTTTTCTTATCGCGCCGCTCCCGATCTCGCGGATCGAGACTTACACGCTAATTTTCTTCCCTCCGTACCGGAACGGGGAGTCGCGTTACGTTTTCGCGACTCTTTCGCAACTCTGTCAACTCGAGCTTTACGCAACGGCTCGTCTCCACAGTAGGGGAATTAAAATCGCGTACCTTTTCATCGACGAGAGCGTCGAGAGTAAATCTTGAGGTGCGTTGCGAAAATTCAGGTCGAGGGATAGGCAGAATTACGATTTGTTACGGCACGCACTCGAGGATTTACAGCCAATTCCGATCGGACCGCAGGTACCGCAGAATGCGAGCGTTTCTTATTAAGATTATTCCCGACGTGCAAATTAATTCGAGTGTGAAATTTCCCGAGATTCAGAATTTTAAGTATTTAAACCTTTCTGTTCCTTAACACTCTAACAATCTTTTCTCGTTTGACCGTGGTGAAAATTTATATGGACAAACACTAGCATTAAATGACACGAGAATATAGCCCCCCCCCCCTAACACTATAACACAAACACAATTTCAAAATTTCATAATCTGCTAGAACTATTATTCTCACACCCTAACACTAACACTATTTTGAAATTTCACAGCCTACAGTGAGCTTTGCAGAATATAATAACAACTCACGAGAACTTGGAGGACTTGATTAGATCGTCATCAAGTCGAAGAAACGACATCTTACTCAATACACATCGCAAGACAATTTTGTATAGGACTGAACTAAACTTATTTGTATGACGGTATAATGAAAGATGAAACAAAAGTAGGTTCAACAGGCATGAGATAATATTAAAATTCCGACTGGGATATTAAGCATTTCTGTTTGTGCAACTCTACAATTTCGTTCTTGAAGCTAGAAATCTTGTGTCGCAAAATGCTTGTCATGTTTTCAAAAGGGGTTCAACATTTTCGATGTGGGAATCTCCATTGTATTCCACGATCGACCTCGAGCTGCCTGGTTTCTTGAATGCGTTTTATGTGTTTATCTCATTTCGAGGAATTTTGCAATTGATTTCGGAACCAGAATTGAGACTGTATGAATTTTATCTGATTTGGGTTTGTAGATTAACTGCTGTTTTCACGCTCCGTTGGGTGAGTATTGTCGGCCGCGGGTGCTGAATGGGGTTTGCCCCTGCAGAACCGCAACCGCAGTACGCTGCTACTTTCTTTTCACTGTGTGTAGGCGTTTGGTTATGAACGGACTTTGAAGATATTTTCCGATTGAAATAAGAAATTAATCGTATAGTAAAACGCAATGTACTATTACAAATCAAATTTTTCACATGAAATTCATTGTTCAATTTTTACTTCGCACTTATATTTTTCATATGTGTGAGATAGACAAAAATGTAATTGCTCAGTGAACTCGTTCTTCATTTAAATTCAAAACAAAAGCTTCTTTGTTTTGTATCAAGCTCGAGTTCAAGCATCGTTAAATGTGAAATTCGAGTATAATTATTAGTCGCGAGAACATTAAAGAGTCATTTGCCATGCCGTTAAAAGTCACAAAAAGTAACACCATGAATTACCGCGTGGTTTGTTACTGGTTGACGTTTAAACGCGTGCACAGATCGCTTTCACCTCCCGGCGATATTAACTACGTGACAATATCTTCTGTAATACATTGGAGGTGAATTTGAGTTCTCACTGCTGAGGAAATTAATTTTTATAAGTGGCGAAGAGATTACTTTCTTGAAAAAAAAAATAATTTTGTTAATCAAACAGTTCTGTACATAACGATTCTTAATTTACAAATTGAAAATTTGTTGAATGTATCTAATATTTTGTTGAGTATGTTTAAATAAATATTAAAATTATTGAACAAAATAAAGAGTTAGGATGTCAATTTAGAATAATATTTCTTTTAAGTAATCACTTCATCGGTCAAAATATTTTTATAAAATATTAAATGGCTTATAGAACATTGTATTCACAGTGAAAGTAATTTTTAGTAAAAAACTTAAGAATAAAAAACAATTTCATTTAACAGGGTTTTAATTATTTTAGGAAATTCTATACTGTTTATGGTGCTCACGTAGAATCGTCTCCAGAGCTAGTCAGTAATTTCAAATAGATCATCCGTGGTGAAAAAAATCCAGCCATATTCGACGAATCGCAATCAGCCTGACATTTAGCGTCTCGAACGGATATTGCGACTGACGCGTAATTTAACGCGCGGCAATTTTCGCGCCACCTTCTTCGCGTATTCTTCGTTTCGCGGCTCGTGATTGATCCACGCGCGCGCAACTCAGTCCCGCGCTGGCATGACCATTCGCCAATGAAATTAACGAACCCCCGCGCTCGCTAAAAATGAATCGTTCATTTGCATCTCTCTCTTCTCGAGGAAACGAAAAAAGAAGATGGAGAGAGAAAAATCCGAGAAAACGAGTCTCGAGATTGACAAGCGGTTATGAGTTCGCCAATGCTGATTGCACGTCACAATATTTAACGCGCGACTTCCCACGTCGTGTGTGTGTCCCTATTTTTTTCTTTTATCTCTTTTTAATTCACGTGGGGGATATAATCAAGCATTGCACTGGAGAAAATTAATGACTGCAATTATGACCGATTTTTTCTCGGCAGTTTTTCCTTCGCGTCGGCCATTGACACGAGCCAAGTATAGAAAAACCTTATTAAATCTTAGTAATTATTTGAGTAGGACGAATAAATGTAATATAAATTGAAAATAAATTGAAATTACTTAACAAAAAATTTTCGACAGAGTATTGTTATTCATCGCCATTTACCTAAATAAAGATTCGAGATGAAACAGTTTCTTTTAAATTCTTGTTTGAGCGATACACGATGGAAAGTCCGTTCTGTTTGAATATTTGTTCGTTTTTTTTTCTTTTCTTGGAAATTTATCTTTCACGTATCGACGGCACGTAGCGATCGATTCTCGCGACGATCGATCGGGAATGAGAGTCGCGTTCCCGCTGAGCGTATGGCGCGCGTCGTCTTCCCCGATCGGCATGTCGAATAGAATGGTTAGAAAGCAGAAGCGCTCACGCGACTTTCCCCGCTCGCTCGCGCACGCGCTCGCTGACCGCAAAAGCCGTAAATAAAACCCCGACCTCCGGGGCTTTTGAGGTCGTGCTAGTGAAGGTCAAGGTTACGCGCACTCGTAACCAGTTCGAGACGTGTACGTACGTACACGTACACGTACGTCTCATCATCAATCTCGATTCTTCCACTGGAAATGAGAATTTGTTCGAGCTACTCAATATTCACTTGAAAATATAGGAATAGGTATTTTGTACAATAAAATGAATTATTAGAATACAGGAGTATTATATTGAATAAAATTAGCATTTTTTACTAAAACAAATATTTTATTTAATAATTTGAATATTTATTTGAATTTATGCAAATAAATATTCGGTGCATCTAATAAAATTTTATTTTCAGGGTCGTTATCTGTTTTGGAATTAGAAAAATTGACGTAGATATCACACAATCGATTCATTCCATTTTCATTTGTAATACACACATATATGTGGAAATTACACACATATGGGCAGTCATATTCCACGTGAATGTGACTTACAATCGTATTTTTAAATAATCTAAAAGTTTTTTTCTACGATATTTAAATGATAATAAAACACGTGTATGAATGTTATCAATATTATTGAATTATAAAATATCCAATTTTGAAGAATCAAGTTTCTTTTTATCTTATGAAATATCCACCTTTGGACTACAAATATAATATTATATAGTTGATGTCATTGTACACTAGAATTCACATGTTAGACCCATATATAAATAATTTAATTGTTTATATTTTTTTATACAACAATTCGTTAAAAAAGTTTTATTGTCTCTTAAAGGAAATTTTCAAATTACTTTATTTTTTGTATAATTCCTCTTCGTAGTGTATAGAATACTGTGTATAAATTTAAAAATGAGACTGGTTCCTGAATCCAATTCGAAATGTAACTATTAGGTTAAAGCGAATATTTCATAATATTATATTGAACATTTTCATTTTCAATAACTTTAATAACATTCATATCATATTAAAAAAAAATACGTGTTATTTTTTTCATCAAATCTCAAAAGAAAAATATGATGTTAGATCATAGGATTGATGAATTTATGTATTTTGAATACTTATGAGAAAAAATCAATCGATCTTATATTGTTTACTCGTTGTCATGGTAAAAAGGAGCAACTATTTAAAATAATTTAGTTCACTTGTAGTTGGCACATAAGATGATTTAGACGTAATAAAGATTGTTTTTTTTTATTTCAAATAAAGAGTCTGTTTCCTTATATGTATTGTATTTCTTACTACAATTTCATATTTTTTTTTTTTTTCATTTTGATATAATAATTCATCATTATAATACATAAGTTAATACATTAATTCTCATAACAGCGCTAGTCCACCGTGATTGATTTCTCTCAACAGTCATTCTTCAGCCAGTATTTAAACTTCTTTCTCTACCTCCACAGCTGTCTCCATTAAGTCTGAAAATACTCGAGCAGCATCGTGAAATGTGGCACTTGTAACGAAAGAAAATCGAAACGATTGAGCATATCGGGTTCAACGAAACATTCCCGATTACCAGAATTTTCTAAATCCTTCATTTTTATACCTTTCCGCCAAAATTAATCACACAGACTCTCGACTTTCCCATTCGAAATTGATTAACGCTCGCGCGAGTGAAAATTTAATCCGAAATGTGAAAACGACCAAAGAAACAAATCACGGGAGTGTTTTGATGGCGATTTAGGGTAGAAATGGGCGGCATAATTCGCGCAATTGGCGCTATCGAGCGGAAAAACGAGAGGGAGGGGTCATTATCCTGCTTTGCATCCTTATACGGCGCATAAGTCCTACGAACGAGCGTGGTTTACTTTCGTTTTCAGCTATGACTTTCACTGTGACGCGTGCTCCTACAGTTCCCGACGCTTTTACGTACCGAACCCCGTTTCCTCGAGCTTTATCTCGCGTAATCCGATCCGTAATTAAAACGAGATCGAATCGTCGAAATGTAATCTCTTCGTAACTCGTTTCGACATTTTTTTCCCATTTTCGTTCTCACTTTTTTTTTCTTAAGAATTAATCTGTCGCGGTAACTCGTTGAGATTGTTTGCTGATTAAGGGGCACAACTATTCTTTAACTGAAATTTTTATGAATGTACTTAATGTTTATCTATATAAATAAATATTTAATTTGCTAGACAAAATAATTGTTTGTACAGATACCAATTTTAATCCAATTAGTATTTGAACAATAATTCATTTTATCGAATTAAATACTTTCTATATTTTCAAATGAATATCAAGTGATTTGAGAAAATTTTTTGCCATGTAATGTATCTAACTGTCTAAAGAAAACTACAGCTTGGAATGTTCTAATGTTTTCAGGATACATTTTATGGATAAATAATAAATGGATGATACTGCAATTTTTGAACAAAAAAAATTTATGGTATGGAAAAACATAAATAAAAGAAGATGTCCCAAGGAAAAAATCAAACGAATGATTTGTCTTCGAAATACAACTGTAGTAAATTTGAAAAATGTAGATTATAAATGTTGTGAAAAATTGAGATTTAAAAATTCGATTCGACAAATCGATTTATTTCTGATGTAGGTGCTCACTATAATGATTACGGTAAAAACAGATGAATCGTTCAATTAAAATAGCTTGTATGAAAATATTAATAACAACTCCAAATATTCATATAATTTTTGAAAGTAGGTACACACCATCTTAATATCCCAAGAGAATTGATTTTTTGAAAATTTCATATTGGAATTTCTTAATACTTTCACGCTGGTGAATTCAAACGATATCTTTACAATGTAAAACAATATAGAATTGAAGTTTTTACGTAATGTTGAAAAATATAATGTTAACGAAACTGGGAGAAAAGTCTCGTAACGCGTTTCGACATTTTTTTCTCTACGTCCATACTGATTATTTCTTTTTTCCGCCGCGTAAACTCGTCACGGAAGTTCAACGCGATTGTTCGCCGGCTCGTTAAACCTCACGTGTACATATGTCGCGAATTATGCCGTTCGCAATTACACCTCTCCCCCTAAAGTACAATGGAATTCATTATAATCGACGTACGAGACGACGCCGATCGTTACGGGATCGCAACGTGCAATAAAAAGAGAGAAACAGCGACTCGAATCGTACGATCCCCTTCGGAAATATTCGGCCCGACTCGGAACTCGATGTTTATGTAAATCGCCCTCGTTTTTCGTTTTATCCCACCGAAATTGTGCCTCGTTACACGAGCGCTCCCGTTGAACGGAATTAAACGTCTCTCGAATGCGGCCCCACGAGAAAAAAGAAATAACCGGTATCACTCTACTCGATTTGTCCGTTGCGCAACTCGCGTGACGTCGAAAGCACGTAAAATTATTGACAGATCGGACTTTTCCCCACCCGCGATCGACAGGATGGAGAACGCGGAAGGGAGGCTCGCGATAATCAAATTTCGCGAAATCGACTTGGGTGGGGCAATCGAGCTCGCCGAGTTTTCCTCGTTCGCTCGAAAAGAATCGCGTTTTCCGCTCCCGGGGGTCCTTCTACGGTACGAGAGCAGGGAAATCGTTCGCTCGACGATCGAACGAGGAATCTATATCGCAATATCGGCTCGCAAAGAAACTCGTATGACATTTATTTTTCTCTCGCTTGCAAAACGAGAGTAAAAAGCACTCAAAACAACGGGAATTACGTAAAACGGATCGCCGAGGGGTACGGAATTGTAACTTGAAATAATATTACTAGGCCCCGGTAGGTATCGGAAGAATTTCGTCACGAGGGCCGAAATATCGTTGAGCGATCGAGTCATCGGCTTTTGATTTACCGTCTCGTCGAGTTGTTACGATTTCGCTGCGAGCTCTTTATCGAGAGACGTGGTCTCGTCCTGGTTATACAGGGCGTGTTTAAATTCCCATCGGGACGTAAAATTACCTTTTTTTTACACCTAGATGGAAAGTGGGGACTGTGATAGAATTCTAGCAGTGCAGGAATATCAAACATTTGTGACCACTTTAATAAATTTCGTGTCTTTGATCAAAAATTAAATCAATTTAATCATAATATTTAATAAAGGAAAATCGATTAATCAATTCTTGGATGTATTAGTAGTCGAATTATTACACGGATAAACCTTCAGAACTCTCTTTATTATAAAGAATGAGTTAAATTGTACTGTAATGCATGTTGTGCCACTAGTGGCCATATCACCATTTTTGATAAATTTTCAAGTCATCTAAATAGTAAATTAGTGACTTACTTACAGAGTCTTTTTTGATTTTTACTAACGATAAAAGAAATTGCTCGAATACACTACGAATCTGGTTGTTTTTTTAATATTTTTGGAAGTATACCTACTTAACAAGCATAATCAAATATTTAAAATGACGTCAACATATCTAAAAATCGTAGAAATAAACTAAATCATGTTATAATAAGAATCAAATACTGAATATTTCAATATGAATATCAAAGTGGCCAAAACTGGTACAGTGGCCACAAATAGTATATCTACCCTATTATACTATTAAAAATGTTTGTTAATCTCTGAGAAATCATTTTCACTTTGCTATTTTGGAATTATTCTTATTTTTCGTTGTACTTTATGAACAATGACATCATCGTTACCGTCATCGTTGTTTATAAAACTGAACCGAGCGATTATCTCATTTATTTTGCGATACGCGATCGTGCCGACCGCGAGAAACGCATTTATCTCGAATCGATTCTCACACTTGCGACAAAGAATGCAAATAGAAAGCGGCGAGCGCGCCAGAATGTTGTCCCTTTGAACCAGAACCACGCCGATGAGAAACACACACTCGCGTGTGATCTAACAATTTCTTAAATGGATCGCTCGCGGCCACTCGCGGAGAGTCCCGCCGATTGCGAAATACCGATTCGACTTTTCTCGTTACGCAAGCGGGCTCGGTACTTTTCTTACTTTTCTTCGTCGATCGATCGACTCGTCTCGCCGACTTCGTCGAGTCGCCTAATTGCGAGCTTCTTATCGCGACAGGTATGGAGATGAATAATAGTCTCGGTTTTTTTTTTATTTCTTTCACAAAACTGTATTAAATAAGAAGGAGTCGTTACAACTTATTTACAAATGCTCTCCTAAATATATATATATATAAAAATAGTACAATACATTCATTAACTTAAACAATAAAAAACTTGAGTATTACAGTTCGTATAAAAAAGAAGGAATAATCTACTTGTTTCGTACAAAAATAATACGTATTTAATTTTTTTTTTTTAGATTTTTTTCGCATTTTTTTCGAGATACAGGGGCGTTGCGGATCGCGGGGGTCACTCGAGTCTGAATTCTCCCGAAATCAAAGAACGGTGTGTATCGTACGGAGGCTCAGGGGCGGAGGGGGGAGAAGAGGGGGGCAATAATTCGAACTCTCCCGTGCACACGCTCGCGTTATTGCGTCAATTTTCAGCTGCTTTCACTCCCGAGCGCGAGCCCGGGCACGTACACAAAACACACGGACGCACATACACAGGGACACTCACACGTGGACAAGTACGCGCGCGTGTGCAGAGAAATGGCCGAGGATTTCTTACGATCTCGTTAGCCGCCGACGAAGAGGGCCCTCGAACGAGCCTCGTGACGTAGAAATTATCGGACCCGAGACTCGCCGAGAAAAAGAGGGAGAGAGAGAGAGAGAGAACAATTTGCAGAAAGAAAGAGACAAATTTAGACCCAGAAAAGCCCACTCGATTGATATTGAGAAAAGTAGGAGTCAACTAAATGGCATTTTCTCTAAATTTGATTTCAATAACAACGGCCTTAATGTTGCAACAAATTAAATTTTAGAGAATCATAAACGTTTGTTTCAATCATTTTATCAAAAATCAATGCAAACGTAGCCGATTATTGCACATTGTTGTTTTCATCTCATTTTAAGATAAAATCAAACTAGATTTTTATTAAAATCTACAAATCTGAAATGGAGTAAAACAACAATATACAACATACTCCTAGTTGAATACTAGGTTTATGAGCTCGATGAACCAATAATAACTTTACAGCCTTATTCGTTGCTCGATAAGCTCGTGAATGTTCATGAATGTAAAAGTTATCGAAATGTTTACTCGATATTTGCATACGTTCAAATAAATATTTAATTTACTAGACAAAATAATCGATTGAATTGCAGTTACCAATTTCATTGAAACTAACATTTAATCATTATAAACATATTCATCGAATTGAATATCTGGTTGTTGAACCTAAGTAAATAAATATCGAGTAAATTGAACAAAATTTTTTCCCGTGTACGAGACAGTAAAACGCCACGAGGAAGACTCGAAGAAAATCGATGAAAAAGCGCGCAACGAGAATCGCGGGATCGACGATCTTCATTCCCACGAGCCGATCGGCTCCCGTTCGCGTATATACACACGTACGTCGAGATTGGTTCGGATCGCTATTCCATCTCGACTTTTTGCTCTCGGTCTCTCTCGCCAATATTGCGAAAACCACGCGGGGTAACGCGCGTAACGAGAGAGACGATTTATCGCTCGCGAACGTTTCGCGGTACGTCCGCGCGGTACATCATAACGCGGTTTTTCAACGCCCGTTAATTGGAATACCGCGAAATAGCGGAGTCGAGACTCCTGTGGTAGACTTTCGTGCAAAATATAATACATTAATAGAAAAAAACAAGCCAACTATTTCTGTTCTGTAAAAAGAATGAACGCAATTCATTCATTTGGTTGATTAAAAGATTTCTTGAAGATATCGAATGGTCAAACAATCATTGCTCATTTAGTTCGTCAAAACTTTCCCAATGTATGCGAGAACTAAAAAAAAGCTATCAACGAAAAGAAAATTATTCATTTACTAATATTCGAGTTTTGTTCACCGCGAAGATCTCAATGCATCACTGCAGATATCACTATCGCGGTATCGTTCCGGCAACATCATCAGTAGTACAAATGTTCGGAGTAGAGTGCAAAGGCACAAAAGACATAGTACTCTACGTGGAACTGTTCGTGTATACTTTGATTGATTAATTTGATAATTTAATTGAATTTTTTGTCTCTCTTCGTCCTCGTGCGGCTAGCTTCGAGTAAAAGATTCGACTCACTTGATGGGTAGGTGAAGAAGGGGGTAACGAGGGAGCAGGGCGATCAATAATTTCGCGAACTCGCGCGAAGGAACTGATCGATCTGGCCCGCTGAGATGGCAGCGTTGGGATTGGCCGATCTCGCCGGGGCTACGTAGTAGAAGGACTGTGGCTCGACCCTAGCCGTCTCCAAAAGCTGCAACCTCTGTGGCTGTTGCTGGTGTTGCTGGTGTTGCTGTTGCTGACGTCTCTGTTGCTGGGCGTAAAGTTGCTGAGACTGCTGGAGTAGCTGGGCCTGCTGCTTCCTGTAGAGTACCTCTTGGGGCTGAGGGGCGGACTGGGCTTGCTGGGGCGCCGGTGCTTTATAGAGCTGAGACTGACGTTGCTGCTGTTGCTGCTGAAGTTGCTGGAGCTGGTGGAGCCCGATGAGGGATTGCTGGGCTACGAACGGTTGGAGTTTGTGACTGAGGCTAAAGTCCCCGACGGTCTGGGGTAAGGTCTGATAGAGTTGGGTATTGTACTGACCGGTTGCTGGGTCGTAAACTAGCTCCGATTGGTAGATCGGGTTCTCGGAGGCTACGGCTTGGGAGGCGAGCTTGGCCTTGGTCGGGGCGACGGTCGAGACGCCGATGGTGTTGACGTAGCGCTCGAGCTCGGCGGCGAAGTCGAGCTGGGGCGTCGTCGCGACGGTCGTGGCGCGCAGGTGATGGGCGGACGCGGTCGGCGGAGCTCGGGTCGCGGCGTAAACGATACCGGGACGCTCGGTGCTGCTCGGGGAGACGTACTGGGCGGCTACTTGGGCTACGTGAGGTCTGGGCGTGATGGCAACCGACTGGGGTCGACGGCTGGGCGTGACGACGTTACGACGAGTCGTTGACTCGATTGGCTGATAAGCCGTCGAGGCGAGGGTGGCCTGACCACGGGGAGACGCGGTCGTCTGGTACTGGGACGTGCCGGCTAATCGATAGAGCTGGGGCGAGGGTGTGGTCGGCGTGGCGTCGTAGAGAGCAGTCGACGGCGACGGAGTCACTTGGACGTAGGACGGTCTTCTGAAGGCGGATGGACGTAGCTGAGCTTTCGGCGCTTCCTCCTCTTCGAGTTCCTGGCTGGCGTCATCGTCCAGCTGGTACTCGGTCTGGAAGATGGTGGTTGGTGCTCTGGTGGTGGTAGGCTGATGGTAGACTGGTCTGGATGGTCTCGCAGCGATCGGTCTTACGGCTGGGTAGTTAGCTGGGCCAGAGAGGTCGTCCTCTTCCTGTTTCTCGGCAAGGTCATCCTCGTCCTTGGGCGCGTTGGGGTCGCACGGGTTGCCGGATACATAAGTGAACTCACGCTTGTTGCCGTCAGGGTCGATGTAGCCGTACTTGCCACGGACTACGCAATCGGTGCCCCGGGTTTCCTCCTTGAAGGAGCCGTCCGCGGCCTCGTAACCGAACGTGAACGAGCCGTCGTCGTTGACCTTGTTGTAGTTCCGGATCGTTTGAACCGGCGGCGCCTTAGAGGCTTGGAGGTCCTTCGTCCGGGCGGACGGAAGGGCTCGCGTGCGAGGTTGATAGATCGCGCTCGAGTATTCCTCCTCGGCTGGCTGAGTCTCCTCCTCTTCCTCGTAGTACACCTGGGGCTCGGCTACTCGCGGACGGAGTTGCACTCTCCTGCCCTGGGCGTTGGCCAGGATCAGTAGGCAGGCCGGGATCACCTGGAGAAAGATGATTTTATGAAAAATACGAATAAGAGAGTATAGTAAGAATGAAGGACTTAATTTAGGATGTTAAGGGTTTAAACGTTAGGCTCCTAAAGCTAGGCTTTATGCTAGACCTTGAAGTAAAATCTTATTGCTTTCCAATTCAAACTGTTCGATGCATTTTTTTTATTTCCTGACTTTTACGAAGACATATATTTCTAATTCATTCATACCTCGGAATAAATCGAATGAAAAATAAACTACACTCATTCTGAGCATTCACTTTTACTGACTTTGTTTTGTTTTGTTTTTGTTTCAACTGTCTTAATTGTAAGGCATTTCGATATCTTTATAATTTTCATAATATTTTGTATAATGAGGTTCGATTTATCATAAAACTTTTTTTTCACATCATCTTATCTATTGATAGTTAAACTTGTAAAAATGCAGAGAAAAGTCATAGAGAGTCTATCGAGTGAATAATCGCAACGAATAGGACACCGATCGTTATTTTCGCATCTAACAAGCAACTGTGTCGATCTGACAGCAATTCACAATTACTGCTCGGCAAATAAATACGCAAAAGTTACCTAGACAAACTAATCAGAACACATATTACTGATTCAAAAAATGAGTCCTGTTGCAACAATGCAATTCGATCCACATCATCTAACATCGATATTACGTCGACTAAGATGAAATGCAACTCGGGCTTTCATTCTCTTGAGCGCAATATCGTAAAAATCGGCTATTTCTCATTTTATAATTCACATCATTGGGTCGAATTCGATCGTTCGAGTTAAACTGACGCAACACGGAGTCACGTCACGACGTCCTCCCGGCCCCCGAAGGAGCCCACGTGACGCAACCGATACGTGCGTGACATCCAGGAACGGTAACGGTAAACGAGAAAACACGGTAAACATCGGGAAGGATAATCCGCCGTAATTTCGAGGCACGCGTAAGTCATTAGGCGCTTCGGGCCTTGCGTTACGAAGTCGTGAACGAAAGAGAACTTCGTGAAATCGGCATTAGACGTCGCTCACGAGGATAGACGGCACGCGAAACCGGATCGGTTTTGGCGTGTGCTACGCTTTACGGTCACTAGGAAGCGTGGACTCGGATGAAAGTATAAGTTGGAGAGAGAGAGAGAGAAAAGTCGTTTCGCGGATGGGTGAACTCTCGACGATAAAATTCTTATCGCGCCCCTTTCATTCGACGCACGAGAGTCGCGAGAGGCACAAGCGTAACGGACTTCCGGTTCTCGCCGAATATGCTCGCTTTATTAATATTCCCGTTCTACACCCGCGAAAGAAAGCACGAAAGCCGGTCAATTAAAATTCTCAACGGCCGTACCGAGTTGGCTAGCCGGGCTTGCGCAATGTCTCGTACATAAACATATTTGTACATACCGTCAAGACCGAAATTACGTAAAAGTTCGCGTATCGAGGAAAAATGCGTACGCACGAGCCCGTTAAATTTATAAAGGCTGTTTTGAAATAACTGCAATCTCTTTAGATGATACGAAAATTCTAATTTATATCTAAATAAATCATAAATATCTTTGGAAAATTATTTTTTGTTGCATTAAAAATCAAAATTTGTTGAATTTATGTATTGGAGCGTGCAAACAATTATTAAACAAAATCAAGAATTGAAGTTGCTAATTTTACTAATAAAATTTGTTTAATTGATTTAATATTCATTTGCATATGTTCAAATACTATATATATAAATTGTTGAATGAAATAAAGAATCAAAGATACTAATTTCATTTTAAATGTTTCTCTATTCTGAGTAATCACAAACAAAATATTTATAAATAGCTCCAACAAATTTTTGTTTACAGTATGATATTTTGAGTGTAGAGCAAGAGCGAAAAATAAAACACAATCATTTTGGACATCCTGTATAAACTGCATCTCGTAACACGTCACGAACATGACTTTCCAGTGCTTACGCTTTTTATCGAGAATACGATTGTCCCGTAGAAAGGAGCGCGAAATAAACCGAGAATTCGGAATACGAAACGTCGTAGGAAGTCAAGGTTCGTTAACTCCTAGTCGGATACGGTGAATTCGTAATTGATAGAGGAGGCCTGGCTGTTGAAACGGTTATGAACGATCGGTAATGGAGGCGATATCCGATCGCTTTGTTAGCCACGATTATCCTTGAAAACTCTTTCCTCTCTCTTTATCTTTCTTTTCTCTTTCTCTTTTGCGAACGCCACTACTTCCGGTCAGATAGTCCGGCAGGCGTGAAAGTCGCGAAAATCGATAATAGCGATTTTTCTTTCAGCGAAGAAAATCGGTATTTTTTATTAGGTCTTGATTTATTCATTCATCAGAAATTAAGGGAATAATTACCATTCTTTGTATCTCAGCTAAAAACGATGAAATCTAATCGATCAAGTGATCATATTGAAACTTGAATCTTTCTCTTCAAAACGATTATTGGCTCGATTCGATTAGATCAATTTTAGTCAAGATTCAGTTGTTTGAAAATAACCCTTAATTTTTTTGAGATGTGTATAATTAACCCATAAAAAATTTACATAAATGGTTGACATTTATAATCTTGAAAAATAATTAAGGAAATAACTCAAAAGAATAAAATCCGAAATTGTCATTTAAAGACTAGATACTAATAAACTAACAAATAAACGACAGAAGAACGAATAACCATAACATCATAACAACAAGATCATTGAACTCTGTTTAAAACAACAACAACTAGAACAACAAACAAGAAATAAACAATAAGTTCATTGAAGCCTGATTATTACAACAACAAGAAACGAAAAAACCAACAATAACAAATGCAAAAGATACAAAAGAGTAGGGATGAACTGCTATTGACCTAAAAATAAGACCTGGATTAGGATAAATTTTTTTGTTACTGATTTATAATCAGTTCTCAGATTTGATGTGAGATCATTTCATCAGTAGTTCTGATATATTTATGGACTGAAGTAAGTTCTTAATTTTCGACTTGGGAATAAACACTCGGTCTGTTGACATGAATAGTACGCTTCAAGAATACAAAACGTCGATAATAATAAGAAAAAAAAATGAGTTAATTTTCAACAATATTTTCGTAAAATAATTGTACCAAAAAAATATACAAAGTGGTTTAATAGACAAAACAAAATCATAAATAGTAAACGATAAGGCGAACCGGTATCCGTCGGTAGGAATCGACGAAAGTCTAGAAAGCGCGAGCCTCGTCACTCGATTATGCTCGCCGTGTCGAGATCGCAATCCTACTCGCGTGGGGCCTCATTTTTTCGACTCCCTGTCGATCTTATCGTCCACTCCCGAACATTACTCGAGGAATCGCGGGTAATTACGTAAATCATCCAACACGGAGATGAGTTAATAAAGCCATTCGATAATCATCGCAACTCGCGATTAGGAAGCTCGATAAGAGTTGCAGACTTTCCTGAGTCGATCGGCAAGATAGGGTGCATTTTTTTTCTTTTAGAAAAAAAAGGAGATAAAAAATGTCGGAAAAGACACCAGATCCTTTCTTTCGGCTCGCGTGTGCACGCGAAATGTCGGTGTAGCTGCCTCGTCCGCGACTTCCGGTATAAGCTCGGCGGTGGGAACCGCCCCGGTGTGTTTCAGAGTTACGTAAGAGCCCACGAGCTCGCGGTGCGCGACTACCACACGGCTGACCCGAATACACCCGACCGAGCGAGAGAGAAAGACAACCGCGTCCCACCGTGAGATTAAGATTCAGAGCGTCGTGTGTATAAACTCCCGGCTCGCGCATTTGCCGGCTCTCCTTGTACGCCGTGGTCTACTGCCTGTCACAAGTTAAAGAGAGGAGAGAGAGAGAGAGAGAAACGGCACGGGCGCACTCGAGCCACGCCTCGCGATCGACGACGACCCACGGTGAATTCTAACGCCGAGACGAATCGATTTCCACGCCTCCCCTACGAAGTATTTATATTTATTGATTATAGAAAATTAAATGCATTCGATTGCGGAATTGCGTTATCGAGTCGACAGCGCTCGGAGAAATTCTTAGTAAAATCTACTATTTTTAGTGTGAGAAGAAAATTTGGTTGAACCAATTGAATTTGCAATTCTATACTGCTGAAAGGATACTATATGTGTAGGGAAAAGAAAAATCATTTGAGTAAAAAATCATTTAGTTGATTTAAAAGAATGGCCTATGAATTAAAAGATAATTAAGTGATACTTTCCTATAGGTACTATAGTTATTTTTAATAATATTCGCAAATACTATGATATTTACTATCAACAAATTGCTACATTAATAACTGTTTCATTTAGCAGCTTTTACAAACAGACAAACAAATTATTTTAATTCATTGATTAACTGCTTACTAATCGATACAGTACTAACTAATCGATGGTAATGGATGCAGTTGCTTCTGGATGAAGCAGTCAATTTTTTTAGCACCGCCGGTGATCGAGAGTAGCCGATCGATTATCGATTATTTCGCAAGGGAGTTGGTTTCGCCGTCGGGTGCTTCCGGTGACGAGGTGTATCCGCGAGTGACGTCACATCGCGTCCTTGCAACGTCGGGACGCGTCCACGTCGAAGAACCACTTTCGATTTATTCACGCGTCGCGCTCGTACGCACCTGGGCTCGATCAATTTTCGCCGAGCCGTCTGACGAAACTTTTCTCTTTCTTCCTCGGCGAGAGAGGTAACGATTATATTTATATTACCGAGCGCACACGAGTCATTCGCGATATCTCGCTCGCTCTTGCGAAATCTTTGCGAAACTCTTGCCGGCGGGGTCAGAGAGCCGAAAAATTAAAATCGATCGAAAATCGCCGTAAAGCCGAGAAAAATGACAGAGCTCAGGAATCGTAAAAATCTCCTTTTCGAGAAATTGCCGGGTTCGTTTCGAGATTTTGTTTCGCTCTCGTCCAATTAGGCGTCGTTATATCGGTGAAACCGACGTTGTTGTCTTTTTTTTAGCCGTGTATCGAGTTTCCGGAGGTGAGCCCTCTTCCGGTGGAGAAAATCGGACCTCGTAAAAGAAGAAAAGTCGGATCGGATCGATTACGCGAGATCTCGATGGAATATGACGCAAATTGTGGTGGAGAAAAAAATAGGCCGGGCTCGCTCTAACGACCCTCCGAGCGCGATCTGGTAAAACGTGACGCGTCGCGCGCGGGACCCTGGACCGTTTCGATAATCGGCGAACGGTGAGAGGGACCATACGTATGTACCACGCCTCGTTCGCGAGAGAGTAAGAGAGGCTCCTTTTTGCGTATCATTTATCACCGAAAGTCCTCGGTTCTCCCTTTCGAAGTGCCAGATTTACACTTTGGTGAATCGAATCGATGAGAAGGCTTTCAATTTTGTTTTCATCGAGAGATTTCTCTGCACAATAATTGACATTCTTGTGTCAACTGATATAATTAAAAAATTGCAACACCTTGACGAGCACATAAATTCTAACTTGAATATATGTATTATATGTATATGAAAACAATAATTATTATTGTTTAACATAATACGCTGTACATTTTATAAATACTGTATTGTATATTGTGTACGATGTAAAACAATAATTGTTACGTCATTTTCTTAATAGTTCGTTAATTTTTTTACTAACAAAAGTGGTACAAAAATCATGTTATTCAGAATTTTTCGGAATGGAATGTTATTTTTTACGCATGAGTGTACTCGTCAACCACAGCTAATAACTGTATAAATTAGATCACAGAAATAGAAATAGCCAGCGATTGGTCAACTTTGATAACTCGGAAATGGCGCATCGTACAAGAAAATAGGAAACTGTATTTTGTCTACACAGCAAAAACGAATATATTAAATTTAACATATTTCGCTTGTCCCAGAAAGTCCACAATAATTTTTGGTGTTAATACAACATAAAGCAATGTGTAAAAATATAAAACATATTATATGTCAAATTTTTAACAAATTGTTTTAGTTACTTTGACATTATTATAATGTCGTTTTAAGCACAGTCTTTGGTGTTCTATTAACACATCATAATGTTGAATTCAAAAAATAACAATCTTTATATGTTGTCAATCTTTTTTAACATTTTTTGTTACATTCTTTCAACAAAAAAACGATGTTAAATTCAAATGATTGGCAAACATGGTAATTTTAACTAAGAAATATGTAACTTTTTGAAATTTAACAACTGAAATATGTTGTTTACAATGAGTTGTAGGCTAACATATTCGTTTCTGTTGATTTTGCAGTTCAGATTGTTCACGATTTGACAGAAAACTTTTAACAATCGATATTTTTAACATATTACACATTCATTTATACCGTGTAGTTTACAATCTTTCCAGCAGAAGCGACTGTTATAACTTCGGGACACTCTACACAGCGAATTCCGGGATGCGTGTGTAGTAAGTTGGGCAGGCGCGAGAGAGAAGTAGAGAGTAATTAGACCGTCGTAATTCATAAAAGCGTTGTTACGAGCGCGAACGCTAATGCGGCTCTTTACGCGAGCCGATTTTTTCTCTTCCTCGTTGCGCGTACCTCGAGCGAGCGCGTACCAGCGATCGTAACTCACCACGGCGCGGAATTATTGCCGGCGATGCGGATTGACGTGGAATGAGGTAGAGAGCGAGAACGCGAGAGATCGAGATCGCGGAAAAGCGATAATTCGAATAAAAGGCTCGAGTCGCATTCCACCGATCGGTTGAAAAATCTCGAACGCAAGAGTCGATTTATAAGCCATGCAAAAAGGAATCGATTGTCCAGGATCGAGTTTAGAAGGAAAAAAATAATAGCGAATTATACTCGAATAAAGCGGTGTAATCTAAGTACAATTATATCGAGAATTCAATAAGTCTGTCTGCTTTTTACCGTCCATTTTTTCTTATCAATGTATTACATCGATAATACCCTCTCTTTCTCGATTATCCGAATCACCGAAACGTCACGAGTCCGAGACGGGATAACAATCGGTGGCTCGAAAAACATATTCGAGTGCTCACCTTGCGAAATATTCCATCGGTTGCTATGATCGAATAAAAAAATACTCGATCATTGTTCAAATAGTATCGACATTTACTTATTTTTATGCTAGAGTTTTGTAATATCTACATACAAAACATATGTAATATCTACACCAAAACATTTTAACAAAAACAGAACTGCTTGTTCTAATTTAATAATTTTGAGAGTTTTTCGAAGGTAGCCCATAGGTTTCCTTTCGATTTCGTTCTGGAATATTACCGCGAGATATAACTCGCAAAAAGCGCGATAGGGAACGAGGATGGCCACCGTTTTCTTGCGTGGGATCTGCAAACGGTAATCGCGTACTTCCGCGCGCCCCGAGATCGCGGAAATCGCTTTTCACGATGATAATTACGCCGCGGGGAATAACGAAGGATAATTGCGAGGAACCGTTGCGATCGATAAGAGCGAATCGGTTCCTCGAGTAAAAGTTCGATTTCACGTCTTTCATCCGCGAGAGTACGAGGAAAATTTTTTCCGTCGTGGAGGGAAAAAATTAATCTAGCTTCATAAAGCCATTCGCGGGGTTTAAAATCCTGACTAATAGTTTTCTAATGTCTCGTTGACGTCGTTTTTTTTTTCTTTCTTAGACGCCCGCGCGTGTCTCGCGGAGGCAACAAAATAAGGCGGCGATTCAATTCACTTTCAATCGGCACAATAGGCTCCTTTCTATTCCGCGTATTCAATTCCGAGCTCGTAAAGCGTTGCGCGATACGAAAATTGTCGGTTTTGGCGCGACGTATGGAGAGCGAGAGCGAACTCTCATTTTTCGATCGTTAAATCGTCCCCGACGCGACCTTGCGCCACACACGTAGTTTTGTTTTCGCCCGATCGTTCCTCTTTTTCCGTTATTACCCCACCGGGAGTCGGCAATTTGTCGGGAATCACCGTTGAGCGGGCAAGGTCGCCAGGAAAGTAAAAGTAAAAGTTCGCGAGATGCACTGATTTCGAATGTTGCGCTACAAGGGCAGAAAGTTTGACGTTCCTGCACGGCGTGCCGTATGATAATCGCGACTAAATTAATTCGAGCAAAGTTAGACTTTCCGTCTTGAGAAGATGAAAGAACGTGCATTAAACCGAAATGTAAAAAAATGGTTGACTTACACTATGGGGCAGAAAGTTTGACACTTCTACAATACTTGAATTTTAGCAGAATAATTCTTACAGTGCAAACCTTAGGAGCCGAAAGTACAACCAAGACGTAAATCAGTGTAGACGTATTACTCTTTAAAGGCGAAAAATATGGCAATCCTGCACTGCACGCTATATGATTGCCTGAGACAAATTCTAGTGAAGCATGAATGTTAAACTTTCTGCTTTAGAAAACCAAAAGTACGTATTTAGTCCAGTCATCCTACGAAAATAAAGGACAATTTTGGAGAATAGCAACCGAGGACGGTTTTTGATGCAGCTCGACGATTTTTCAAATGAAATTTTTCGAAATTTCGCCGGGGTCTCTGTCAAAATTGACAATAAAGTTGCAAAAAACTATTTTTTTGCACTTTTTTCGGAAACCATGAAAGATACCTACATTCATGGCGTTATGAAAGAATTGTAGAATTGTATCTGTAATAAGTTGTTTTTATTTGCAATATTATAGTCGTGGGAGGCGAGTGAAAATTGCGCGCGCGCGCGCTGACATACAAATTAGTATATCTCAGGCAAAGCTTAATATTTTTTAACGAACTTTTTTAAACGTTACGAGAATGAACTGAGCTTTCTTATGAGCTCATCAGATTGTACCTGAGATTTTTCAGTTTTTCGCAATATTGATTTGAACATTTTAAATCGATTTTCCCATCATTTAGTAGAGAGTGCAAAAATTTAACCTATCTCAATCGATTTCTCGTAGAAAAATCTATGAAATATGTATTTTTCAAATACATATTCGAACGAAAAATTTCATTTGAAAACGAAAAACGTCCTTGGTTGCTATTCTCCAAAATTTTCCTATACTTTCGTAGGCTGACTGGACTATATTTTCGACCAAGGTGTAAAGAAAAAGAACTTCTCTTGAGAAAGAAATTTAAAAAAAATTCAAAGAACAAAGCTGCCGGTGTAGAGCAGATCGAACGATAATCGTCCGAGAGACACGAGCGACGTTTTAATTACGAAAGTATCGGTAATCGAATCTACCGGCCGCACCTGACCCTGAGCTCGATCGTCCTGGATACGCTACGGGTCAACAACGAATAACGTCGGCTATCGAGAGGGTTGAATTTCAAGGCCTAATCGCGGTTTTTAAAACCGGTAAGGCGATTATAGATCGAGCTTCCTCGTGTGCGATCGCGTGGGCTCGATTTACATGATCGATCGGAACTGAGTTAAACATTCTATTAACATTGGCATTGAAATATTAACCTTACTAGCAAAATTCTGCGTTAAAAATCTTGACTAGTATAAACTAAAAAACGATAGAATGAAATTTAGAATCAAATTTACATTTTTCAAAAAAATATTTTACTCGATAATTTTAAAATTTGAACATGTACATATATTCAGTGCCTGCTCTAAAAAATATGTTCAATGTAGTTAATCTCGTTCTTTCGATAAGTAATTTCTTTAGGTGTAATAGAATAAATTTTTGGTTGCAGAGTTCCGTAAAAAAAGCTACGACTTTCGAACGAAAATTTGGCTCAGTGGTAATGAAAACTAACACGACGATATACGATGATCTCTCAAAGGATTTTTAGCAGAAATTTACAATTCACCCTCATAACCCCTCAAAGTTCAACCCTTGAAAACGTTTTTTGCAAATATCTCGAGAACCATTGAAGATAGAGAGTCGTAATTAACGTCAATTTTTTTTCTCTCGAAACTTTATCCAATCTTTTTACGCCTCGATTCTGGAAAACGATTCGCGAGTGTAATGAAGAAAAACAATCGGCGCGTAAGACGACACCTAGCCGCGTCACACGACTCGCTACCTCGCGGTTTTCTCGTTCGCGTGGGCGGCGTCGACGGAAGTGAGAAAAAGAGGTGAAAGGGCGAGCGAGAGGCGAGCTGGCCGCATAGCGCACGACTCTCGAACGTTCCGGGGCCTCGGGGGGAATTTGTACGCGCGCACGAGCCCTCTTGGCGAACAATGAAACGGTATACGGTTCTATAATCGCGGACGCAATTATCCGCGTCGGTGAAAACCCAGCTCGATTCTTTGTGTTATATATTTTTGCCGCTGTGAGATTTATGCAAATGCAACAGCCTTTTTTCGCAATTCGCGCCGTTTATCACACCGCGACGGGGAATTTATAAAGCTTGCGATGAATGAAATTTGATATGGATTTTTAATGGGTGTAGAAAAAGAAATGAAGATTAATTATCAAATGGTTTTCTCGCTGTATATTGAAAGAAATCCGCTAGTTTGGTTTTAATAATCGATAAGTATACAGAGAATTAGTCAAATTAATTAATCATTTAATAAATTCGAGTTAAAACCTCTCTGTAAAAATTACTACAAAAAATAATAATGGTAGTTTGTAGTAATTCTTGTTATTTTGTAGTAAACAGCAAATTAGTCAGATAAATTAATTATTTAGGAGACACATTTTAACTATACCTTCTCAGTGAGAGCTACTATGAAATGTAGTTGTAGTAATAATATAGTTGTGAAATTATTTATATGACTATTGTATAGTTGTAAAAAGTTAGCAGTATTTACAATTAAATAGTAAAATTACTAAAGGGATGGATACATAATAATTCACTATAATCATAGTTTCTGCTACTGTTTGTTGATAGTGAAATACCATGATATTTGTAATTATTATTATAAACAATTAATATGTAGGACTATGTCAATTGACTACTTTTTTAATTATTGGACTATTTTTTCACTAATAAGTGTGTAGGAAAAATGAAAATAATTGCACTGGTAACGAAACTATTTTCTCTCTGTACCTAAATCTTCAATTTTGTTTCGATCAAAATTATGATTCCATGAATAATTTTTCCTCTACGTTCGAGTACCTATAATTAAGAAAATTTTCTCTCTTCGTTTTTCACGATGGAAGCTTCGTTGAATTCGATTAAATCGTAAAAAAATAGTCTCGATTGGCCGAGCTCCCTAAATAGCGATTAACGCGATTAGGCACCCACCGATTCGGCTGGATTCGCCTCGGTGAGCGAGAAAACCGAACGCCCAATTTTCGCCTCCGAGCGAGTAATCCGTCGTGTAACGAGGCCCGTGTTACGGGGCCGATATATCGCGAGAAAGGGTAACTCGGGCTCTCGCTTTCGGCGGCCACTCGATTGTTCTCTCCATAAGTATAGCGAGCCACGATCGAAAGTGTATCGAGCTCGAGAACGGGTGTTCCCAGGACGAATGACTCGATAGCCGGCATTTATGTAACGCGCTACACACGTACCGCCACTAAAATAAATCCAATTGAATCTCGTGACTGGAATATATTATCGTAATTAAATTTCTCAGTGAAATTTATCGAAACTATAGGTATACCGACAAAATTGTTTCAAATGAAAACCGATTAATTTTTCCGAGAGATGAAACGTTCTATCGTGTTTTTTATTGTTACCTATTATGATACTGATAATAAAAATTTTCCTGAGTCCGCCTAACATTTTTTGTGTTTGAAAAAATATTAGAGCTATTAAACAAAATATTCGTTTGAATCGAAGATACTAAATAATATTTCTTTATTCTAAGTAATTATTCAACACCAAACAAAGAACATATGCATCAATAATAATTTTATTGTTATTATTCTTGTTATTGTTAGTTTATTATATGTACCTATGTATTATACATATGTATTTCGATATATGCATGTAGTTTGTTATCGTTTTGGTTTTTGATCTATTTGACAATTCTTTTCCCTCCAGATGTTGAATAGCAAAATTTTTTATTACGGAATTTTCACTTTTACTCGAGAGAAATAGTCCATTTCTAATCCCATTCTCGGATCACCATCCAGTCCATTACGCCCACAATTCTCATTCACGAGACAAAAAGGGAATTGAAATGGCGATTATGGCGGTTTAACGCTCGCTAAACGATTTTTAACCCGGCCGAACGAGCGCGTGCTTTTTTTCAACTCTTACCTGGCGAGCAGCGCGTGCGTGAATTACGTATTCTTCTAACGACTCGCTCGGTATTCCGCTGCGTGCTCTCACGATTCCGTGCCCTTGCGCCAGTCTAATGGTCACTTCTACCGCTCTCACTTGAGGCACCGCGTTTTTCTCTTTCTTTCACGCGAACAGAGAGAGAGAGAGAGAGAGAGAGAGAGAGAGAGACAGCCGAGGGTTGGGCAACCTCGGCGCCCACGTGAAAATATTTCGCTGCTCGAATTGTTATCAGGTAGAATGTTCTGCTCGGACGACCCGATTATCTCATCTTGTGATGTAATATTTCTCGAACCGAGTCTGGTCCGGATTTATGACTATATTGTCAATTTTTTGGATTTAAACCCAAAAAATTAGTACCCGTAAATACTAATAATTTTCAGCACTTTAAAATATATAAACCAACAATTTCACAATAAACCTCTGTGCGTCACAAAAAATAGTATTACAATTTGACAATATTTCAAAACTATGGTGTTTTAATTATTGTTAATAATTCAATTTGAAAATATGTATATTTCAAATCTTCAAATTTTTCTACTGACGAATACATTTATAATATTAAACTCTATTTTTTTATATAGGATTTTTGAATTTTCAATATTAGAAGAGTCAAAATAAAATAATATTTTATTATGTGATCTCGTAAACTCGCGATTCATTCGAATTTGTTCATTATGCATCGAACTACGTTGAAGTACGTGACAATATCGGCAGTTGTGAAGGTTTAAATATCTTTGAGCATTATTTAAAATTGAATCAGCATCTAAAACGTCCAACGTAGCACATGTTAATTCGCCTTACCAACACTGTCCTCTCTAATTACTCAGGTTTGTCAATTGAGAATTTTTTAAGTGAACAGCCACTGAAATATTCTTTTATAGATTGCTCATTTCAAAAATCTCTTTTGTTTCTTTTTAGAATGTTCTCCCTTAATACTAATAATACTTATCTTGCGTTCGCAACAGGAAAACTTAATTACACTGGCGTTATTTGAGCAAAAAACGCGTATCGATTAAAATCACCGGAATTAAATCGTCCAATCACTCTTTCGTCTTTATCATTCATTACGTACTGTTGCAACGGCAACCGATCGGCTAATTAACCGTCCCGCGGATAATTTCCGCGATGTTGCGCAAAAGCCAGGCTCGCTACGCGGTGATAATGCGAGAAAAAAGAGATTATTTTCCAAACGCGGTGGAAACGCGATAACTTCTCCTTCGAGGTGCCACGAAAGCGTCTAGCGATTCCACATTAGACTCGCTTTCACGGACTAGTGCCGGAAAATTTTTTAGCGCTCACATATGCGAGCCTATTATGTATCGCGTTTCGAATTTCACCGCGATGACAAGTCGGATACCGATTTCTTTGTTTTTCTCGCCGATCCTCTCGATACTCGATCGTTCGAGTTCGCAGTGAAAACTGCGAGAGCACTTTTCTTTTAGAGAGAGATTCTCGCGTTGTGTTTCTTTCTCGGATACATCCTCTCCGAGTAGAAGTGTTGTCGAGTAGGAGAGCACATTTTTTTATATATTACTAGAAAATATTAAGGAGGCAATCGTCATTTTCATACTAAAAATTTCCTAAAAATGAATTATCTTCTATGTCCATAATTTTTTTGAGCAGTGTATCAAGAAAATTGCTAAACGAGCGAAGAAAAATTGTACAGTCCCTCCCGCTCCATTTTTCCGATCTCGTTCCGCGTTCCATGTTATGTAAATCAAGAGAGAGAGACCGCGAACTTGCGTATATTTTACATGAAAGTCGAATGCCGGGCGTTACGTGTCGGCGCGACGCTCGTTATGCTCGTAAAACGAGCGCATATTTCGAGTTTCTAATCCGGACACTCCGCGGTTGTAACGAGACCACGCGAAATTTGAATTATCTCCGAGATGACACACTTTTTTTCGTGAGAGAAATTAAAATGTCTCTTTTACCGATAGTTTGGCTCGAAAAAATAAATAACGTAATAAAATTTTAATATTGAATTAAATTTTGTTGAGAACATATTGTTATTTTTATTATTTATTTCCAAATGGTAAAATTGGTACTTCTATAAAAATCGGTCTAACAACTGGTCTCAAGTCAAAATAAATCGAATAATAATAATGGAACTTGCAGCGATTTTTGAGAGAGAATTTTTAACCCAGCGCAGAGCCACTTTGGCTAATTGCGAGCAAAGTCGACAGCAGAGAACTCGCGACGCGCGCCAGTCGCTTTCACCGATGAAAAGCGGCGAGGCTACCGCTGGTGGGGGATCATAAGCGAAATAGAAATTGAATCGTTAATGTCATCGCGATTATGCTAAAAGAGGGTTTGGATTCGACGTGGCGACGTTTTTTTTCTCACCTCGTTTTTCTCTATCCGCTCGAGAAAATGCGCGAGAACTTTTCTCACCGAGTCAATTCGTTACGCGCTGTTAATGAAATCCATAAGTCATCGTGGAATTGAATTTTCAAGTAGAACAATTGAAATTCTAATTTTCCGAGAAAAAAAATTGTTGAATAAATAAATAGGAATTTTTTAGACGCTACATGTCTAAGCGCAGGTATAGCTACAATGAAAATGAAAATTTCTTGAATCTACTCGATATATGCATGAATGAATATTTAATTTGCTAGAATTGTTTGAACTACTAATATCAATTTTATTTTATAATTTTAAACAATAAATATAATTAAATATTCATTTCCAATTTCAAATATGGAGTAGATTGAAATTGTTTTCTCACCCTAACAATTTCCCTCTGACTAATATTCGAGTTTGATTAATAATCCACTTCACGAATTGTAAATTAAACATTTCTGTATTCAAATAAAGTAACTTTTTTCAGAGTATGTGGATTTACAGGTCTCAGAAAATCGAGTCGCGATAAAATTACGCGAGGGTATGCGAATTAGTCGAAAACGGAGAGGAAGGTGAGGCGAGCTGCACAAAGAGACGACACACGAGAGCGGAACACTTTCCTTCGCGGACTCCACGATGCATAACGGGAGCGAGAGAACGTTCGAGAGGGAGAGAGAGAGAGAGAGAGAAAGAAACTGGCTACACGCGAAATTACAAAATTCCCCAAACGCACCTCTTACCGTTTCGCACACTCCGAGTCGACTCACACACGTTTTTATATCCACACGCGAGCACACACGAGCACGGATAACCTTTCGCGCTTGCGACGGTGAAACCGATCGGTATCGTAATAATGAATGGGGCGAAACGACGGAGTAAATCGAGCGAAATGGAGCAACGCTCGTTTTCCAAGTGCAAACCGCGAACGGTATGAAATTATCGCGGATTGATTTTCCCACGCCAAAAAGTTGGCTAAAAAATTCGAGCTGGTCGCGCGAATGTCCAATGAGAAGAAATTGAAATTATTCAACATTATTAGCACGAAACATCGTTAAAAAGTAATCTTGTTAATTAATTTTAAATTCAATTAAATTTCGTTTTGCAAATTTCATCATTGTTAAAAATAACACGCCTGACACGTTACACCCTAACTTTGAATAAATTAATCTTGGTAATTAATTTCAAACTCTTCTATTTCGTTCTCCGAATTTATTTATTGTTAAAAATAATCGAGAAAACCTTGAACCAGAATCCGTAATTGGGTCCCCAGACAATGTCTTCGTTAAGCTTTATTCGCGGTCTGGATTTACGAACAATCGGCTGTCGAATATTCGCGAGCTCCCTTTTGTGTACCAGGACTAGGAAGAAAAATTCTGTGACGACACAATGACTCGATTTAATTAGCTCCTCCTAACCGAGAACAATCGACACTTTCGATTTTTCAGAACCGAGAAACCGATGGACACTTTCGCTAATTTCGAGAGTCGGAAGACCAGTTAACTTGGCACTAAACTGATCTTTGTTTCAACCCGAGGAACCGGTGATTTCGATGCCCGAATAGGAACTTTTCACTGCGAGTACAGAGAATCGTTCGATCTAACTCGTCCAAAGAAAACAATATAGAATTACATGAAGTTATCATTCAGAAAATGAGTTTAATATACAAAATTGTCACGAAGTCGAACAGTTTGTAAATCGAAAAGCACTGAATTCCTACACTACATGATAGAATAAAACATGTACACATTCACATGAGAAAGAAATCAATTCGACAATAATGAATTTTAATAAATCTATACGTACCAGAAGTATAATCCTCATGATGACAGCTGTCAATTAACTGGGGCGAAATAAGCGTAGCTCGAACTTTTATATGAGAGATATCACGGAGTACAGAGTCCTCGGAGTTTCACTAAGCGAGTGCAGCCGGCTAGGAGGCAACGCGGTCCTTTATAACTTACACGCGCTATAAGTGGAGGGGAAAACGTCAAGAACGGGCGAGACGGGCTCGAGTAGGGAGCTGGGCTGAATTAGATCACGCCATTGCCATTGCCAAATGGGTCTTGCCAAATTCTGCCCTCCCCCTTTTCCCTCCCTTTCCTAGCATCGTTGACTAGAATATCGGTCTCGGCCGTTAAATCCTGCCTGCAGTTGCGTTTTTGAAATGTAGAAAGCGAGCCTCTGGAATTTTTCGTACACAGCTGGAAATTTTGTTGCCCTCGATTCGATCAGGATCGACTGAAGCGGTCCATTCAAATTTTTCGATTATACTAAGATAATGAATTTTTCGAGCTAACTAAATGTGTTTAATACTGCCAAAATTTGTAAGATTAAAATGGAAATGAGTGGAAAATATATTGGTTCAAGCATAAATGCTTGTTGAAATGATCATCTTATTAAACTATCCAAATTCTGACAGTATAAAAATGCTCTATGACAAAATATTGAAATTTATTGAAATACAACAGAAATAGATAAATATGAATATTTGGTGAAATGATCGGTTTCAATTCTCTTGACATGCACTAAAAAAAAATTTGTCGAAGCTACTTCATATTTATTTGTTAACATAAAAATAAATACTTAATCATAAATGTACAATTAATTATTATTTAAAATGATTAAATATCAATTTATGTATAGAAAATTATAGTTGAATTGAATATATCATTTCTTATTTGATACACTAACGGAAAAATTTGTTGATGCTACTTGATATTTGTATGAAAATATAGAAATAAACAATCGGATAAGTAGAATGAATGGTCGTTTTGAATGATTGAATAGTATTAGTTGAAATCAAAATTGTTGAAATAAATATTAATATGAGCGTATGCAAATAATTGATAACTGACAGAATTTTATTTACAGTATAGAAAGTGTGTTATTAATGAAAACAACTCGAAGAACGAAAAGTACAATATGGCTATGTTGCAATTATAGTTCGGTAAGAAAACATTTTAGTCATTTTGGTACTTCACAGACGCTGCGTGGCCTATTTTTTCTCTCTTAATCGTATTTTGCGTGTGTTTTGACTCGAGACAAGGCTAGTTTCTCAGTTTTAGAACCGAATGATTTACGTTCGCTCTCGTTCTCGCCTATTCTCTTTCCTTCGATCGCGTCGTGATCGCGATTATATGATTTACAGTTCGCGGTAACATTGTTTCCCTAACCGGGATATTGCGCAATGTTTGTTGTTTTCTCTTTGATTCTTCCTGACAACTAGTTTCGAAAATTCTGCGCATTTGGAAATTTTTTGAGTTATCGATACACGATAAATTAAATCATTTCAACTAACACGACAGGATCGATTAATTTGTCAAAACTCTACTTCCTCATTGAGAGAAATCTGTTAGTTCGATTTTATTATGTCCATTTGAAAATAGTAAATTAGTCAGAAAACTTATTCAGTAAATTTCAACTGAACTCTCTCGGTAAAAGTTTTCTTAATTAATAATATTTTCTTTCAAAGAACAATATAAATTATATTCTATTCGTAATGAAACTATGTTTAGTAATATAAATGCATTTGTTAACATAAAGATTTGAAGATTTGAAGAAACAAAAAACCATCAACAAACAATTATACTAAATATTATTTTTTTGTGCACAGAGACTTATTATGAACTGAGGAATATGATCACTTTAAAGTGGTAAAAAGCTAGTAGTATTTACTATTTGTTAGTAAAACCATTGGAGATGTACTATAAAATCTAACTAATTTTGTGATATTTCACTACAAAGAATAGCTGAAATGCCTTAGTTTCTAAGTTAGTATTTGTTGATAAAAAAATACTGTTGTATTTGCAACTGCTGTCATTAGTGGCTTAGTTTACTATTTTTAGCAGTTGGGCCGTTTTTTTATAAACACAATGTATAGTAAAGTGGTACCAGTAGTAGTAATAGTATATTTATAGTAATAAATTTTACTAAAAATTTCTCTCAATGAGCTGACAAAATAAACGATTGGTTTGATTAATTTGTCAAAGTCCTTCTTCGTGTTACATCGATTCGTAACGAACTTTCATTTTCGAAGAAAATCTCACGCGGAGGGATCGATACCAAGATTCATTGGGAACGTTTCCGTTTAAAAATTGAATCAATTAGAACACGATTGGCAAATCCTGAAGATTTTCTTTTTCTTAAACTTTCTTTTTTTTTTACTATACGTGTATAAAACACCGGTCGTGAACCTTAGCGGTAACACACCTGAAGGCAGGGTCGTGAGAAACGATCGGGCACGTGGGCGAGCACACTCGCATTCGCGGATTCGAACTGCACACGTTCGACGTATATATATATATATATATATATAAAATAAGCGCATTGACGTATATACGTGGGTACCACCCGCTCGAAGTCAAGCGGACATGTGGGACTCGGTTACGATACGCCTCTCAACCAGCGAAATTGCCCGAGTCGAAAAATAAGACTTTACTTCTGTCTATGAACAGATTAGAGGTGGATTCTGATGAATTGATTTTATTCTAAATCTGAGACCGATTATACACGGGAAACTAAAAAAATTCATTCTAATTCATCCCTACTCTTGTGTATATTTGTATTCTTGTTATTGCTGATTGTTGTTGTAATCTGGTTTCAAGTACTTGCGGTTTATTCTTGTGTTTTTGTTGTTGCTATTATTTGTTTTTTGATTTCTTTCTTGTTGTTATTGTTGTAATCAAGTTTCAATTTCTACTGTTTTTGTTGTCTCAAGTTTCAATTAGTTGTTTGTTTCTTTCTTTTTAGTTGTTGTATCAATCAGGTTTCGATAACTTATAGCTTATTATTGTTGTTGTTTAATTATTTGTTTCGTTTTCATTAATCCAATCGCTGTTGTACTCGCAATCAAGATTTAATGAACCGCTTTTGCCTCGAAATGTCAATTTCAAGTATAATTTTTTTACTCGTTCTTCGCGGTACGAAAAATTTCACGGCATTTTCTCTTAATTTCTTTTAATTAAAACCGAGTAAATTTTTTTTACGCGACGTTCCTTTTTTTTTACGAAAATCCACGCGTGGAGTAAAATTTCACTTCCCGGTGATATCAGCGTTAATGATCTTCGCCGCGTGATACCGAGAAAAATGTGTAACGCACGTGCCCGGCGTGTTATGGTTCCCAAGGCGCAGTAGTTACTAAACCAGATCGACAAGGACCGACTCACTAAATTTTTCGGCTCTCGCGGTGCTCACGCGGTGGCCTTGCGAAATATCGCTCACGTAAATAATCTCACTTTCATTTTTCGTGTATCCGGATCGTCGAATCACGTTGCGTTACAATCCAACAACACGCGCATTGTATAGAAAAACGGCCGATCGATTATTCAAATTTCGCAGCGGGATAAACGATCCCGGAGATAGGGCCGGGTGAAAAAGTAACGATAATAAGCAGCGCTCGCTTTGTCGAATCGATTACGCGCGGTTCTCGCGGCTAAACGATCCCGGGAAATTCCACACAACGGCTTGTTACGGACGTGATTTAGAGTTGGAGCGTAAATTTGAATTTTCATTACGGTTATACCTACAATGATATTTATAATCGGCAATTTCCTTTTCACAGACTGCGGGACCTATTTAAGAGCGCCCATGAAATCCGATCCTGCGGCGAAGTATAAACCCTTTTCGAGAATTTTCCTCGAGCGAAGTACGCCGAGGGCTTTTAGAATTTTTTATCCGATTATCGGGAATGCGGGGGCGGCGAGTTTCGCCGAGTGGGTGGCCATATAGGAATCCGATAGCAGTATCGTCGGGGCTTTACGATAATACCGAATCGAGATTAGGCTGGACAAGCTCCTCGCTTCCGTACGAAAAAGTCGAAGCCTTGAGAGATAATTGCATCGGCTCGATCGATGATTCTCGGAGAGACGCGAATGGAAGAAACGAATAGAACAAAAAACGGGTATTTGCGAAAATAGATGTGAAATAAAAAAAATCTGATTATAAAAACTTTTATGTTTGTTTTTGTTATAAGTACGCAGTCGTTACAAAATTCGATCGGATAATTTTGTTAGATTCAACTTCTATAAATTACATATTATTTACAAAAAAAAAATGAAAATGTACAATGCGCGATTTAATATGAACGGTTTGTTGTTACATATTATTATGAAATAATTATTGTTATTTTGTTGTAATCAATTATGATTATGTCACTTTAATAATATTTGGTTATGAGAAGAATTGAACGCGCAATGTTGAATCGACATAAAATTATACGCGGATCTCTATACACTGAAAATTGAATATTCATACTCAATATTTATTTTCCTACGTTCGAATAGATATTTAAATTATATCGAACAAAATATTTGTTTTGAAGATACTAATTTTCATCTAATTTTTCTTTAGTCTAACACAATACATATAGCATCAATTTTTTTTTATATTCAGTGTAAATATAACTGATTTATGTTTAATTTATCTTTTTTCACTGTAAGAATATCTCGTTTCGCAAATACACTGAGTCACCAAAGTAGAAAGATTTTTTGCACGCATTATCCCAGCGGTAAAGTTCAGCCTCGTGTAAATAAAAAGCGAATCGATTCATTTTTTCGCTCCTCCCTAGAATATCCCGCGCAAACTCGATTAGCGGCCGTAAATTACGAAGCGCGAGCTAGCGGAATTAGTCATCGAGCCGGTTCTCCCTCTCGGACACAATCGAGCGCCCGCGCGCGACTCTCGGCGTATTCGCACGATAATTTCACTCTCGTTCCCCCAGGAGTGTGTATATACTCACGTTGGAATCGTTGACATTGTGCGAGAGCCGGAATTGCAGCGAAAATAGCAGCCCCGCGGCCTCGGATTGGAATTAATTCACGCGTCTAAGCGAGTTTCCGAGATCGGAGCGAGCGAATTAGCATAAGTCGCGTGAAAACACACTGCGATCTTTTCTTTCCGCGATTAGATCGGGAGCAGTTGGGAGAGAGAACGAGAAAGCTGTAGGGATTCTTCTCTGCGGCTGAGAAAAAAAATTTTCTGGAATCGCTCTTACTTCAAATAATTAAAATAGTTGTACGTAAAATTAATATTGTGTATAGATATTCTTAAACATTTGAGCTCTCGCTTTGCAACATTTCGAAAATATTTACGAAATTTTATTGAGGCTGTATGCGCAGATTTCGAAAAATGAGTTTTTGGATTCCTCCAAAATGTATACGTGGTTTTCCTCGCGTACTTATCATGAAAAGACTTGATTTACATTATACAAAAATTTGAGTGGACCATTTCCATGTATTTAACAAATAATGTTCAGCTGTGCATGAAATATTTAGTTATTTCGGCGAATTTCTTTTTCGGTCAGAGATTAAATCTGAACGATATCTCAGCTCGATCTCGTTCGAATGCGAGGGAACGAAGTGGCGGAGCCGAGCGCGAGGAAATGGAAAGCGTTGTGTTCGAAGTAATAACGCGACGTATTGGGCTCGCGGTTTTAACGTCATTTGCCGGCCGCGAACGATATCGCTTCCGGCAGCGAGCAGTTAGGCATCGCGGGCTCCTACGTCTGTATGTATTTTAGGTAAAAGGCCTGATATATGGCGCGCGGAACGATCGTGTTCATGGGAGTGTTAAACCTCCCGGATTGTAAAAGTCTTCCTTTTCTTTCTCGGGAAAATAATTTCGCGTTCGGTGTTATTCAATTGTAGTCATGGAGAAATTGAGTGCTATATCAGTTTTGGCGGGATTACGTTTGTTATATTCGCAGTGAGATTGAGCTTCCATTGTTGAAGAGTGAAATGAACTTCGTTTTAGAAATGAGTCGATTAACTTTTTAAAACGAATTGACATTTCTGTAATAGGATTTGTTCGCATGGGCGGAAAGTTGTAGCGAGACACTTCTGTTATTATTTATTTTGCAACAAGAAACTATATTCATTCTCATATACATATGTATGTGTATATACTGAAATTAACTTTTTGGATTTAGATTTCATATCATTTTTGTATTAATTACTATTCATATTGGACAAAATTTAATGTATTAATAAATGCATAAAGACTGGAAAATAAAAATCTGTCGAAGCTACTTGCTATTTGGAAATATACATGAAGAGAAAAAATAGTAATATTCACTATGCAACATAGTAATCATTTGACAAAGTAAATGATTATTATCATTTTTCGTTAAGATTGAAATTGGTTACTATGTTGCATGACAAATATTACTATTTGTTTCTTTTCGTGTATGTTTTGTCCAATGAATATTACTTAGAATAAATAAATACGAGAATAAAATTAACATCTCCTGCAACCAAATATCTTGTTCTATAATTTAAATATTTGTATGAATTCGTGTTAATAAATATTTTCAAAAAATTTTTATTTTCAGTCTATATATAGTTTTCAAATAATTTTTTTTGTATGAAAATAACGTGTTATAATTGAAGGTCAAAATAAAATTGTCTCATCTATACTATGACTAACAAAAGAAAGGAAGTGAAACAGAATCAGATCAACCGGATCTAACGATTTTGCAAAAATCCCCGTGACCGTGTTTAGCAAGCTCGATCTTGATTTCGACTAATCGATATTCGTAATCCGATCGGGGATTTCGCGATAGCCCGACCTCGACTATTCATTATGCGCGAGAGAGGTTAAGTAGCTTCGCCGATTTTTTCCAACTTTGAATCGAAATCAACGCAACATGCTAATAACACGGCTAGAGTTCTCGAGCGCGAACGCGAATTTAATAGCTCAATTGGAGCCAACAGAGACTTCTATGATCGCTCCAGGGGCGAGTCTGCGAACCAGCCTGTAATTTCGTTACTCGAACTTTTGAAGTATCCTTGAGATACTTCGAGCCTTTTTGAAATCTAATCGAAACATTCTTATCGTTGAAATGAATCAAGATAATATTTTTTTCATTTGCATATGAAATCTCGCCTAGGTTGGTCCGATTGAACCTTTACAGATTTCTTTTTTTTGTATTACTTTTCGGCGCCTCTCCTTGTGACCAATACTAACAATAAATCCAACTGTAACTCCAAAACGGTCAATGTTACTGAATTCCAATAGCCTAGTTATATTTCCTCTGATTTATAACTGAATAAACAAACAGACCTTCAAATTAATATCTTGGTCTATTCCTTCAAATAAGAAACTTTTATCCGACTCCGTACGTACTACACTGAGAAAAAAAATTAGTAAATTTTACTAATTCTCTACAATTTTATGAGTAAGAAAACGAACCAGCTATTGAAAAATAGTAATATATATCATAGTTTTAGGAACAAATAAGAATAATTGAATATACTACAATATTTTTTATTTTATTTCAATAGTAAAAATAATTACCAACAAAATGGTAATTGTTACTATTATTTTCATGAATACTTCTGATAGTAAGTATAACTCAATTTAACTAAAAAATTAGTTATTATGACCAATTTACTGTTTACTATTTGATATAGTTGAACCGAGCTATCAAATTTTTCTCAGTGTAGCCGTTCCGCGAGAGCAGCTCGATTAATCAGTGCGTTAGGCTGGTATACCAAATTGGCTGTAACTCCCGAACAATTAAAAGCAATATTCAAAAAATTAATTTCAATAAATAGATATTAGTTGCAATAGAATCGCGGGAACGCATTTTCCAAGTTTTTCCCTCCAAAAATGCAAAGTCGAGAAAAAGACGACACCCGGCAGCTGTACGCCGTCGTTAACGGGAGTTCGGGTTTCTTGGTATATACTGCGAAGGATTATTTATTCTACATTCAGCATGACCCAGAGATGGCGACGTGAACGTAGTAGAATTACATTTGTATTGGGGTGCTTGTTCATGGTGCGTTTTTTAATTGTGTGGGCTAAATTGGACTCACGTTTTTCAAAAATTTGCAGTTTGATGAACTAGGTATATAAAATTATTCATTTGGAAATTACATTGGAGAGGCGAAAATATTGCTTAGTATACAATTGGAATCAAATATTAGGAAAAAATCATATTTTCGTGATTTTGATTAGGTTATAGTGAAAATTTCAGGAATGAAAAAATTGTTCCTCGTACTTCAGGTATTGTGATCACCCATGATCATATTCCCAACTGGATCCTGATGCTCTTTCCCTCCCAGAAGAAATGACAAAACAGAAAAATGTTCAATTTTTTGACACTTTTCGGTCAAAAAAGTATTATACTGGCTTTCCATGTAAGAATGTCGCAATTCTGAAGCCAGAATCTTGAAGAGCACACCCGAAAACATAAAAATACGACTTGGCAACAAAATCCCATCATGCTTTCCATGAGAAATCATTCGTCGAAAAAGAAGACAAATTTCTGCACTGTTGGGCGTTAATGGGTTAAGTGAATCAAAGGAAATAATACTTTTTATTCGTTTTAAAAGTTCCGAAATAGTGTACTGGAATCAAGAAATAAACAGCAAACGCAGAATTTAGTGAATGTCTCTTTCTAATATTTTTTCTTTCAAAATTCACATTCCTTTAAACAACCTTCCGCGTCCCAGTTATATGTATTCGATAAATGCAAAGTGCCCAAAAGCAGTAAATTTCATTAATAAAAATCGGTTGCCAAACGTGACATGCGATACCCGAAATATTCATACGCTTAAAAGAAATAGAAGCTAACTATACACATACATAAAAATTTTTAGTAAATACTACTCCAATGATTGAAAAATAGTAAACTGAAGTAGTTTTAGGTATTAATATTAACGCAAATATTATAGTATCTCACTATCGACAAGTAGTAGCAGATATTAGGATGTTTGAACTATTGTTTATATTAAAATAAAATTATACATTGAATTATCGGGATTTTAAAATCAAATAAAAAAAATATTTACGAACAAAATAGTAGAAATTACTTTATATCACTAAATAATTAGTTAATTTGGTTAATTCGCTATCACTAATCGATATAGTGACATCGAACTAACAGATTTCTCTCAGTTTATCATCGAAATAAATCGAGATATAATTTTTTTTTCAATTCAATGCTTAGAAGGTTTAGGTATACACAAAAAAATACGCACCAATTAAACGTCTTTTTTTGTTTAAGGGAATATTTGTTGTAAAATAATTCATTTTATAGACAACATTGTATTATCGACCAAACAAACCGATTTTAACGAACGAGTAACTACATCGAATCAACTTCTGCGTATTTAATCTGTCATGATACAGCTTCTCAGTAGGCACAGCGATAACGTAACGAGGTTGTCTTATTAGTTGTAACTATCCGCATAATACGCTCGCAAACGTTCATGACTCTTCGTAAAAGTTATAAAAACGTAGTTAAAAATAACCAGGCTCTTTTCTCAGCTCGACATCGACATTCCCCGACTCATTACACAGATCCAACCATCGAATTTTATCTCCATGGGTATTTCCCGAACGATCTAATTACACCTATCGAGAGCTCAAAATCTATTCGGCCGAGTACGAAACGAGAGGCCGATATATAGATAGAGCCTAAATCGTTATAGAAAGTAAAGTCATTACACCGTCGTGGTTTCAACCTGCGCCTGCTGCACGGTGATTTATCTAAAGCTACTCCTATTATCGTTATCCGCAATCAGGGACGCGGCCGATTCATCCCGAGCGTGTGTGCGATCAACGGCGCACGCGCGTCAGCTCGTCGAGAGGACCCCGCTCTCGGACGGTCTCGTCTCTCTCGAACGCTTTCGAAGGGGAAAGTTATTTTCGCGCCGCCTTATATTTTCACGCTCCTAACGCTCCTCTCGAGAGCCTTTCCCGTATGGATTCATTTTCTTATTTCACCTCTTTTTCTCGATCGATTACGTAAATTCGGATCGAAAAGTGGATCTCGAGGATCGCTTTGGAAAGTCGAGCTGTATGTGTGTGTGCGTGTGTTTTTTTTTCTTTTCATTCGACGGAAACGTATTTATCGGTCGTTGTTTTTAATTGCTTTTTATCGCGAAAGAAGTTTTTCTTCCTCCGCGTGTTATATGAAAAATAGGGAGGTAATTATTTTTGGGCCCGATTAAAATCGCCCGCACTTCCTCGATTTAATTGGATTTGTCGTGAACTCCTTCCGCCTGTTTTCCATAAGAGAGAGAGAGAGAGGAGTAACCTTCGCGTGCAATTGAAAAACTCGCTTTCTGGAATTTCACTCGAACGTTCTCGTTACGTGTCCCGCGAGCGATGACATAAGTACGAGTGGATCGACGTAAGTCGACGTATGGAATCAATGATAAGTTTCGATAATTAATTCAGCGTTTGTCCATTGTCTTGCTCCACCCAAAACCCTCTCGGCGCTCGTGCAACAGTCAGCTTGCTTGCGACACGAGCCGCTTTTACTCGCGATTCATCGGCCTACTGAATGTGACGAAAAATCTAATGCAAATTGTATTTATAGAAGAAAGTTATTCGGCCGATTGCCAAGTCATAGTGAGTCATTCGCTGGAAAATTTTATCCTCGAGATTCATCGTACACAAGGCTGAGAAAAATTTGTTCGAAACTGCTAAGCTGTCGATGAAATACGACGGATCACACTGAATGCAAAAATGAGTTCAAGCTACTTAATATTTATTTGAAAATATAGAAAGGGATATTTTGTTTGATGAAATGAATTATAATTTATAATAAAGAAATTTAGGGTAAAATTGGCATCTCTGATACAAATAAATATTCTGTTCGATAACTTTGACACTAGATTTACAGATTGAACCAATTTGACTCATTTCCAGTTTTATTAACACGTATTTCATGCAAATATGTACCTTTTCTACCCATTTAAAGTTAATAGTTTAAAACTACATTGGTTTATAATTTACTTTCAAAGAAATTGATGATTTCGTTATTGGTTAGAATTGAAACGTTATTGTAAAAATAAATATTGAATGCATTCAACAAATTTCTATTCTTAATATAGAATTAAACCAGGTTACACAAATTTTTCTCAGTGCAGAGAAGGATTTTTTGATATTGTCGAATTTTAATAATTATTGTGACTCCTAAATACAGCCGTCTTAGAAAATGTCGGGGCCCTTGAGCACTTACGAATTTAGAGCCCTTTGGGAGAGACGGGGAGTTTAGTAATAAAATAACTTTTTAAATCAATAACGCTAGGAAATTGTTGAAAAATAAATTTAAAATTTTTAAGAAACTCACTTATAAAAATTACGATTCAGTTAAATGAAAATAATGAACAATAATTTAAAAATGAGCTTTTATTAAAAATCTCGACTACAGAATATCGAAATTCAAAGACCCAAACCTACTTCATAGATCAATCTGACATAAAATACCCCCAGTTATTATTACAATAGCTTAAACGGATTGATGAATTGAATTTTGTAGTATGAGATGTTGAATTTGTCATCGTCTTGGGAGTGGTACGAGCTACAATTTATAAATTAAGAGCTCTCTATTAGAAAATTATTCGCGAATGGCTAAGCTTTCAAGTCAGATTTCATGTTTTTTTTACTTTTAACTCAACTTATTTATTTATAACATTTTCGGTTATCAAAAAAATTGTTAATTCTGTTTTGAAGAATGATCAAAGTTTCAATTTAGAATCGTTGACGGCAATTATTAGTATGTATATAAAAATAAAAGAAAACGAATTCTATTTTTTGTGTAAGCAAAAAAAAAGTAAAAGTAAAAGTATTTTGGGGACCCCGGGTAAGGGCCCCCTGTGCCCTTATAGGGTAAAAGCCGGATAGTTGCCCCACTTTTTAAAAAAGC
>NCVS01000461.1:543975-560834 GCA_003055095.1 Goniozus legneri | reverse complement strand
AGTACTAAACCAGTACTCGACCAGTTGTGCATTTTTTCTAGGGTAGGGGAAGGGCTCGCGGTACCCTTCCTTTGTAAAATAGTTTGGGTTAGGGTGTTTCAATCCATTAACGACCAAACTCGCCAATTTGTGTGATACAAAATTTCTCTGAAAATTTCGAGTTTTTATGTTTGGAAAAATTAAAAATTGTGTCTAAAAAAAGTCTCAAACTATTTGAGGATATCCTCCGAGTAATTCTGGAACATTTTTGTTCTTGTGGATTTTTTATCTTATATTTGCTGAGGAAAAAACGATAATGATAATGAACGTTTTTGGAAGGATTTAGCATTTTATCTGCCATATTCGAAAAAAAATCATGACTAGAAAAATTTATTATTCAATTTCAACATTTTTGTGCACCGATGCTTGAAAAAATATCCGGATATCGGCACGTTTTATGTATGAAAGAAAATGATAAAATTTGAAGATGAAAAATTTTTCGATACTTTTGTGTACAAAAACTGTCATAACTTTTTGATGAAAAATGAATAATTACTCTAACAATTGAGAAATATTGTTTAAAACAAAACTAGTATCTTTAATTCAAACAAATATTTGATTAAATTTACTCGATATTTATTTGAACGTATGCAAATACAAAGTACATTCAATTTCTGTTTTCAGTGTAGTTTTAATGAAATAAAACAAAATTGGGTTAAAATGAGAACATAATTTTGTCGTAATGTATCAAAGTAAAGGTTTAAATCAGGGTTTATTTTTCGGCTCGAGTAAGGGACTCACCTCGATAACAAAAGACGCGTTGCTGTCGGTGTGAACCGACGCGGACGCTTGGCTCTGAGAACTCTCCGTCGACATCCAAGACGCCGAGCTAGCATTACTGCGAATGCTGCCAGTACCGCCGGTACCGCGTTTTTCCAAATCACCGGTACTCCTTTGCTTTCTGATCTTAAGACCCTGAAAATTGAATTTGCTGTATGAAGAATACGCAACGAGAAATTTGGAAAAATGTTTAGCGTGATTTGTTATTTCTCTTACACTGAGAATGAAAATTTGTTGAATGCATTTAATTTTTATTTGCATATGTTTAAATGAACATTAAAAATATTGAACGAAATATTTGTTTGAATTAAAAATGCTAAGTTTATACTAAATATAAACCTGCTGTATTGAACAAAACATTTATTACTATATTTTTAAATAAACATTAAGATGCTACAACATATTTTTCTTTCAGTGTATACAAAAGAGGATTCAATAAGATGAGAAAATAATGAAATATCCTAAATGTATCAGAAAAATGTAAAAACCTGTGTTAGTTATACAGCTATTTTTCACAACAACTCTGATACGGTTACTTGGATTGACACGAAATCTTTTTCTGATAGAAAAAAATTTCATCCAACCAACCAAATTTACATTCCTCTACATATTTCAAGAAAGAAATTTTAACTATTCGATAAAATAGTCAAAAATTTTTCACTCAAAAGATTTTCCTCGTCATCTTACAAAGTATCTTTCCGATGGTATGAGAATGCAGATCCAATTGGTTTAACAAAATTTTTTCTCAGTGTACTCAATCGACAATTCGTTGATAGATACAGGAAATCGTCTAAACAAATTTTTTTTCATCCAAATGGAAGCTTACCGCAAGAATACCCTTCTTTATGCCCTTTTCGGTGAGACTTTTTCTCCTAGCTGGTGGATCGTCGCTTCTGGCTTTCAATACGAATCCACCGCGTGCACCATCGTCGACGCGTCGGTCTCTCCGGTCGTTCGGCTCGTTGGCCGCCGCTGATCCTCCGTCGGCGCTCCTCAGGGACGTCAAGGACGCCCTTACTTGTTTCGGCGGCTTGTAATGGCTGGCCAGACCGAACGGTGCACTGGCACGTACGCCGTATCCATGTCTCATACCCCGGAGCCACTGACCTTGATAGGTACCTGTAATCAAATTCTCAATACGTGATCTTTACTGGATCCAGACATGATCCAGGATCTTTATCACTTGATCAAGCTGGACTCCATTCGAGTGACGCTAAAAATCTATGAAATCTTGATCGAGAAATATATGGAGGATTGATCAAGACCCTGTATCAAGACATTGATCCAGTTCTATTACAGCTTCTTGATCACAGCTTGACCAAGCACTGGTACAGTTTCTGTATTACAGGAAGCTGTAGCTAAAACTGACCAAGGCTTGACCAATATTACAGCTGCTGGATCAGAATTTCCAGTCAGGAAGGACCGAGCCAGACTTCAATTCAGAAATTACACAGAAAAATATAATTGTAAATTGCATCGTAAATAAAATAAAATTATTGTTTGCTAATAATGAATCGTATTATAATTATTGATTACGCATTTTGAATATTCACAAATTCAAAATATATTTATTGTTTAAATTTACGTTCGATTGAGCCGTGTCGATAAACAAACTTATTGGACGAAAATACAGTTTTTCAAAATCTAAAATGTTTTTTCCTATAGATTTCAAGACAGAAAAGCCGACGAAAATAATTCATCTCGATTCCCAGAAACCTATTGATCGCGGCTCGTTTCGGAAAATACAGCTTTTCCATGGATCGAGAGTATCGAGGTGAAACATGGTGCATTGTTTCTGCCAAACAGCGGGTGTGTTTAAAAACATAACGCGTGAGTCATACGAGATATACGAGGTGCAAATATCAAACGCAACGCGATCGTGTATGTGGGAGATTTTTGGGAAGGATACGCGAGATTGAAATTCCAAGTCAATGAGAAATCGCTAAAACGCGACGAACTGTCATCGAGATTTTTCATCTCCAAGTTTGCAGATTTCAATGGAACTCGCGACGCATTTTTCCATCTCGACTCCACATTTCATTAACGCGCCAACGGCGAACTTTATTCTTCGCATTTTTACTCCCCACTGGTGGTCTATATTTAGTTACGTATTCCGAAAATGAGCGACGTTTAAAGAGGTATAAAATCTAAATTGTGACGAAATCTAGAACGCGATTGTCATCGGGCCCTTCTATACTTTAAAACTCGTGGCCGGCAATCGAAGATCCGAGGACGTCACGTGAGTGGCGAAACGCATAGTCTCATAGATTGTTTGGGCAACTGGGTCATCCGAAGCTGACACACCCACCGAAATGCGCGAAATTCCCATCCGATCAGTAATTTTTCCTCGAATCTTTTACTCTCACTGATCGTCATTCGATGGAAATGACATCGTCTACAATTCTGACTCAAATTTTTTTTTATACGTACAGTCTATAAGGAAAAGTATACATAGGAGGTAGTACAGTTCTAACAAAACTAGAAAATAAAATATGAAACATGATCTAGATATATATATATATCATTTAGAAGTTTGACAGAAAAACTATTTTTCGACAGCTATTTATTTAGTTTGTTTTAAATTAAAAATGTTTCAGTTTTAATATTTATATGAATAAATGAGATTTAAAAATTAAACTAAGTATAAAATTATTTACGAGATTATTTTTAGTTTTAATTTGATTTTACTTAAAAGTATTCTAATCAAGTCGGAAAAAGTGTTAAATATGTAGAAAATATTGCTTGATAACATGTCTAATTTTGGCATCGCTGGCATTTTTTGACTTGTTATAAATCAAAATGTGTCAGTAGCTTGTCAAAGCGACGCATTTTACATAGGATTAAATGCAACGCTTTAAGTACATCTTCATTCTAAATAGCTTCCTAATCGTTTTGAAAATCTTACAAAATGTTTCTAAATTAAATAAACTATCAGAAGAGAGTTATAATAAATTTTTTTCATTATTTTTATGAGGGGCCTCAACTTCCTTAAGCAGAGTGTCATCTGCTTCACCGTTTTTCGTTATGAAAAGCCAATTTCTTCGACCTGTTTCAAAAAATTGTGTTCGATACTCCTGCGACAAGTGTACTCACTGTATTTTTCGCACTCGCATCGAAAATAACTATTCCTCCATTCCGACAACGCGAATCGTCAAAACAGATAAGATTTCTCGTAAAAATGAAACAACGAGAACATTTTATAGGTTAATTGCGAGCCTTTTATTATTCGAGCTGGAGGGACGCATTTATTATGCGGAATAACGGAGAATAATTTTCCACCGGGATCGATATTTTGCTGCGAAAAGGACGGAAGAGAGAAACGAAAACAGAGGTTATACGATCTAAAGTCGCCGGCACAGTTGCATTCTTACGCTCGGCACTCCCGTTATTTGGGTCAGCTCTTGCCCGTCTCTCGGAAACGAAGACATGTACGAAAAACGAGAGAGAGAGAGAGAGAGAGAGAGAGAGAGAGAGAGAGAGAGAGAGAGAGAGAGAGAAGGAGATAGACCCCCGTCAACGATCCCAGACGAATTTTGTGATTTCGTCTCGACGGTTGTTCAAGACACGGAAGTGCTGGATGCTGCCCCCTCTCTCGTCGTCGCGTCGCCGCGATGAAACTAGAGCGCGAGCCACCTAAACAGTCGCCATCGGATTGATTTTCGTCGAGCAAAATGCGCGCGGCTAATATTGCGTTATACTACTCCCAATTTCGCTTGTAAAAATTGTCTCTCTTGGATCAAATCTTTCTTTCTCTCGCTCTCTTGTAGCCTACTATCCTCGTGGATGATCGATTCGATTATCGTCATGATAATAAATTAAAAACAACCACAAAAATAACGATAAAATTAGTAGAATTAGCCATAGAATAAATTAAATAAAAAGGTGTATAGTTTGAAATAAAAATACAAAAAAAAAATGAGTTGCGAACAAGAGAACAAGAATAACAAATTGCGGAATTTTGTGTGAGAGTAAAACGAAAATTGGGGTGGAGAAAAGATTATAGGAGATTGGAAAGAGGCAGAGGGCGATACGGGAATCGTCTTACGACCCTGATTCGGTACATGGCACTGGGCTGGCCGGCCTGAAATAGCGCGTGGCCACCTTCCGAGGTGGTGGTCGGTCTGCATGTGCACCAACGACCGCGCACAAGTGTTGGTGAGAATTGGCCATGCGAATGTATTTCGGGTTCGCAGCCTCTAACGGATCGTCACCGACGCCACCCCACGTGGACCCTTAGACGTCGGACTCGCCTCGTTTCTCACGCCGAGTGTATCCTGTCACCTGGAGTATACCTCGCTTCCATTTTTCCTTTACTCTCTTCCGAACCAACCGGACTTCTATACTGTCGAATCGAGTTCACGGTACAATGACTCTTCTCTTCTCGAATTACATTTCATTTCGTTTCGATCTAAACTCACGAGAACTGAGGTAAGAGCCATTTTATTGAATTTCTATAGATAATAGACAAAATTGCCAATAAAATGACTGTGTGCAAATATCATGCGTCAATTTGTATGATGAGATCTTATAAATAATTTTCTAGAAGAATACTCTTGAACAGTAAAAAATTGTCCATTCAATTTATAGAGCGATTTTAACCCTTTATTTTTTTTATCCTTTTATATTTCCAAGACTAAATATGCTAATACAACATAGTATTTTAGCTATTGTGGGTGTAGAATAAGAGAATGTCATTAAAAAAAAAGACAGTTTAACAGTTTTTTTTTTCATTCGTTCAAAAACACAGTTACTGCCCAAAGGTGCGTACAGACTTGAGCATTTGTGCGCGCACGAATCGCACACGAATTACACACAACAAGCGCAATTACACAAAAACATCGGTACACATCGTCGTGCGCGAATGGCATTCGTGCGTGCACAAATGCTCAAGTCTGTACGCACCTTTAGACGCGTTTTATTTTAACATTCAGTGAAAAAAGTATTGATTCAATACTAATTAAACAATCAATAATGATTTTTGTAGAAGGGAGAAATAATTCCCTTGACGTGAAAGGGTTAATAGCGATTCAGTCGAATTGTAAAGAACAGTTATCGAGTATATACTAAAAGTTTTCGCTTTACTTGTTTTTGTTTTCTACAAAGATATTCGTCTAATTTAAATGCAAGTGTACAATTAAATTAGTCCTACGATTAAATCTTGAGTATATAATCAATAATAATCAGATGTTTTTACAGTATGGATAAAATGGAACTTTTGCTTTGATGAGTCTGTATGGATTTGATATACAAAGCCGAATAAAGAAGAATGGATTTGTTACTTTGACGAAACAGCTAACTGATAGAGAAACTTCAGAGCGCGCAATTTACCATATTGGCGTCGAAATTCTAAGGCAATAATCAAATTCGATTAAACAGTTTAACCCTTTCAGGACCATAAGATTTCCAAAGCTAAATATGCCAATGCAACACAATATTTTAGTTATTGTGGGTGTAAAGTTCGAGAACATAAAAAAAAGAAATTAAAAAAAGACAGTTTGACAGTTCTTTTCTTTTTTATTCGTTCAGAAACACATTTGCTGCCTTGGACATACGTTTTATTTTGACATTCAGTAAAAAAGTATTGATTCAATAATAATTAAACAATCGATAATGATTTTTGTAGATGGGAAAGATATCTCCCTTGGACGTGAAAGGGTTAAGAAACACGTGAAACAGGATGAAAAGATTCCAAATCCGCTGCGTAATTCCAATTCAGATCTCGTTTCGATTATTGGTCCACAGACTGGAAAAATGTCGATTAACACGCTCGTTGGTTGCAAAAAAACGAATCCAAACACGTGCGTATTTCACCTATTTATTGTATTCGCGAGTACGTATCGAGTTTATACGAATTTCAGGGAATATCAATCTAATTTTGTTAACGATCGGTATAGACGCCGCGAGTGGGTTGCAACGGACGTTGATAAGTCGACGTTAATTAACGCCAGAGGTCTCGTTACGTCCTGGCCGTCCTTTATGGATGAAGAGGATTAAGCTCAGTCCAGTCAGTGCGTATAATGATTGTTAATTACGCGGTAAAGGAAGGTCGGCTGTTCCCAAGAGGGTTTCGTAACGCTCTCGAGAGTTTCCCACTTTTCTTGCGAACGACATAATTTCACACTAGCAAATCAATAATTCCATTGAGCTTTTAATATCGAATCGAAAAATATTTAGATACTTAAATGATTTTGTCCGGCTAAAACTACTTTTCCATTAAAAAATCGATGAAGAACCGAATTTGAACTCAAGAGTCGCTAGAGAAAGAATCATATAGAACCCTTGCCTCACAAGTTTTTGTTCCGATAAATCAAGAAATTGTTGAACCCTGATTGCCGAATTTCCGAGTTGAAAAGTTCACCCGAGTAACATTTTAAATCTCGTAATTGTCTCTTTACCGCGCGGGCACGTGGCCACTCGATAAATTAGAACCCTGAGCAATTAGCTGGGTAAAAAATTGCTGGCTATAAATTCATCGAAACAGGGTGCGCGCGTATTCGGCGAATAATAATAAACTCTTTTAGAATACGAGCGTTACCGCTTTATTTCACGCGACATATTTTTTTTATTCGAGGAGAAAATAGCACGGTCCCCCGGGTCCGGGGGAAATCCCGTTTCGAGACGATGCCGAGTAAATGATCGTTCTCTCGTGGCAAAATGCTCGACAAGAGCTTTCCAGATCGGATGAGATTGTCTAAGAAGGTTGAGTCGAGGGTGCTCGACGAGTATCTCGCTCTTGATACCATCGAATCGATTGTTTACTGTCTTTCCTCGTCTAGGACCGAGTGAAGCAAGCTCATTTCACCGGAAACGCATATCCATTTCGCTCCGTTAAATCGTAATGCTAATTCGCACAAATATCGAGTTATTGTGACGTCATCGACAAAATTCCGATGTAAGGGAGAGCGGAGTTCGTTCTAACGGAGGTAAGAATTAACAAGCTTATTTTCGCCAAACCAAAAATTTAAAAACGTGATATTTTGTTTACAAATACTAAATGAACAGCTAAATTAAGATTTATTTATTCGCTGAATCGAGTTGAGGTATGTACTGAATCAAACTCTATTTCATTGACAATAACATTTTATTATTCGTTTGTGATTATTTTGGCTTGTTTATTTACTATAATTGAAAAATGAATAAAAGTGTCTTTGGGGCTAAAATTAACAAATTGAGTGGGGTGAGTATTAACAAGCTAATATTAATCCTGGTATTAACTGAGTATTATTTTTACAATCGATATGTTTTTCTAGAATGAAAAACTACGAAAGGAAGTGTACAAGAGGGTTTACCTCCCAAGAAATATTTGAGTTGGCAGCTATATGTACAGGTTAATTAATTAATTTATTACTTTGTTGTTTAATTCTCAAGACAATAAAAAATGTTCGTTAAAATAAATGACATTTTATTAAGATATTTTACAGAATTCCAGTTCCTGTTAATAAATGCCAACTTTAATACTTACCCCAGCTCTGTTAATATTCACCCCAGATACGGGGTAAGTATTAACAAACGACTTTTTGAGTTTTGATGATTCTACTTTTAAACGCACTCATCTAATTGATGATTTCTGTTGCTAATATTAAAGTGGAATATCCAAAGCGTAATATGAATGAAAAATAAAACCAGAAAGTTTGTTGTTATTCAAAATATAAATCATAATACGAAATTTGTTAGTACCAGCCCCACTCTCCCCTACGTGTAAAGCTAAGAGGCGCGTACATTAACAAAAACAAACGAGACGAGGTGTAAAATGGATTTCGTTTCTTTGTGCGACGAAGAGGGCGCATCGAAGGTGCGAGAGAGGGTGCAGTCGATGTGCGAGCGAACGACCTTGACCTATAGTTGCGGGAAACGCGAGGCGGAGAGGGAGAGAGAGAGAGAGAAGATTGTGAATCGACGCTCGGACAATTTCGAAAGGGGGTGAGAGTTGCCGCGCATGATCGGTATGTGTCGAGCCAAACGTAGACTCGTCCTACTCAAAGTCCCCCCCCCCCCTCTATCTCGCTTACTACCGCGTTATTTGCAGCAAGTGAATAATACGCGATGCTCTGCCATATTGCAATTTAATCTCGTTAAGATTTCTCACGGGACTACCTTCTTAAAAATAATTTTCAACACGACAGAAAATTGTGAAGTTATTCATTATTCTCAATGCTTACACCAAATTACAGACTTGATTGTCTAAAAAACGACCCAGGAAACAGTTGAATCGAATCTAAGTATTGTGAACAAGATCAGCAATAAAATATTGTAACTTCTGGGAAGAAATAATAAAAAATGTCTAAAACAATATTTTTGTGATATATCGATGTTTGTTGTAGTAGTGAATGTTGATATCGTTATCAAAACTGAAACCAAATATCTCGAAGAACGTACATTCTCGAGACACGAAAAGTTCACCGCGCACTTTTCTTTTATTTCAAGACACGTACAGAAAGAAGAAAATATGCAAAGTATTCGATGCATAGAAATCGAGGAACGAAGCTAGTTACATATATTACCATAATACAATCGATAATAAACGAAACTCTTCCACCGGCTTTATAAATAGTCGCGGGGAATTGGTTCATTCATTCTCTCGATTGTTTACACTATGAGAGAGCGATAAAACTGGCTCGGGATGCATCGTCCTACGCATTGTCTGTACAACTCTCGGATGTGTGTAGAGAGAGAGAGAGAGAGAGAGAGAGAGAGAGAGAGAGAGAGGGGTGGGATTGGTGCGACCTTGACCCGACAGGATGTCGTAAACGAAACGAACGGTTTCTATAAAGCGACACGGGCACGCTCGATGCCTACGAACGGCGTCACCCTATACTTGGACTCGTCCTTCCGAGAGCACGCGTCCGTTCATCCATGACGCGTATAGCGTGACGCTGATTTCCCGGCTCGATAGCCACGACTTCTCTCCTCGTGTGTGTGTGTGTGTGTGTGTGTGTGTCTGCGTGGACCCACGAGGCACCAGCACGCACCGCAAAATAATAACCTTTGTTATCGACGGATGCTTTCAGCGATGAGCGACTGAATAAAAATAATCCAGAAATTTGTTCGGACGTTAGAAAAATTTCGAAAGAAGATACCGTGCGGCGCCGATAGAAAATAGCAAGCACTCGGGCTCCATTTACGAGTGGATAGCGAGAACGAGAGGAGGAGCGAATACAGCGTTCGATAAGTTTTATTGCATTTCATCTCGCGCGCACTCGAGGAGCTTTATATAAACCTCAGCGTTCAACGCTGAGGTCGAAACGAGGAAGATGCACGCGCCCGAAAGCTCGCGGAATGACAAATGGTTCGCGTCCATGCGCGTTCGGTTGGAAATTTTGGAACGAGCGTTGATTACTCGCACGTGTTTACTGGAACTCGATTTGCGGCGAAATTCGTCATTTTCCAGCTCGTTCGTTTATTCCGCATTACGCGATCGACGACACAGTTCATGGGATCGAATAGAATCTTTCGAATTGGCATTTTAATTTATGTATGCCAGTTTTTAATATTTTTAGGTAGTTCTAGCATGAAACCACTTTTCAACAGATTAGGCTGAAATTTTTTTACGGGCTAAGAATAACTATTTATGAAATGCTTAAATTTCAGAATTTTTGACCGTTTAGATCGTGAGATATTTGAGGACAAAGTTCGCAGTTCTGAGGATCGTGTCGCATTTAAAGTATGTAAAATGTCTGATCTCTCCAACTATTGTTCATCATATTTAATAATTTTCTCTACAGAATCGGAAAAAAGTACAAGGGTGTTGAAGAATGTTTTTAGAACAAGTTAAGAAAATAAAAGTAGCACTTTACCGTTTTGTTATCGAGATATTAAAATTGAATATATATTTTGTTCATTATCAATCCGCTCACTTAACAACTTTTAGTGATCATGATAATTCATGTCACCATTTGAATGACTAACAACTGACCCAACAAAATGTTATTGTATGTGTGTCGAACCTTCTACATTTTTATCTACAATAAGTTCTGTGATTATACTATACCACGCTGGAACTATCTTAATTATTTGAAAAAAAAGGCAAAAATGGATGGAGCTAAACCAAAATTTAAAGAGGGTGATAGGGTGTTAGTTTGAACATCGATCCGATTCTACATGAAAATCAGCATATTGGAATGCGCAAAAAGAATTGAATGTGACTGTTTAACTCAAATAGTTCCATTGTAAACCCCAAAATGTTTTGTTTGCCTTGTACCTCAAAGTATAGAAAACAATTTCCAAACCTGATATGGATGCTTGCCTATGCATTATTGTGTTTCTAAATGACTACAGATTACCAATGAAAACAATAGAAGTTATATAACATTTTGTTTTGCTTTATACTTATGGCTTTGTAATGTTTTTAATGGACTTTCTGTCTTAACCCTTTGAGGCACGGAATTTTTTTTTTTATTATTTTCAGGTGGGTCAAAATATGTACAATCATTCGTTCATTACGCATCAAAAAGGTGGGACTTTTTTGATACCACCGTGCCTCAAAGAGTTAATGGTTAAATAAACAAAAAGAGATATTAAAAATTTTCAATTATTATATGCTTTTTGAAGACTGATGTGAAACACTCAAAGGGAAAGTGGTAATTAAGCAATGGCAAGGCGGAAAAGAAGCTGGGTGCATCTAAAAGTTACATCGATACCGAGTAATGTCGCGTTCTAATAAATATCTTATATCGCTTATTCGTTGTGACATTGATCGCCGACATCGAACGTACGCGAATCCCTTTTGCTCGTTTTTATCTTCCATCCGCAACAATATTATCTTTACCCGTAACAAGTCACGATCCCGATACTTTCGATGCAAAAAAGAATTCGAAAAATCACGAGACGAACTCGTCGCAGTCTAGCGCGTTACGTGACCGTCTTATTTCTTTTCTTCTCGACACGAAACTCTCGTAGACGGTCTCGCAGTTCGATAACGAAACATCGTCATCCTCGCAGAAAATTTTTGCGTTATAGTCACGCATCACGACCTCTGTCTGATTTTAGTTTTATTTTTATTTTGTAGAAAAAAAGCGAGGGCGCTATGACGCAGCTCGGCTCGGTCCGTTCTAATATAGACCTCCCTATTTTCCCCTTTGCTATTTGTCGAATATTTTTCGTTAGGCGACGAGATTATTAGTTTTTCGCGTTCCTCTGACAGCCATTAAATATACATGTACTACTCAAGCAAATTGAGGGGACATTCGTCATTTTCAAACGATTGTGATTTAAAGAATGATTGAATCGAATCATTTCGAAGAGTACACAGAGAAAAATAAATCGACCTGGACCACGTTAGAGATAAAGTAGTCATTTTAATGTAGAAAATACTTTAAATCAAGTGATCTTTACTCTTTTTTTTTCTTTTAATATACCAAATAAATAATGTTACTGGCTTTCAGTGAATTTACTGTATTAAGAGTAAATTTATCTTTACATAACGTGAACTTTACTTCAATCAATGTTAGGACTGTACATGAATAGTAAAAATGACTTTAAATTCCAGTAATATCTGCCAAACTCTTCAACTAGAATAATAAAGTAATCGTTACTCAAAATTAAGTTTGTCCAAATACGAACCTTAAATTACGGTAAAGAAGTACTTTAATGTGGTAAAATTTACCATTTATTTTTCTGCGTGTACATTCAAGTTTTTAAACGGTTATCGATCGAATTTGTTCACTTTTAGCTGAGATAAATCTCTCCTTGAAACTAAATTCACCATATCCAGTTAAGACTGGTTTTAACGCAAATCTGCTACAAGAAAAAAATTCTAGTAAATCTAGCTTTAATTCTTTCCAGGAGTATATCGACGCAGTATCGAGAGCTGACGCGGAAGATGAAATTAGAATCTATAGATAAAAGGTGGAAGAACCTGGCCCAGTGCAAACAAAAATCCAGGTTACATCATCGCTCAACTGGGGCAAAATATAACCGGAATGAAAAGAGAGAGATAAAGCGAAATAACAAGGGAAAAGACGGCTTTGCTCGGAGCTGGTTATAAATAATACGGAAGTGACTTACCGCTGTCGGCGTACGTTTCGGAACCGTAACCGTCCTGGAGTCCGTTCGACCACGTTCCCTCGTACCGCGCGGTCGACGTCGTCGATTGCCGGACGCCGTATCGTCCCTTGAAGCCCTGAGTCCACTCGCCGCGGTACAGCCAGCGACCGCGAGTCTCCATACCGAGACCGTGACGCTTCCCGTTCTGCCATTGTCCCTCGTAACACGATCCACTGAAATCGTACGATAACGATCAAACTATAAATCCGCACGGAGAATCTACACTGAGAACAAAATTTCTTCGATCGGTTACAGTGAACAACATTTTGTTAGAAAAATTGAAATTAATTTTGGCAACGATCGATCGAGCCTTAGTAGAAATTAATCAAGTTTCACTTGATTGAGTCTAAAAACTGGCCAGCAATCAAATCTAGTAACTGGGCATTAAGCATATCCAGTAACATAGTCACAATCACAATTATCACAATCACAATCACAATTTTGATAACCTGAAAGCTGTCAGTTTTACTCAAAGCCGCCATGTTTTTGTTGATATTTAGTAAAACTGGTCAGTTACTAGACAGTTACTCGATAGTACACTAGCCAGTTCCTAGTTCAAGTCTAGTAAAACTGGCCAGTTACTGGCTAAAAACTCGATTTCATTTCTACTAGGGAGCGAGCGAAATTTTGTTCTCCGCGTTCTTTTTTGTCGAAAATTGGATATAGACTTCGGGAACCAGGCTCGTACGATTGGTGGGACCATTTGGACAGACCGAGTGTCAACGTGTCGGTGATAAACCGAAATGCTGTCTCGACGCTCGGCTCGAGAATGAAAACTCGCTTTGGAAAAATAACACGCACATTCGACATGCGGTACGAGTGTCGGGAAAGGCTCGAGACCTTGCTCCAGTTAGCGACGATATATACAGTCGGAGTCTTCCCATCATCTTCTTTATTTTCGCTCTTTCGAGCTCCCTCGCTAAACATTGCCCAACTTTCAACTTCCCCATGGACCGATAACCGGAAACTAACATATATCTGTTGCAATTTGGATCGGCCCATATCGCTCCTCGCAGGAGATTTATATATAACCCTCTCGATTGAGCCGCAGTGCCACGTGATGGGTTACTGTAGTTGAAATTGTTTTAACGTTGTGAACCATTCGTTACAACTAAATAAGTTGAAACGTATAAGCGACCTCTGTATGCCATTTTGTACCTAAATTGAGGAGTTACGCCCCGATTTACTAAGTTGAGGTTCAAAAAAGACTTTTGTTTTAACGTTTATGACCTGAGTAAGATGAAAAAAGAAAAATTGGTAAAATTGGTAAAATTGGTATGTACGTTCAAAACTGTATGTACGTTCAAATATCGTTTTGTACTAGTCGTATCGGGATTTTATCGTTATGAAAGTTGTAAATAGTATTCATTATTAGTCTTCAGTCGTATAGAACGTCTAAATCAGGCTACAATAGTAAAATTCAAGTTATTTACGTTAAGAAGTGGTCTAAAATTCTGTCTCGGATACGTCATTTCGTTTGATTTTTTTCATCGGAACGGGTTATCGAATATTCCATCAGCTCGATTCGGTTATTCCACCGGCAAATCCCGCGCGCTCAAAAAAGAGCCAGCCAACTCCGGTTTCGCGATTATCCGGAAACAGGAGCGTCCTTGAACTGGTCCACTTCTGTACGTGTATATCCTGCGTGGACGTTCTCTCGCTACTGTCCTTGCACTCTGCGACCCAGTTTCTCGGATCGGAAAATCTCGCGCCCGCTCTGCATTAAATATATCACCATAGGAACGTAGGGGAACGGATGTCAAGGCCCGTTAGCGTCGTTCGATCAGAATGCGTATCGGAAGAATATAATTTTGCGATTTTGTCGAGGCGTATGGAAAATTGAATAGGAAATGGAGAAACGAGTGGGAAAATCGCAGCGAATAAACTAAAGTTACACGGAGAGAGATAAATCGGTATATTCCACTTTAGAGATAAAGTAATCATTAGAGAATACTTTAAATCAAGTGATCTTTAATCTTTTTCTTTTAATATACCAAATAAATAAGGTTACTGGCTTTCAGTTAATTTTACTTTAATCAATGTCAGGACTGTACATGAATAGTCAAAATTACGTTAAATTCGAGTAATATCTGCCAAACTATTCAACTGGAACAATAAAGCAACTTTAAATTACGGTAAAGAGTACTTTAATCTAGTAAAATTTACTGTTTATTTCTCTCCGTGCATTATTGGTGTACTTGTCCAGTGAGTTAATCAGCCCAACGTGTATATTCTGACACATTTCAAATTTGTAGATTCTAGCAAAAATCTAGTATAATTTTATCCAGATAAAATCAATATTAAGCAATAACTTTGTTAGCATTGATTAAAACCTTTGATAAAATTAGAACACTTTTGATTCTCTTTCAATTTTTTTCATGTTTTTTAATTGTTCAGCCGACCAATCAAAAAAGTCTGATTGGCTGAACCAATGATCCGGAACAAAACACAAGGGTATATAAGTAGGATCTGAGAACAGGAGAGCTCAGTACAGAGCCTCGGCCCTGAAGAAGCTAACTGCAATGTTGGCGAAACGTTGGCAAAATAAATTGTCTGAGCGCAGTTCCCTTCCGGAAACCAAGTTGACTAATAAGGTAAACAATGACCGCGAAAGTCTTAAAACTATACCAGAGTTGATTGTACCAACCTGGGCCAGGTGTAGATACCGGAGACCTCGAACCCGTAATGCCAGCTGCCGGAGTAGGCGCCCTGGCCTTTCGGGCCGGTGCAAACCCCGTGACCGTGAGCTTTCCCGTCTTCCCAACCGCCGCAGAAGGTCCCTCCGTCGTCGAAGTCGAACCTACCGCCGTTCACCTGGGCGTTGCGATTGACGTTGCCGTGCGAGGGTCCCGGAATGGCGGGTGGTAGGTTGCTGGGACCAGCAACAGAAGGTGGCATTTGCGCACCACCCGCAACTCCATTCGGCTGAGGATGCTGATGACCCGAGTGAGGCTGCGGCTGCTGATGACTCGAATGGGCCTGGGGCTGCTGCTGCTGATTCTGCTGCTGCTGCTGTTGCTGCTGCGCCGGCTGCTGGCTCGAGTGAGGCTGCTGCGGTTGCTGGTGCATGATCGCTCGCTCCTACCCACCCGGGTGTCCTTTCTTCCTCCTCCTTCTCCGAGACGGTCCTCCGCCGTCCCTTCTACTATCTTCGAACCGTTTCGTCGTCGTCTTCTTCGTTTTCTCAGACTTTTTCGTGCTCGTCGTTTTTTTGCGTTGCTCGTCAGCAGCGGTCGCTTTCGTTATGCTTCGTAGGTTGCCTCATTATCGACGGCATTTCACGAACCCCCTTCGCGCTTCTCACCCTCTTCTCCAGCACGTAAAACTCCTCCCGTGAATCAGATTCAACGTCCACTCTCTCTCTCTCTTTCTCTCTCTGCGAAAAAAAACACGCGGGCAATTCGTAAGAAAAAAAGCCACGTCTTCCGCGTGCGCGAGCTCGACGCTCTCGTTCTACTCTTCGAGTTGCGAAATATGCTCTCTCTCTCTCTCTCTCTCTCTCTCTCTCGCCCCCGATTTCTTAGTCATCGACGCGCCTCCTCGGAAATTCTCGACGTCCTATGACGACAATCGCTCGACGGAAAAAACGGAGGAAGTTCGTTTCTGTCGGGTCCGCGCCTCGCACCCGAATAGAAACAACAAAATCGTTTATCTCGTTCGTTCTAAAATTAGTCGAGCGCATATAATGTGCTGGTTGTAAAAACGAACTGGATAGCGTGCCTCTTCGAGGAAAAAGGGAGCGAAAATTGGCGAATCCGGTGCGACCTTGAAAAGCGCACGCAGGATCGATCGCGTCTCGATTTTGTTTATAAGCTTTGAATTCGAACAGTTTATAAGCTGCGATAGGTCCACCTGACGTTTTCATTGATCGCGAGCGACGGAAATACGAAAATTCCCCGCCTCAGCTCCTCCCTATATTTTAAAATATATCCTCTCGCGAGATTCGTAATTCGTTTTTGTAAACGTTTTGTAATTCGAAGCCCCTCCCCCCCCCCCCC
>NCVS01000461.1:522664-543959 GCA_003055095.1 Goniozus legneri | reverse complement strand
CCACGCGCGCTATTCTAGGATATCGCCCGTTATAGCGATCAGCCGCGAGTGATTTCGCGTATCTGTTTTTCTATCATCACCATCGACCAGACCGGAAGAGCGTGGGTCAGTGGAAAAATTAGTTCCAACTCTTTCCCTCTCTCTCCCTTTCTCTCCCTTGACTCTTTGGGGCCCGGTATAAAAAACGTCCGCGTAATAAACGAATGATTGTACATATTTTGACACACCTCAAAAAAAAAGTGCCTCAGAGGGTTTACTTTTCACGTTAGTGAACTTTGACCGGTCTACGTGAATCACTTCGGGCTCGGTTTACGTGTATCGCGGTGTGTCGCGCACCTATCAGCCGTTACGAATTTTCAATGGCGTTTGAGTGGCGACTATCGTCGTTCGTTTTCGACGCTCGTCTGACGGCTCCGTTACGTAACGTTTCTATAAGCATCCGTGATCCGCTTGGAATGTGTTGCTCTCCCCTTCCCCCCTCCCTTCTTTCTCCCTTTCTCTCTTACAAATTACACGACACACGCACACACACGTACACACTCACACACACACATACGACATCCATGCACTTGGATTCACAGTCACGAGTACACACGAACGGCTCGATATTCCTCTCGATCAACGCGAGATAGCTCTCCTTCCAGGACGAAGGCACGTTGGAAGCTCACACGAGAGGAGAGCTTTCTCGCGACTCACGTCGCGATTTTCGACGCGCGCGTTAGGTTAGGAGCTTCAGGGGCGAAGCACGGTGTTGGCCAAAATACGTGCACAGCGAGAGAGGGAGAGAGGACCTCTCCTACCGCTCGAGCTCGGCCACACTCGTTCCGTCGATTCGTCGGACAACCGGTCGTTTTGGCGGCCGCCGCCGCCGCTAGCTTAGCTAGAGCTGACCAGAGCTTCTATTTTTACCATGGGGTGGCGAATCGTTCCCCACGCGAGGAGCCACGAGGCGGCCGTGTCGTATTTTCTCGCCAACGCTCCGCGAGAGCTCGGAGAGACGTTTCGAATCGTTTATAAATAGTACGGAGTTTTTGCCGCACGCGCGATATCGGCGCGCGCGGTTAACGCACGCGAGATTCGCCGAACGTAGGCGGCGCTCGCGGATCGACGGATCGATGGCCCGATCCGGATGAGTCGAGAAAACATCCTCGAGAGCTTCCAACGCCCACGCGACACCCTCCCCGGTTTTTCCCCGAAGGCGGGAGAACGAGGAACGTCGATTTCCGAGATTCGTACACGCTTCTCGCATTATTAAAATAAACTTCACCCACGGTATATCCTCGGTCCTGAATAGGTGACGCGCGAACTGTGCCAAACGGACGGAGTACACGGCACGCGGTGTACCAACTGTACGAAATATCGTACGATAATTTCGCGAGAGTTCACGTTTCGCTAGTCCTCGTCGATCGACGCCATTGACGTCCCACGCGCGGGCAGCCACTATCGGCCTCCATAGATAACCTTCATTGAGCGTGGCGCCGTTACAGAAGTGCGTCGGAGATTCTCACCACCCACCCCCCTCCCCCCTCCATTTCCTACCGATGTTTGTAACGTAGGTTAGACCTCCATGGTGGTAAATCGCGCAGCGCTACCTGGCGTACCTTCCACCTGATCTCTTTGGGATTGTCGTTCGAGAGAATCACTCGCGAAAGAATTTCTAGAAGGATCGATCCGGAGTGCCCACGTGTTTCGCCAATTTTCCCTCTCTCGTAAACAAATGCGCTCCGGAGCTGACCGAGTTGGAGAACCCGAGCGACCCCATTCCGCGACCATCGCGGGATTCCCACCCGAAACGATTCGACGGTCCCCTTCCCCGAGCCCGTCAGCGGGGCTGTTATCCCTAGCAGAGAGGGGTAAAAGCTCACCGACTCACCCGACGAGACGGTCATTGCTCGCGCGGAGAAAGAGAGAGAGAGAGAGAGAGAGGGGTCTCTCTCTATCTCTCTCTCGTACGCTCCGGTAGCCCAATTCTCTTACTCGTTTTTACACTCTACTGCGCGCGCGCTATTGGCCTCTTTCTTCTTATCTAACGTCGAGCTTTTATCCACTCTTTCCCACCTTGGTGCACTTGTTCCTCTACTTTCTCCTCGGTCACCTCTGGTGCTCGCGCTTTCGTCTCGTTTCGTGTTCTCTCGGGAGGCGCGTCCGGCTTGTCGTCGTAAATCCTCGGCACTATCCTTTTTTTTTTAACGAGTTAGATTCACCGATGGCACTCGATTTGTCTCGTTCGTTCGTTGCTACCTCGTTCTAACTCGTCCTCTCTCCCCCCTCTCTCTCTCTCTCTCTCTCTCTCTCGCCGAGTCGACGCGACAACTCCGTTGAACGGGACACGCGTCAGGGTGATGGCATGATCGCGACTACCCAGCGCGAGCGTTCGGGTACCGCGCACGCCGCCGGCCCACCGACGGCGGTGGCGTCGCGGCGCCCGGACCCGCTCCCCCTCTCTCAGCCATCTCTCTCTCTCTCTCTCTCTCTCTCTCTCTCTCTCCCTCGCTCCCTCTGATCATCTTGGCGCCCCCCTCCCTCCCATCCCATCTCGTTCAGTCGTACGCAGGCGCGTCGTTCGATCGCGCTTTTCTCTGACCGACCGAATCGCTACCCTCTCTCTCTTTCTCTTCGTCGCCAATAACACGATTTATCATCTTTCTCCCAATGTCCTTACTCTATTTTTATTGTAACGTCGGGAAGATCGATTTTCAAAACTCCGCTGATCTTTCGACTGTTTGGTACCAGGCTGATGAAATTCCTAGCTTTCTACTGGGAAGATGGTCGCTCGAAAAACAATTGTCAACAAACAATTGTCAAACAATTGTCGGACAAAGTTGAGGACGTCGAAATTATCCGCGGCTGATTAATTTCCCCTTTCCTCGAAACTATTTCTTTTGGCGGAATAATTTTGGTCAACAGATTTCGGTGAGTTGTTTGCTTATATCGCTCGCGAGATGGAGCCACGCGTCGAACGAGCCCTCGCTGCGCCTGTGTCACGGCAATCCGCGGAACTCGCTCGCGCTTTTCGATTTCCTCCGCTGAATCGCCGCACTTTTCCAATTCCGGTCCATTTCGCTTTTAACCCATAAATGCATGATTTTTCCTTAAATACAATAAATTGAAATAGGTAGATAATTAAACATAGATTAAGGGAAAAATAAAACAAACAAAACAACAAAAAACCAAATTTTACTGATGTAGATTTACATCACCGTGTGTGCAATTGTACTGAATTTCAATTATCAGTTAATTTGACACAGCCGTATGGATAAGACTTTGTAATTAAAAAAAAAAAGAAAAAATATTAACTGTAATGCATACTGATGTAAATCGACATCAGTAAGTTTTGTTTGTTTTATTTTTCCCTTAATCTATGTTTAATACCTATCCCTGTCTATGTTTATGTTTTTGTTTTTCCTGTTTCAATTTATTGTATTTAAAAAGTAAAAATAATGCATTTAAGGGTTAACGTTTATCGATAACAAATCAATTTCTCCGTCTATTACGTAACACTGGTACGGCAGTTCCTACGCATCGTGTAAACAGGGAGCCTTACTTCCGTCCGAGTCGAATTTACGTCATCCGTCTCCTGGACGCAAACTGACGTAATATTTTCTATCAATTAGCATTTCGAATTTATCGTTATCGTCGCTCGTTTCGTAAGCGCTAGCGCACGCCTCTTTCGCTCCCACAGATTAGCTGAATCTTGAAAATATCAATCTAGCGTTTTAATTAGTCAACAAAAACACGTTGCGAGATCGTGAGAGAGACCGTATCCCCGGTATCGTTCGATCACCGGATCAGTTGGCGTTCGTCTCTCGAGCGGATCGATGTCGTTGGGGACGAGAACTATGCCGTATCGCAATTCGCCGATTCTACTCTTCGTGACTGTCTTCAACACTAACGACACGTAGCGGTTTTCGACAAACGGAGGCGTAAATTTATTTTTCGACAAGACGGGAGGCCCCCTTTCTGGATCTACTTGGCGTTGGATTACCCAGCGTGTCTGGCGTGAGTATACCGTGAGCGGCGCGAGCGAAGAGAACACACGCGCGTGCACGCGTCGGGTTTCAACCGGTAATGGAATTACTTCTTTTTCACCTCCCTACCCTCTGCCCGTATCCCGCGAAAGGGATCGATCGCCATTCGCGATTCGCTTCGAGTCAGTATCTCGTGCAATGTCCTTTGAGAGTGCTCGCGACGAGGAACCACCGTAGGTTGCTAATTACATCGATATTGCCTGTAATATATCGCTCGAAAAAATTAACTCTTAACCCGTCAGGACATGGGTGTTTTGACTCGCTTTATTCACTCTGGCTTCGACTTACTTTCCCATGGCTTCTGTGCAGTTTTCATTAAAAAAAAATTAGCGCATGTGTGTCTAGATAACTAAATTATAGGAAGATGCAAAAATTTTCAAGTGGACTTTCATTTAAAATATCATAAATATTTGCACTTTAAGTCGAGCATGAGCCCATGTCCTGAAGGGTTAACCTACCAGGGTGAAATGTCTCCTATTTTAAGTTGGATAAATCATCAAATGTGGTTTATGAAAAATATTTTTGATTAGAGTAGATGTACCACTTGTGGCCACTTTGAAATTCATATTGATATACTTAGTATTTGATTCTTACTATAACATGATTTAGTTTATTTCTACGATTTTTAGATATGTTGACGTCATTGTGAATATTTCATTATGCTTGTTAAATAGGTATACTTCTAGCAACTATTAAAAAAACATAAGTAAGTCACTAATAATTTATTATTGAGAATCATGCGTAACATTGATAGTATTTTTGAAATTTTCCATTAATTTATTATTTAGATCACTTGAAAATTTATCAAAAATGATGATATGGCCAATACTGGTACAACAGGCATTACAGTACAATTTAACCCTTTTTTATAATAAAGAGAGTTCTGAAGGTTTATACATGTAATAATTCGATTACTTGTACATCCAAGAATTGATCAACACTAGATTTACGGACTGAGCCAATTTGATCCATTTCCAGTTTTATTAACACGTATTTCATGCAAATATGTATCCCTTCTTCCCATTTAAAGTTGATTGTTTATAACTGTACTGGTTTATAATTTATATTTTCAAAAAAAAAAAAATGTATGATTTCGTTATTGCTTAAAATTGAAACTTTCTTATGAAGGTAGGTATGTGAAAGTGTCCGTAAATCTAGTGTTAATTGATTTTCCTTTATTAAATATTATGATTAATTTGATTTAACTTTTGATCAAAGACACAAAATTTCTTAAAGTGGCCACAAATGGTACATCTGTCCTAGACATTATTATTTTTGTATGAATATGCAATTATTTAAAGAGAACATACAAAAATGCATACAAAAATTGATGCACGTAAAGCATCGGTAGGTTTAGTGTTAAGGGAGTACATTTAATTTCCAAATTGCTATATTTCGACTAAAAATGATCATAGTTAACAGGTGATTGTTTAAAAAAGAAAATTGAAGTAACAAAATGATCCTTTGATCGAATGAATTCGATGATTTCAAGTTGAATTACAAACTGCAATATGAGAGTAATGTCCCCTCAATTTTTTTTTTTATGAGTATAATTTCATTTACGTTCTTTAAACCCGAGACAAAATTTTAGATCACTTCTCAACGTAAATAACTCTAATTTTACTGTTATAGCCTGATTTAGATGTCTTAGCTGTACTTTTAGGGTCAACATGACTAAAAAGTAGTAATAAATACCATTTACAACTTTCATTGCGTTAACGTTTTTTTTTTTCTTAAACTTAGGTCATAAACGTTAAAATAAGTCTGTTTTAAATCTCAACTTACATTAGTAAACCGAGACTCAACTCCTCAATTTAGGTTCAAAACGGACTCTACCGCATACACACGTCGCACATACGTTTTAACTTATTTAGATGTAACCAATGGTTCACAACGTTAAAACAGTGTTTAAAATTTTGTCTCGGGAAGGAATAAATCTTCGCGTTCTCGCGATTCCACGTCGAGCACCTTTATCGAAACCGACAATAATGCTGTTCGAACCCTCCGATATTTTATCGGCCCGACGGGTGATAATTTTAGAGGTCAGGCTTTTACAATCCGCCAGCTGTTATTGTTCGCGAGCGTGTATTGAAATTTATCGACGCGTGTCGCGCGACTCTTGAGAAAGTCAGTCGCCGGACGGCTGTCAATTCGGAGATTTCGGCAGGACGGACTCCAAGAACTCTCTCGGCCGCCGAGAGTGAACTCGTTTCGTGTCTTGGCTCCGCTTAAGATGAGACAACTATGTTTCACAGGAAAGAATCGCACATGACGACGGACACGATGGATCTGATCAACCTGAACGTGAGATCGATCAGCCTCACCGAAACGCTGCAGGTGCAAGAGATTTCTCGTGGCGTCATCGAGACTCAACGCGAGGGCGAGATTGCTAACAAGAAAGAGACAAAGGCGAGATTGGTCGACGAGAAGCTGCCTCTTATCAGCTTGGACGAGGTTGCTTGGCACGACACGGCTGACGATTGCTGGCTGGTCATCTATGATTTTGTTTACGACTGCACGAGTTTCCTCGACCTTCACCCTGGCGGAAAAGATGTCTTGCTCGAGTACGCTGGCAGGGATGCCACAATTGCGTTCATCGGCACCGGACACTCCAAAGCGGCCAGAGTGGGTCTTCAGGAATACCTAATCGGTGAGCTACCACCAGAAGAGAGAATGTTCAGGACTCCCGGTGGTGTAAAGATCGCCGACTTCTAGAGAGAGTACGCGTGTTCGTTTAAATAGCCGATAAAGAGATACGAGAAGTGAAGTGTCGTCAGCGTACTATCTGTTTTACAATTCTAAACTCATAAACACATTCCGAAAGCGTGCGACCTCAGAAACAGCATTTCGTTATTGCCAAAAGTAATGTGTTTTGGGCTCTTATCTTCTGCATGCATTATCGGTTTCGCAAATGTAAAAAAAAGAAAAAGAAACAATTGTAAACAGCGTGGCGTGTTATCGTCCCCTGTGTATAGTTACCAGCAACACATTGTTGCTAACTCGACGTCAAGAGACGACCTTTGACGTGATATAATTTACGATTCCTGAATCTTTTAGCGGCAATGTTGAGTTGTTCCCAAACGCGAGAACGTGGACAATTAACGCTTATGAACTACGTACGAGCGTTAATTTCGCATGGAACTTCACGGTAAAAATGTTCCTCTATGCACGAGATATCTCTTATATTTTTAATATTTGTATCGACTTAATCGCAAGTATTACGTAACAATGGTTACCACACTAACTTACTACATATGCTATATACAGTATGACTTGTAAGAATCGATGTAATTAAAGACATTCTCAATTACGAACACCTCAAGAATAATCTCATTTGAGCACACTCGGCTATAATTTATTATATTGTCCGTTCAAAGAAACGCTCTCCCCGTTCATCCACAACTGGATATTTATATGCGCTACATGTAACGGGACAGTCTAGAATTTTTATTCTTGTATCCATGCACGCGACGATACCCAATTTCAAATGTCAGATTACGAAACTCTATACTCTTGCGGTTATTCGGTATATATTGTCGCAGTACAGCGATACTTATCCACGACTCCGCTTATGTAAATTCATTTTTAAACTCATACAGAGTTACGTCTCCCCCGTTTATTTCATGCTGTTCCGAAAAGAGAATTTCCCAGTGATAACTTTACAAGCAACATAGTTGTAAGATTTGTACGTTTTTGATTGTTTTGAAATAAATTTTTGCTTTCGATAAGAAAAATGAAGACAGCTTATTCCAATAAATCAGCTCTAAACCCGAGTCAAAATTTAAACAATAAATTCAGCCTCGTTAACCTCATTTCTCTTGTTGTGGTACTTCCCTAGTAGAAATTAATCAAGTTTTACTTGATTAAGTGTCTAGAAACTGGCCAGCAATTAAATCTAGTATCTAGGCATTAAGCATATCCAGTAACATAGTCACAATCACAATTTTGATAACCTGAAAGCTATCAGTTTTACTCAAAGTCGCCATGTTTTTGTTGATATTCAGTAAAACTGGCCAGTTACTAGATAGTCACTCGATAGTACACTAGCCAGTTCCTAGTTCAAGTCTAGTAAAACTGGCCAGTTACTGGCTAAAAACTCGATTTCATTTCTACTAGGGTCGTTTCACCCTTTAGGTTTCAAACAGATTGTTACTATACCAAATAAATAATGTTACTGGCTTTCAGTGAATTTACTGTATTAAGAGTAAATTTGTCTTTACATAACGTGAACTTTGCTTTAATCAATGTTAGGACTTACATGAATAGTAAAGATCACTTTAAATTCAAGTAATATCTGCCAAATTCTTCAACTTGAATAATAAAGTAATTGTTACTTTAAATTAAGTTTGTCCAAATACGAACCTTAAATTACGGTAAAGAAGTACTTTAATGTGGTAAAATTTACCATTTATTTTTCTACGTGTGGCCAGTTACTGGCTAAAAACTCGACTTCATTTCTACTAGGGATGCTGCTAAAAGTGTAACATTATTTAGACGCTAAATACCCTCAAAACAGGGTATGGAGGCTGAAATTAGTGTTTTAAAAAAATATTTTGAGCCTCCCAAACTTACTTTCACCACACCACACCACACCACAGTAGAAAAGTAGGTTCTGGAGGCTACATTTATTGTTCTGAAACAATGATTTGAACCTAAACTTGGTAAAAGCGGACAAAATTACGAAATTTAGGTTGGAATTACAGTTTCGATACATGGCTTATCATGATTTAAAAAAATGATTTTAGTCTCCTTACCCTCGAATAGGATTTGGAGGCTAAATTTAATGTTTTAATTTTGACTCGGGAAGGGAAGGAGGAGAAGAAAGTGTAGTGTTGAAATCAATACATGCGCTATATCGGTACGTTATATTCTTTGGTCCTCTAAACATTTATAATATACACAACACGTAGTACGATGTAATCGTTATAATTATTTAATCTTCTAATTACACACTCTTCCGTTCGGTTCAGTCGATCGGCAACCGATTTTCGTAATATATTTTTAGTGTCTAAACATCACGTCAGAATACTCGCGTGCAACATTTAGGATTCGGTATGGAGCCCTCTTGGTGAAACTTTACATTAGCGAACAGCATCGCATATAAAAATACATATTGACTATCGCATCTCTTGTATTCTCTCTACTCTCTTTGTTCGTTACATAACACTCGATTGTTGTTCAAAAAAATTTGCAACGCCAGTACTACCGTACAACTAGATTAAGAACGACAAAGTAAAAACTCAAGTCACCTTACGCGCAACATCGGGTTACCACTGAATTATTCCTCTTTCCTCTTTACAAATAAAAACTCGACTCGAACAAAGCAATTCAAACTGAAATTTCTCTCCTGTTTATACTTTCTTGAGATATTATTCTCATTTCATGAAATTAGGCGCTACGAAACACATTATGTCAACGTTTTGTGCTCATGGCAGTCCAGAATTTTTCATTCCGAGAAAATATTTAGGTACGTTTACGCGCTAAATATCACTAGATACATGTATATATAGGTATATATTATGTATCGTATCAACTGTGCGAAATCGATACGAATTTTCGCTATGTGCGTTCAGACTCAACAAAGTGGCTAAGTACACTAGGACTGCGAATTTACGCGATTTTATGTTGTTGTTGTTGTTGTCGTTATTGCAGATTTTCTTCTTGATGCGAGAATATAGTGCTATTTTACGCGTATTGAAGTATACACTTGTGGTCCACAAGTACAACGCTACCGAAGATCTATAACATTTCCCAGTGAGTAATTATCCCTATGTTAAATGTTTTATTTTTTTTTTTCATGAATGATTTTGAAAAGAAAGTACGAATAGATTTTCGATTCAAGGGAAAATATTGATATTTCGAGAGGACATCTAGATTCGCCAAAATAAGATTCACGATAACTCTACGCGAGTAACATTTTCTTTGTACACCGAAATAACTACCAAAAATCACTTTGTAAGGGAAGGGGAGGGCAAGGTGGGCCCATTAAGCAAAAAATAATTATATTTTTACGTTTTTTCACTCGACACACTACTTTATATGTTTTTATTTGTTATTCAACATTGATGAGCTGTGTCCATTAAAATAAAAGAATCCAAAACGTGGGGCAAAATGGGCCCCCATCCATGAAAATTGCGTGAGACAAATTAATTGGTTGTTTTACTATTTTTAAATCTCTACTCAAATAAACTAAATTAGTAATAAATAATTTTGTAATAGAAAATAAAGTTACTATGTAATAAGTAATGAATAGTCATTGGAAAGTATGTATAATTTATTATGTGCCTTATATTAATGAAAAATCTTAAGGCGCCCCCTTTGCCCCCAAATTTTCAGGCCTTCCAAATTTTATGGGGCCCACTTTGCCCCCTTTCCCCCTATGTTATATTTCCATGAGATTAACCGCGTTGTAATCGCGAAAAGCCCGTTCGTATTACGTTGCTCGATTTCGTCGCCCAATTCCTCAATTGCGCAATATCATGCTACGTTGCATGCGCGCGCGCTAAAATTACGAGGAAGGAAAGATACGAAAAGAAAAAAATGGACTCGCGAGCGATAAGAGCACGCGCGAGTCTTTACTCCCGTAGTAAAATTGAAACATGAAATGGTACGTTGGAACGCGATTTAATACAGTTTGGCGGCCAGCGCAAGTTGGAGGAGAGAGACCTGGACCAGCCAGGAAGTAAAGCTATCCGTTTAGTGCCTCACGGGCGTGTTTTCGTTTCGACAACGAAGAAATGTTTAGAAAACATTACGAAAAGAAGGGGAATTGAAGGAAGTCACGATGAACCATCGATAACAAGCAAATTCAAACGATCAGAATCGAGAGTTATTCCCATTCGATTCGATTCTTCAGGGACGAAAAATTCTGTACAGCGACTCCATAGAAAGAGTTTACATCAGACTGCAAAAAACGACTCCGTGCTCGAAGGCGGTTTGCAAAGCCGTCGTTTCCATACAGAACGCGCCGTCCTCGTACATCGTGGCGATTCTTTGCTGTTGGGCTCGACTCTCGCTCTGAGACCTGCAACGAGAATTGCGTTTACAAAAATTTCATTTATATCGCGATCTACTATTTCATCATTAGGGTAGATGTACCAGTTGTGGCCACACTGAGAAAAAATGTTGTTGAACATTTAGTTAGAACACATAGTGCGAAGAGGATATTTTTTCAGTTCGATGAAATAACTGTTTAGTCTGACAAAAAAATTGTTAAATCAACCAATAAATATTTCACTTAAAAGATTTTCATTCCTCTCAACAAAATGTCCTCTCTGCATGATTGCATATTTAACTGGTTCAACAACATTTTTCTCTTAGTGCACTGTACCAGTTGTGACCACTTTGAAATTCATATCGATATACTTTTATTTGTACTTGTATTTGTATTTGATTCTTACTATAACATGATTTAGTTTATTTCTACGATTTTTAGATATGTTGACGTTATTTTAAATATTTCATGATGCTTGTTAAGTAGGTATACTTCCAAAAAATATTAAAAAAACCACCAGAGTCGTAGTGTATCCGAGCAATTTCTTCTATTGTTAGTGAAAATCAAAAGACTCTGTAAATAAGTCACTAATAATTATTGAGAATCGTGTGTAATATTCACATAGTATTTTTAAAATGCTCCACTAATTTATTATTTAGATCACTTGAAAATTTATCAAACATGGTGCTATGTCCACTACTGGTACAACATGCATTACAATACAATTTAACTCTTTTTTTGCATTAAAAAGAGTTCTGAAGGTTCATACGTGTAATATTTCGACTACTAATACATCCGAGAATTGATTAATCGATTGTCCTTTATTAAATATTATAGTTAAATTGATTTAACTTCTGATCAAAGACATGAAATTTTTTAAAGTGGTCATAAATTATTACCCTATTTCTTAAAGAATAAATACCAAGCAACTGTTCATACGACGTATTTTCATTTTACAAGAATATCGGACATAATTGTAACTCATAAATTCAATTAAAAACCTCAAGATACTTCTTGGGAGGTCTTACAGGTTCTAGTAAAGATTTACGAACTGTGAACTGCATTTTGATGTCACACAGTAAAAGATTTTCATTAATTCTTAATTGTGTTTTAACAGCTTCTCTAAAATATGTATACTATACCATACAGAATTTTTCTGTTCAATTAACTTAAACCAATGAAATCTAAATAAATTTTCAATTAGAAGATGAGAAAATCTAAAAAATGTGTGCATACATTTTTATTTTTTTAGTTTCTAATCTTTGAATCAGAAATTTATCTATACTTCGTTAATTTAAGTTAATTAAACAAGACGAAAAATTAAATTATGGTTTACTTCTTCGGATATAACTGAGAGGTCTTACACGACTACGACATTTTGAAACTTTATAGCCTACAAGGAACTTTGGAAGGTAAAATAACATCTCTCGAGGACTTAATTAGAACGTCATCAAATGACCACAAAACGATCATTAAAAGTAAACTGAACTAATTTTTACGTCGGTAGAACCAAAAATCAAAGAGTGGGTTCAACGGAAATTAGTTAATATTAAAATTCTAACTCAAAAAACTCATTGAATTATGATAAACCGATAACATCAGTTTCCTACTGAATTTAACCACTTGCCATACTCAGACAACTACGAGTCGTCTTATTTTTTCATTTTAATTTTTTGATTTTGTTATTTAACTTCTTGTTATTATCTTATTTTTAATTCATTTATTTTTATATTTTTTTTTTAATTCGTATGTTAAGGGGTTAAGAAAGTGACCTATAATGAGAGTCGTCGAAAAACTCGGAATATATTTCGTGAATTCCGTCGCGAGGTGAAAATTCAGGAAAAAGGGTTTGTAAATTCGTGATTTCAACCAGACCGTATACACGATTGTTAAAATCGCCGCGTTTACGCTTTCCAAAACCACTCACCTGGACGGCATTGCTCTCGAACGTTGCGCGGCACGCATTTGTTGCTCTCTCGCTTGCACGGCCTTGTAACAAAGAAATTCGCGTTATTTGCAAAAAAATTCGAAACTCGACAGCGTTACGAACAATTTTTCGAGCAAACAAATCCAACGAACCTGACGATTGTATTGCGCAACGTACTGTTGATACTGCTGAGACTCGGACTGGTGATTTTGATTATTTTGCCCGGCGTGTCTCGTTTGATGATGAGATGTCGCTCCCGGCGCCGAGTCGGACCACGGGGGTGGCGGAGTGTGAGAACGCACGTTGGATAGTATCGCGAGTTTGTGACACAGGTACTCCTCGTACGTGGGCGGTAGCCCAGTCTGCTGGAATACATCGACGTGGTTCTCTTAATTGAAAAATTAATCATCTCCGGAGGCAATTAATATTTCGCTCGTACCAGCCAGTGTGTTCCGCATTACGATTCGAAACGGAATTGCGGAAATTTCGTGCTGGCGAGTGAGCATTAACATGGGAGTATTTAACCCTTTCAGGACCATGAGATTTCCAAGACTAAATATGCCAATACAACACAATATTTTACCTATTGTGCACACACACATTTTATTTTAACATTCAGTAAAAAAAATATTGATTCAATAATTAAACAATCGGATACGATTTTTGTTGAAGGGAAAAATATTTTCTTGGGCGTGAAAGGGTTAATGCAATTTTCTTATCTCTCTCACTCTCTTTACTTTCTTTTTCTCTTTTCTACTCTTCGAATCTGTCGAAGAAATTTTTTTGTTCGGAACAAGGAAGTTTATTTCCCGATACGGTCCCAAAGTCGACTCGAACTTCGATGCAGCAAAAAGAACCAGAAACCGATATCTCGACGATGAACTAACTTCGTTAAAACAGATCGACTAGAGTAGAGGACGAAGTCACGATTCGATAATCGGATTTTTTCCCCAATTGTGCGCTTCCTTGCAGTCTCGCAATTGCCGTAAAGATATGCGTTTAATATTTTATGCGCTCGAGTTTCAAAGTTATTGACTCTAAAAGCGCTGCTGCAAGTAGCACTATAATTTTTCTGGAAGGATCCTTCTACCGAGAAAAAAGAGACGAAACGTAGGGAGAGAGAAGAAACAAGATAATTGTCCTATGAATTTTGAGTATATAACGAAACAACAACGGGTTATTCGAACAGGAAGCAATTAACTCGGCTATATTCGCAGCTTTATTCCCTTTCATTGAAAGATGCGAGCCAGGGCGAACTCGGTCTCGCGTACTCGTGGAGCTAATGCACGTGGGAGGTTATCTGGACCAGATATTACGTCGTAATCGCGTAGAAAAGATCGCGATATATCGTCACCGGGACTAGTCTCTTCATACTCGCGCCCCGAGACAAAATTTTAAGCAGTTTTAACGTTGTAAACCATTGGTTACAACTAAATAAGTTAAAACGTATGGAATTAATAATATTGGATTAATGGAATTGGATAAATTGAAGTTAAAGAGTATTCCATGTATGGGACATTTAAATCTTATAAATTCTTCGAAAAATTCTATATTTAATCCTTGAAAAAGACTAATATTTTTCACTGTGTATTATTCAATATAAATTCCGGAGTCGCAAAAATCATTAATACTTTCCTCAATTTGAAATGCCTACAATATATTATTTCAATTCGTAAAAATTCGTAAAAATCATATCAATTTTTCATTAATTATTCTTTCTTTTTTTTTTTAATATCGTTATTTTGATATTATCGATAATCATTCTGATACATTATTTTGATATTATCGAAAAAAAGACATCTAGTTATGAGTATTCGATGTTGAAAAACATCGATTTAATGGATCGATGCGTAGATTCGATGTATTACATCAAATGAAAACATCGATGTATTTTTAAAGTGGGTGAGTTACACTACAGAAGTTAAAACGTATATGCGATGTGTGTATGCCATTTTGAACCTAAATTGAGGAGTTACGTCCCGATTTACTAAATTGAGGTCCAAAACAGATTTTTATTTTAACGTTTATGATTGAACATGTTCTCGTTTAGGCGCGGACAACGAAAAACTGCTAAAATTGATTATGTACATTCAAAACTATGTACGTTCAAATATCGTTTTGTACTAGTCGTATCGGAATTTTAACGTCATGAAAATTGAAAAGTGTATTTATTACTATTTTTTAGTCGTATTGGCACTAATAGTACAACTTAAACGTCTAAATCAGGCTACAACAGTAAAGTTTGAGTTATTTACGTTAATAAGTGATCTAAAATTTTGTCTCGGGGCATCTCAACAACGCCGACGGCTCGTCCCGATCGTGTTTCGAAATTCACATGCGCGCGTTCCAGCATGTAGCTACACGTGTGTATGTGTGTACGTCTAGATGTACAGGGAGGCTGGGAAAGTTCGTCGGGGGTGGGTCGTTAGCGTCGACATAGATGTTAATTGGGAAGATGGGAGGGGACAGAGACTCCGGAGTACAAGTCCGATGAAGCGGCGAATAACGAGCAACCAGAAATTAAACGCAGCTTAAGCATTTGCCGAGCGCCCAAGTATGTCGAGGCTTTCCACTCCCGTTGTCAACCGTTCGTTTTAATTGCGGAACGGGCGAAGGATGCAACAATGGTTACCGTCGTTTTCTCTCCAGTTAAGAATAAACTCTCACCGACAGAGGACCTTCCGCTGTCCTAATTTCCTAATCGTTCGTCACGGGTCCTAGGACTGTCTTTCCGAGTCGAAAAATTTGATCGGGTTTTAAGTCGTATTTGAGTTATTAAATTAAAATAAAATTAATTAATTTATTAATTAAAATTAATTTATTTATTTATTGCAAAAATGGAAAATTAATTTATTGCACGTACACTAAAATATTGCAAACTTATAAAAAAAAACTCACTATAGTAGTTAAACAAGGCTGGTTCTGAATCAAAACAATCAAACATAAACATAAACAAATGAACATAAACATAAACATAAACATAAATAATTTACGCTATAGTGTCAATATTTTTTAATTTACACTATATAGTATAAACATTTTTTTAAAAATTATTTTTTGTTTATTTGTCTATGTTCATTTGTTTATTTATTTGTTTATGTTTATGTTTGTTTGTTTTGATTCAGAACCAGCCTTGTTTAACTACTCACTATATTCTTAAAAACGCGAAATGATCATATTTTATGTAATAAATAATCGGTTTTACGATGAACTGGTTCACTAACACGATATAATTTGAGCCACATAAACAAACATAGCCCACCTAGCTACATTCATATTCATATTTAAGTGCATGTATCTCAGATTTGAGACGGTCAATCCTTCTTAAATTTCACAGGCAGTCTTATAATAGTACTCTAAAGAATTGTCCGAGTTTCATAAATATGGTAGTATATCTTTATTTTGTTTCATTTTTTTGGTGATTTATTCGGTTTTCTAGTTGCGTTTTTCACAAATACGACATAAAAATCAATTTTTTAAACAAATAAATGCAATATTCGAGTACAAATATAACACAATACGACTAAAAAACTAGTCAAATTCGAACAAAAAGTCGATCCAATTTTTCGACTTTGGTCAATACACGTAAGTACTTCGATGAAGAGTACTCGTTCGATTTATTTCACTCGAGGAAAAAACGGAACGGAAAAGAAACTTCAATGACGAAATTCGATATATGAGAATCCCGTAAAAAGCGAGTCTCCGAAAAATACCAAAACTTCTGGCAAGATGCTTTCGTGGATGTGTTTCGACGAATGAAAGAGCTGGGAAAGTTCGGCGTCAAGAAACCTCTCCCTCGAAACGGAAAAACCGCGCGAATTGCGGCCCCTACATCTTCCTTATTCTACTGTTTTCCCCAAACGTTTCTTCCCGAAATCCATTTCGGCGGACAATCAACTTTTTCGTGCCGCAAAGTGAATAAGATTCCTCCGGTTATGAACGAGATTGTGAAATTCTGGAGAATTTTTCTTTGTCTCGACTCACTTGCCACGTTTTCGCTATGGCGACGTCGTAAGTCGGTGGCGGTGAGGTCATGGATGGAATGCCGTAGACTAAGTGCGATCGGCTCGGCCCGTCTGGCTGACCGCCGACGGTGTCATTTGTGTTTCTCGTCGGCGTGTCGGGAATTGTGGCGTAGAGAGCTTCCGGCTCCTGGTCCTCTCGGTAGACGCCGTAAACCCCCCTCGGGTCTGTAACAATTCAACGGGTTAACTTTAGCTGCCGTAACGATTAACTGGCTAGAACTAACTTAGTAGCAGAGATTAGCGGAAAAAATATTTGAATAACGATTATGTGATTACTTTTGAAATCAGTAATCGACAACAGAGAATTAATGATTAATTTTGTTTTTTTTTTTAATTTTGTATGTATATTTCTTATATTTTTTATCTTTAGTATTGTCTTTCGTGCATACATATATCTACATATGTTTATGAAAGTTTATATTCATCTAAATTGTGCTTTGTTACACCTTAAATTCCAACATGAATGTCTAGCCTTATTGAGAAAGGTGATTACAAAATTTTAGGACGAACCTCCCTTTAAGTATTTTTGAATTTTAGTCTGAACATTATCTAACTTGATATTTCTACTATTCTAATTCACTTTTTTCTTAATGTACATTTATCAAATTTGATTAATTTTAGGTAATGAAGTTGATTGCGTGAAAATTTTGAAACAAAATTGCATCGCAAACATTTTTTTGAATAAAAAAACTTATCCCAGTGAGAATAATTGTACTGAGATTGCGAGAATGTGTCTGTACACACCAATGTAGGTGTAATGGGATTCTGTTCTTTCCGCGCTGCGAGTCCGTCGGGACTGATTCAGCCGTTTTTCTTGCTTGCTCGTCTTCGCGTTCGGCCGCGACTGCTCGGTCGAACTACTGCCGCCAGTCTCCGTGATATCATTCTTTCGCTGATCCGTCTGTTGCCGTCTCAGTCCCTTGCTGAATCTCGACGTCTTGGATATAAAATTCGCGTACTTTCTTGGGCCGTTTCTCTTTGGGGGATCCACCACCACCCCGCACCCGCAGACTGTCGCGTTCTCGTTAGACATCCTGAAATGTGAAATTCCAATTTAATTGTAAAGTCAAAAGTGTCCTCTATTAGGCTTTTCTTCTCAAACAGAGACGAAATTATCTTTGGGTCGGGCAGAATTAACCAAAATATTATTCAAATAACAGCGACGAGTACTTAGTGTCGTATTTTCAGAGACAACGGGCTCTCTCACAGGGCTTCGCGTTTCTTCCATTCGATTAAAGGGTCCCCGTGTTCGGCTGCAGTGCTATAAATTCATTTACGCGTGTTTATCGACCGAACGCACACTCGCGATTAATACAAACACGAGTATCCATAACGGATTGTAAATGAAAACCCCACTCTTTCTCGCTTTCACATACAATCGTATGACGTTTAATGATGGAAATGTGAGAAAGGGGTGAGAGAAATATGAAAGTCTGTGTATGTATGTGACATGTGCATGCACTGAAAAAGCAGGAGCTATATGTATAGAATTTTCTCTTAGTTGATTATAATAACAACGATGTTAATACAAATAAAATTAGCAACAAAGTCAATCAGTTCTGAAATTCGAATTCATGATTTTCGTCAAACATTAGGCCCGCCAAATACAAAAAAGCGGAAGAGAAAGAGAGAGGGAAAAAGAAGGGTTGCTTAAATTTTTAGAAATCAGCCAGGTTATTAATTTAATATGAATTTTGGATATTTGGCAAATAATTGATCTCAATTCTTTCGCAACAGAAAATTTTGAAAGCTTTAACGATAGTGGGGTGAGAGAGGAGAGGTTAACGAAAGTTTTAAGGGTAAGGAAAGAGGTAAGTGGGGGAGCAACGAGTGGGAAACATTAATGTATTTGTCACAAGTCTTAACACTAAGAGTGTATTGAGGGGGGTAAAATTAGCAACAAAGTCAATTTTGGAGAATCAAAAACACCTGATGCAAACAATCACAAAGTTGCTTATTGCTTATTATTGTTTACGTCTCATTTCTTAATAAAATTATACTAGATTTTAGTAAAAGCCTACAATTTGAAATTTGTTGAAACAGCAATATAAAGCAACATGTTGAGTTGATGAACTCACTTGGTAGATACAACAATGATAACTTTACTTATTTGTTGCAACTGTTCACCTGCTATGCTCGTGAATGTTCATGCCCCTGTAAAAATTGCCAAAATATTGTTTGAAATCACCATTTTTTTTAGTGTGTCGAAGAGACTTCGCTCACTTCACGATTGAATTTCACGGCTCGCCGAGCGACACTAAGCGACTCGCTTATATCTTTCCCATGCTTATCGGATTTTCTTCGCGAGAGAGAAGGAGAGAGAGAGGGTGATTCTCACGGGAGAAGCAGTCTATTATTTGGCTCTTCGCGATACTCGCGATAACCGTCCAATTTGTAGAGAGAGCCTCGCGATTCGTCTCTCTACGCGAAACGTCCCAACAATCACGAGCGATAACGTGCGGGGGGGGGGGGGAGGAGGAGGAGTTTTTCCGAGTTTCCATAATGAAGTAATCTGAAAAATTGCCTCTCGAGAGCAAAAACTCGCGAGCGCGAAAAGTTTGACTTCGGTAAAAGTAGATTTCTATATCTTCAGCTATTACTAATACGAATAATTCAACGTGAAAGTGTGATGTGGGGCGATGAATGAATGAAATTATGTGCGCGCTAACATTTCGGGGTCGATCGTTTGCGCTCTCGTACGTATTTCAGCGCACCGCTGCTGGAATCGTTACATGAAAATTGAATTACGTGCTTCGGCCTCGCGAAACGAGCTTCCGGAGATCTTCCCGGTTAGTTTCGACTAGCCAACTACTCATAAGGGAGACCTACCCTCATTAGTCACCCGAGGCTACTGCCAGTCGCTGCTAATTTCTTCGTTTTATCTTTCGTAACTACTTGGTTGCAGTAAAGGCTAGCAGGTCCTTATATATAAATGTATAAAAATGTATTTTGATCTTTTAATCAAATTATTCTAACAGTATCCTATAAAAAGTACAAAGATAATCATTAATTTTTTGTTCTTGATTACTAATTACAAAAGTAATCATCGATTTTCTGTTTCCAATTACTAATTACAAAATTAATCATTAATTTTTTGTTCCCGATTACTAATTACAAAAGTAATCATTAATTTTCTGTTCCCGATTACTGATTTCAAAAGTAATCAAATAATCCCAAACTAAAACTGAAACTAAAACTAAAACTAAAACAAAACTAAAACTAAAACTAAAACTAAACTAAACGAAACTAAAACTTAAAACTATAATCAAATAATCGTTATTCAATTATTTTTTGCCAATCTTTGTATACATTAAAATCATTTTTTTTTTTCAATATTTTCATATAAAAATACTAGACAAAAAGTGCAATGAAATGACTTTTCGCTCTGACAATATTGATTCATAACGAGGAAAATGAGATCTTAGCTTTCAAAAACTAGAACGAAGTTGACCTCGATCGGCCAAACGATCGAAAATCCAGGCGCAGTCGAAGCCAGTGGATATTCTCGTCTGGGTGGCGAATACACGGATCGTTACGCGTGGAGAATGCCTTGTGAATAAATTACACGGGCGCATAGAATTTCGGAGAACGTGACTCCGCAGAACGGGACAATGGAAAATCTGGAAACGCTCTGGTGGATTTTGATGGGCAAGGAAGAAAAAAAAGGTGTGGAAAGAGGGAACAGGAAATAATGCGGCGAAACGATAGCGATATCGTTATCGTTATCGAGAGATCGAGAGATCGAGAAATCGAAAGATTTCGAGTGAACAATAGCGTTCTTTCACAATGCATAGAAAATATATTCTTATGAAATTTCAAGTGTTTTCAGTGTTGCTTACATGATAATTATATTGGTATTTTCGACGTACTTTGTCAACAACAACGCCATGTTTAAAGTGGTTGTATCAAATCTATAAGCAAGGTACATTGCCGACTGAAGCACGTTTGCCTGATTTATCCTATGTTCCGTATTTCGTCGAATTTGAATGTCTGAGAATATGGTATACTCCGTATACTTGACCTATTTCATAACACAAACACGCGTTATATTTTTCGATTCGACCGAAAGGTGAAAGTGCGGTCAGAAAAGCTTCGCAGAGCTTCATCGTAGCTTTCTCTCATTTTACTCGACGATCAGGTGATTTTCTTCTCGTTTACAGTCTCTGTGCTTGAAAGACGTCAGGATGCTGAAAATTGCAGAAGAGGGGCACGCACGCGATCGAGAGAGAGAGGGAGAGGGAGAGAGTGAACCTCTTAAGAAACCGATATCGCCCGCTCCAAATTGTTTGGCAAAAACGACAATCGCGAATATAGGGGGGGG
>NCVS01000461.1:493786-522658 GCA_003055095.1 Goniozus legneri | reverse complement strand
GGGGGGGGGGGGAGGGGGCATCAAAGTTAAGCACTCGTTCGGGGTAAAGTTAATTCCAACTTGGCCGCTCTCGCGTCTCGAAATTGCCTCCCTACCGAGTTTTACGCTCGCTTCGTGGCGCGTGCTTGTATATTTCGCGTTCGCGCGGATATAGAAAGCCGATGCCCGCGGGCACGGCTTCCGCGTCGCGTCATTTTCACAAATTTCTTATTTCTCCAGAAGCTGATAGTCAATTAATCGGAAGCGATCAGGCCGATAAATGAACTTGCGGAATCGGAGCTCGTTGTCGTCGACAATTTTCTAATTAAATTTGATCGCATCGTAATCTCTGTTAGTCTTATAATGAATGGTTTCGATATATTAGGAGTTTAGTGTGTTGAATAATCTGATTATCAAAACTCCTATGTTGATTATTTAACATACTATGCAATTAATTTAACACATATGTAAGTTTTGTTATTCAGTGATAGCGAAATACGATTAGATAATTTTTTTAAATTAACATACCCATTTCTTTCTTTCTACAAATTACATATCAAGAAACTCGGCAATAATATGTAATATGTATTAGATATTTGGCAAATAATTGATTTCAATTCTTTCACAACAGAAAATTTTGAAAGCTTCAACGATAGTTGAAAGAGAGAGGGAAGGTTGACAAAAGTCTTAAGGGTAAGGAAAGAGGTAGGTGAGGAAGCAAAGAGTGGGAAACATTAATGTAGGTATTTGTCACAAGTCTTAACAATAAGAGTGTATTGAGAGGGGATTATGTATATTTACAAAAAAATGAAAATGTATAATTAAATGTACAATTCTATATATAATAGCTGTGATTTTGTATACTTTAATTCATTATGTCACTTTAATAATATTTAGTTGTAGAATTTTCTTCAAAAAATCTATTTTCGCATGATCATAATTCGAAAAATAACTTTGACACGTTATTTTTAGGAAAAGTTAAGTAACACGATATTTTAAATTTTAACATAAATTATATCGGATCAATATAAAATTATGTGGATCTCTATAGACGTCTAATTTATGTTAGATTAAATACATCGGGTTTTGACACTTCACTACTTGCAAATAGTTTTCATTTTCTTTGATATTTTGAAAATAAAAAAAATGTTGCTATATTTTAATAATTCCAGAATATGTATACATATGCATATGCAATACAAATGCATATTTATATGTATATGTATATACGTTTTAATTGAAATCAAAGACGTCCGAATCGATACTTGATGCTAGTACATACTCCATTTCAACGGTTGGGAAGATCGTAATTAGATATTTGGCAGAAACTCGAGTCCGATTAACACTACATCGGGGCTTCACAAAATACGTGTAAAAGCGTCGTGATTAACCATTTCGTTGCCCATATATGACCGTAGACACGATATTGGTTACGTGTTCCTGGCAAATGCACTTCCCTCTTTCTCTCTCGATAAGCTCGGTACAAGATCTCGAAGAAAACCCTTCGGAAGGATTTCCCGCGAATACTGCAGGCGGGTGGGAAGGGGAAGTTCTTTTATGGAAAGAGATTCTATTGCGTCACGCTGAAATTTCGAGAGATAAATAAGAGCGAAAACGAGGAGACGGAAGAATAAGGAAAAGAAAGGAAAGGAACAGATCTTGAGAATCGAATGAGAAAGATAGAGAAAGATCTGTTTGCTTGGCATCGTCGGCGCAAATTGCCTCTTCAAAGGTCAATGGATTTCAATTAGCGTAAAGCCTAGAAGCCCGAGGCCTCGCGAAAATAAAGAGCCTCGGAATATTCGCCTGGTCGATCTCGCGCTATGAGCCAATTATACGAAGGTGCCGTTGCGAGATGCATCTCTCGGATTTACTACCGATCCAATGAAGAATACTCGCGTTTATTTCAATTCCGGAATTCAAATCCGACCCTTGTACCGCTCCGAGAACAAAACTCATCGCATTTCCATTTTTAAACCCCTCGTATAACAGAGATCGGCGAAAAAAAATATTTTAATAACGATTATTTGATTACTTTTGTAATCAGTAACCAGGAACAAAAAATTAATTATCACTGTTGTATTTTTCACAGGATACTGTTAGAATCATTTGATTAAAAGATCAAAATACATTTTTATGAAGTCACAAACAATTATTTCTCTGTTTTATAGCTGTAGACTGTCATGATCTCTAGGTCGAATATAATTTTTCGAAAAATAATCATTAATATTTTGTTCTCGGTTACTGATTACAAAAGTAATCATTAATATTTTGATATTTTGATTGCAGAATTAATCAGAAATCAAAGTCGAAAATATTGATGAAATTAGTCATTACTGCCTAACCCTGTCATATAGATTATTTCTTATTTTATTTCGCTATCCGAAATAATATTCTTCGTAATACAAGAATATAGAATTTCACTTTACATTAAAATCTGCGTCATAACTGCGACATAGTTTTTTCACGTCACAAAATCGAGGAAATTACCGAGCATCTGGATTTACGATTTAACATTTTCATTCGTGCGGTTCCGCGATTAACGATAATTGGCTGATATAACGTTGAGTTGTACCGCGTTGCCGTGCGCGCACGTAACGACCGTGACTGCGAAAACTGGACCACCGTGACTCTCCAGTACATCGAAACGTACATTCACTCTCGTATTTCCTAGATTGATGCAACAAAAGACAGCATGTACGCGATTCTACAGCACTCGCCGTTGTCTATTTTTTACAAATATTTAGACCTGTTTCCTTACTCAAACATTTTTCAATATCGATAACATTCAAAATTCTTACTTTGTATTTATAATATGTACACACTCTTCAAAACAATTGAGAGGACACTCCTCATTTCTAAACGGCTTTATCTTAGCTATAAATTAATAAACCAGGTAGATCAAGAGATTATTTTGAAACTCGAATCTCTCTCCTTAAAACGATCACTTGCTCGATTAGATTGAATTATTTTTAGCCGAATTATATCCGCTTTAAAATGACGAGTGTTCCTTTAATTTTTTTTAGTAATATATAAATAATTCCTTCAGTCTCTATCATACATTCTTAAACGGTTTACAAATTATTTAAGGTAGATGTACCATTTGTGGTCACTTTAAGAAATTTCGTGTCTTTGATCAAAAGTTAAATCAATTTAATCATAATATTTAATAAATGAAAATCAATTAACCAATTCTTGGATGTATTAGTAGTCGAATTATTACATGTATAAACCTTCAGAACTCTCCTTATTGTAAAAAAAGAATTAAATTGTACTGTACATCTACCCTAATTACCTTTAATATTATAGCTTCTTACGAGCTATTTGAGAAAAGTGAAGAGAGGATTGTCTGCTAAGACCGTAGAATAGAAATAGAGGTGTTTCGTTTTTCGATCGAGTCGAATCGACGACTCGTGGCGAACACGAATAAAAGTTTGTCGAGCGTCAACGTTGCTTTTAGTGCACGAAACAATAAAGTATTTTGAGGAGAGTGAATAGCGATTTTCGAGGGTGGTCACAATCAACACACGCCTGTTTGAAATCCTAACGAGGTAGAAAATTCAAAATAGCCAATGTCAGTAACCCACATTCGATCCCCCGCGTCATTCTAGCCTGGCAAAGCTTCGAATAATCGTGCACGCTTTCGAATACAGGAATGGTATCGATTTTTCAATATCGCGAATTTTTTCGCCCCTATACCTACTAGTGGATTGTGCCATTCTGGTCGTGCTGACTCACGTTCCAACAGTGAAATATACATGTCGGGAACGAATCGAAGTGATTCGAAAATTATGGGACAAGAGGAATAAAAGAGAGAGGGAGAGAGAGAGAGGGTGGGCATGAACGGAACCGATAGGAAAAGTCGATGAGATCGAATGCGCGGGCGCGAAAGCGCTCGCGAGATGGAAAACTGAAAATTAGGTCTGCAACCCGGTCTGTAGACAGGCTACAGTGCTCGTTTTCGACGTGTGTGTTTGTATGTGCCAATATAATGTGTGTGTGTGTGTGCATGTGTGAGCGCGCGCGTGCGCGTGTGTGTTTGTATTCGCTCTCGCTCGAAAACCGGGTCAACGCTAGGTCACTGAGCTCCCCATCGACGGCAAACAAACTCCGTCATTCGGTCCTACGGCGCACGCGCGAACTCGTTTTATTATATATGTATTCGAATTAATATTCTTATTTTTTCCAACGATATATACATATATCAAACATGTGCAGAATAACGCGTGCGTTTCACAATTTATCAAAATCATCAAATTCATCGTTAAATCGCGATTTTTAATTCGATATCGGAAAATTTTTTTTATCCCTAAGCATCGCTTGATCTCTCTCTCTCTCTCTCTTTCTCTTTTTATCTGGCTATCTGAACGTCTTCGGAGATGAGTTAACTGTTTGAAAACTGATTTGTAACGCATCGACAGCGCACTCGAGCATACTCTTACACGGGAGCGATACGTGAACCAGGTATCAAGCAGCGTACAGCGGAACGATCATTCGATAAAGTCATTAACCGTTTCATCGTTTTTTCTATCGAAATCCGCTAATTGGTTAAATTGCTCGTGAAATTTTTCTAAACAATCGCACAGAGGCGGATTCCGTTGAATCGAGTTACAAGCAGGGTTAGGCAGTAATGACTAATTTCATCAATATTTTCGACTTTGATCACTGATTACTTCTGTAATCAGTAATCCACAACAGAAAATTAATGACTTTCGTAATCAGTAATCAGGAACAAAATATTAATGATTACTTTTGTAACCAGTAATCAGAAACAAAATATTATTGATTACTTTTGTAATCAGTAATCAGGAACAAAATAATAATCACTACTTTTGTAGTCAGTATTCAGGAACTAAATAATAATCATTACTTTTGTAATCAGTAATCAACAACAAAATATTAATGATTACTTTTTTAATCGGTAATCAACAACAGGAAATTAATGATTACTTTTGTAATCACCCAAATCAGAATTTCTCTCGAAACCAACTCACAGCGTTATCATTCCGCCGAAACTCAACCGGAATTTGCAATCCCCAACTGCGAGTTCAAATTTCGTACGAAAATTCAGATACCGAAAAATTGACAAATCTTGAACGAATTTTTGTTAACTAAAAATATCCTGTTTCTCTCGTTCCTCGCCCAGTCATATCCCGATAGCGCGTGCCGAACAAATCTATAAAAAAAATATGAGCGAGAAATTCAGCAAACAAAGAAACACGTGTGCGGTATGTACTATTTGCGGTGAACTCAACTGATGCAATACTCTTCAGGCTTGTGGCTGTTATATCGAACCTGATTCCTGACCACTGTTCTCCTTCGATTGGTGACAGAGCAAGAGACAAAGAGAGATAGATATAGAGAAAATACAATAGAGTATAAAGTGTATTTATTTGTGAAGTTAGAGAATAGGAGTTTTTTTCATAAAAATTTTGATATCTCACTAAACTGAAATACATATTATACGTGTTTGTATTCGTTATGCAATTAAACATTTTTATTAATTTCTCATTAAACCTTTATTTTTTTCATACTAATTATTATATATTTGTACATAGGTATAATATTAAATTTTTCATTGATATTCATCGATTTAATTCTTTTAATGCTTTCATCATTTTTTATTGCCTACCTGCAGATAAAATCAGTTTAATACAATAATAATATTAAATAAATAATATGAAACACAAAAATTATAATAAATAAAACAGAAAATATGAAAGAGAACGAGCGGGAGTGCCAAAATTCAAATTCCAATCGTTGAGTTCGAATTTGTGGCGATGAACCAGAAATGAAATTTCTATCGAGACCAAATTCGAATTAATTTCAACCGACCCCGTGTTAATTCATCTAACGAAGAGAGAAAATTTCAAAATTAATATCAGCTATGGAAAAGCTCGAATTAATTTCGAAGAGGGACACGCGACGGGGGGAGGGGGGAACTCGAGAATCTTGTCCGCATTCTCTTTCTCGGGTCTAGGTTTCTCGTTGAAAATGGAAGTGTGGGTAATTAGCGGGGTCTCTAGCTCCCTTTCGAACGAGTATAAGTCGTTCCACGATACCTCGCGGCCTTCCGAGGTTGCGCTGGGCGAATGTATCTTGAAAGAAGTGAGCGAGTGAGTGAGTAAGAGAGAGAGAGAGAGAGAGAGAGACAGAGAGAGAGAGCATGAAAAACGAAAGACTCGAGTAGTGGGTAGAAAGGAGAGCGAAAAAGGAGGGAATTTGTATAGACGACGCGCAACGAGAACTCGAGGGTTTCTAACTCGGGGTGGGGGGCCACGAGTGAAAAAATAACAGGCGCCAAAAGAGAGACGGAAAACGCGCGCTCGCGCTCAGAGGATTCAGTAAAAAAACACCCCGAGTGAAACGACACGACTGTTATTATCCAAAGCGTTATATGCGCATTAATGAGAATCCCTATGCGTCGTTAAAGCTCGGGTCGAGTTTGAATCGAAGGCGTTGAATTCTGGGCTCCGTTGATCGTTCTCGAAGACACGCGCAAAATTAATTAGAGCCCGATTCGGTTCGACTCGCGTTATTTTTCGTCTCTTTCTCGTTCCTTTGAATGTGTACGGCCGAGTTTAATTACCAGTGGCCTACAATCCTCGAATTTGTCTTCGCGTTATTATATTCGTTTCTTCTTTTCGGGTACGAAAGTTGAACGAGAAAAACTAAACAAATATCGATAAGCCAGGGTTTATATTTCACTTAATGAGTTCTCGCCCTAGTAGAAACGAAATCGAGTTTTTAGCCAGTAACTGGCCAGTTTTATTAGATATCAACAAAAACATGGAGACTTTGAATAAAACTGACAGCTTTTGAGTTATCAAGATTGTGATTGTGTTATTGTAATTGTGATTGTGATTATGTTACTGGATATGTTTACTGCCTAGTTACTCGATTTGATTGCTGGCCAGTTTCTAGACTTAATCAAGTAAAACTTAGTGTTATTCATTATAATAATTAGTGTTATTGTGATTGTGATAATTGTGATAATTGTAATTGTGATTATGTTACAGGATATGCTTACTGCCTAGTTATTAGATTTGATTGCTGGCCAGTTTCTAGACCTAATCAAGTAAAACTTGATTAATTTCTACTAGGGCGTGAGAGTCTTCTAACAGAAAGGATAAAATGTTCATTCGGCACACGAATGTGCATCGATAATAGAAACGTCGAATGGAGATTAACTGCGCGTATCGATTCATTCACTTCTCGATATCCCATCTTTATTACTACCGAGTCAAATTTCAAATACAAGTAAATCAGAAATCTAGTCCCGATTTTTCAGGTACAGTGGGTCGATGAAAATTATTTCATTAACGATACTCGGCCCTCGGCATTTTACGGAAAATCAAATTTACAAGAACATTTTTCTTTTTTCCTTCTCGCTCTTCCACCGGTACGAGAAAGTGGAAAATGAATCGCGCACAGAATGATTTGATTCAGTTTCAAAGTCGGATAATTGGTCTGATTTTACATAGGAAGAGGGAAAAAGAGCGAGAGGAAAATCGTAAAAATTTTCCACTCGTTTTTCTCGAATCGAATATCGCTAATGAATCACGTGCGTTGGACAAACGCTGTTACATTAGAAAATAGCGCGAGTAGAATAGAGAGGCTCTCTCTTTTCATCTCGCAAAAAGTCCGAGCGCGATCGAAATTTATGCCTACGGCTGAACTTTTCCCACGGGATATTTCCACATTCGGGATGATAGGTAAACGAGGATTCACGCTCGCACACGGGGGATGGAGTTTCGCTCGTTTCGAATTTATCGAGAGAAATGACCGTTAAATTTTCACCACTCTGTAAAACTTATAAAAGCGAAAAGCTGGAAAATGTACCAGTGATAAAAGAAAAATATATTTATTCTCGAATTTACCTTGAAGCGTAGGCCGATACCGGTGTCGGTCATCCGTATCGTGATTGGTATTGTAGCAATGACGATTATATACCCGCCGATGTGCAACGTCGAGAAACACAGAATCCGGGGGTGGGACGACACGAGAGGACGAGAACGAGGAAGAGAAATACCGACGGAACGTGCGGCAGCACGTGAACACCACGGCCGAGTGGCGCAACTGAACTCGAGGATGAATCGAGTCAGGGTTTAACTCGCCGAAGGGAGGCTGTCGGGGGTGGGAGGTAGCGGTCGTACGGGAGATGGGCCTGAGAGAGGGAGAGAAAGAGAGAGAGAGAGAGAGAGAGAGAGGGAGACAACTGAATGTGGGGATGTTAGAACAGAGGAGGAGAATATATACTGAGAGCCACGCAGACGCCGGAGGGGAAATAAAAATCCCGAAATATGAAAAACTAGAATTAAGCGAGAATTGAAAGGAATCGAATAAAAAAAAACGAACGAGAAGAACAGAACATAAAAAATGGAACATGTCCGAAAGGAGAGATCAGCGAAAAAGAAATATTCGAATAACGATTATTTGATTACTTATGAAATCCGTAATCAGGAAAAGAAAATTGATGATTACTTTTGTAATCAGTAATCAGGAACAAAAAATTAATCATTACTGTTGGTTACTGTTGTATTTTTTTAGGATACTATTAGAATCATTTGATTAAGAGATCAAAATACATTTTTATGGAGTCAACAACAATTATTTCTTTGCTCAATAGCTGTAAACCGTCATTATGTTTAGTTCAAATGTAAGTTTTTGAAACATAATCATCAATTTTTTGTTCCCGATCACTGATTACAAAAGTAATTGTTAATTTTTTGTTCCCGATTACTGATTACAAAATTAATCATTGATTTTTTGTTCCAGATTACAGATTACAAAAGTAATCGTTAATTTTTTGTTCCAGATTACTGATTATAAAAGTAATCATTAATATTTTGTTCCTAATTACTGATTAAAAAAATAATCATTAATGTTCTGTTGTCGATTACTGATTACAGAAGTAATCAGTAATCAGTCATTACTTCCTAACCTTGTCCGAAACAGTTGAACGATAGCAGTTACGGATCTTTGGGGTTGGGCCAAAGGGGTGGCTTCGAACTTTTCAAGAATTACGCGTCGGCGATTGTTCTAGATTGATTTTCGAACAAACGTCGTGGAAGTAGGATAGAAGACGTAATAAAGGGTATTAGGCGAATGGTGAATTCGTGTTCGTGGGTCATGTTCTTGGCTTGTAGCAACAAGTAGCTCGTGCTAACAGGGAACGATGATAAATCACCGATACGTGCACATGCAGCCCACGACATGGCCATTAAACTCGGGAGAGGTATTTCGTACCGTGTGTGCATTCAGCCCCCGCGGGTACTCGACAATATGCGCTTCCACGTGTAATCCCTGGCTATATATCGACTCGCACTACTGGATCTCGGTACAGAAATCGCAGAACAATTCCTGGGCGATCTATAGATCGCCTCTTGAAATAGAAAAAAAATATGGACGAGAGGGGAAGGGGAAGGGAACGGTACGACTTATTTCGAGCGGGAGGAGAATGAAAAATTCGTGAACTGGCTGCGTCGTATTTACAGAACGGGGCTAGAAACTCGAGCCAGGGATGTTTTCCTCTCTTTTTTTTTAACTATAACAAAAGAGAGAAATATGGGACGATCGATAGAGTCTGTGTTAATTGTAACATATACAGAAGGGCACTCGATGTACTCTTCGGGGCTTCTAAAAAAATCTTCGAGAGAGAACGAGATAGGACGCGTATGAAGGAGGGTATCTAGATTCTTGCCGCGACAGCATCACCCCGGAGAACTCCTGTGAATGCAAGCTCTTTATCGCGGCAGTCGGCGATGCTTGCAACGTTCAAGTCGAGACGCCAAGTGAAGCTCCTTTGGCCTACCGCGAACCATCTCATCTTGATTTTCACGACCCGTGTGGGATGGTAGGGACGTAATTGAACGCGTGAGAGGCACGTAGATTACGCAAACCGGCTTTATCATCGTTGACGGTTCAGCGCGGGGGCTTTACGACACCCGCGAGGTGAGGGGCGGGTTACGCGATGCGCAATACGTCGTTGGGGGAACGACGACGCAATAAGGTTTTTAATTAAAAGCTTTAAAACACCGCAAAGTGCCGAGTCCGAAGCGATCTCGCTACTATGCAGCATCGCGAGAGATTCTCTTTCTCCCCTTCACACATACACATACACTCTCTCTCTCTCTCTCTCTCTCTCCCGGAGGAGAGCTAGACTTAAGCACCGATGCTTGAATGAATTCTCGCGGGTTAGAAAATAAATCGCTAATATGAGCACCTATTTTGCTTTACGTTTCCGTAAGAGAGCGTTACTTTCTCGGAGTTTCGGTTTGATTCTATATCGATGCTCACCTTGAACGCCATGGCCTAAAGCGTAGGAGGAGTTACGCAAATAGTGAACTCCAAAATAAAATACTATTAATACAGTAAATATACAGGAAGTGTTCTTAAAAAATTCCTTCATCCTAATTTGAAAATATGTTATTGTTATTGTTATTGTTGTTGTTGTTGTTGATGTTGATGTTGTTGTTATATGTTTATTGTTATGTCATTCGAAAGAGTGCTCATTCAACTAAATAAGTTGTTACTTTCAATAATATTAATAAATTTAAAAATAGTAAACGAAATAAGCAAATATAACATTTGCGCAGTCTTATCCACTGGGCTTAATAAGAGTACGTATAGTTCACGTGAAGTACACAATTTTAAATAATTTGAACATCTTAAATTTTTGGTGGTGATAGTTTCATTCTTCATTTTTCTACTATACATACATCTCTTAATTTGATTACGTGCGTATTTTTGCCTATACAACTGTATAATTTTCTTTCGCAAATAATAATGTAGTATTATTGATTCAAGAATGATAAAAATAAATGAGAAAACGCAAGTTTGAACTTCAATTATAAAAAAAACTATAAACTAACATCCTTTCCATAATTATCTATTCATCGTTCATAGATGTGGATGAAGTCTTAATTAGCTGCAAATAACAAATTTATTCATCGGGAACCGCGTTGTGAACACTTTGAACACCTCCTTAGAGACTAAGAAAAATTTGGTTAAACCATTTAAATATGCAATCATTATTGTACTGTCAGAAGGAGGAAGATGAAAAGGAAAATCTTTTGAGTGACAACTTTATTAGTTAATTCAACAAATATTCTGTTAGACTAAACAATTATTTCATCGAACTGTCAAAACATTGTTTAGGAATGCATATACCATTGGGTCAACAATATTTTTTTTTTTTAATGTATTAAGCAATTTTATTTGTTTTATTTCGTTCAAGTAATTCCCAAAAATTTTTAGTGTCTAAAACTAGTACATCTACTCGATGCGATGGAACTAAATTTCATTAATTTCTGCAAAAAAAAGTAATATTTGAGAAGATAAGCTCTGGCGAATGAATGCAAGGGAATATGATGTCATACGATCGAAGTGAATACGGCGAGTCGAAAGACTGAATGAGCAAGAAAGAGAAGAGCGAAAGAGGGGAAGGGAGGGGGGGGGGGGCGGGGAGGAAGAAGGGTGAGCTAGAGAAGCATAGGTGGGTGGAATGTAGGGTGTTGGGAGGGTGGTTTCGAATGTAGGGGAGAGTCTTTAGCTTCGTAGGAAAGCAACCGAGGGCGCTGTACTTGCTTCAATATGGCCGACGTAGCCCAATACACCGTAGTGTCGTGAGGATCAGCCTGCCACCTGAGAATCAACGATTGGCGATCATTCGACGAACAACAGTTCCAGAAAACAACAATCGTGAGTAGACACTCAACGTAGCTCGAATCGTTACTTCTCAAATCGGACTTGTCGATTGATTATTTTTCAATTTTTTTTCTCTCGTCTGTCCGTACTATAGTTGCGACTGAGTATCATAGACGGGACGGCAAAAAGATCTCTCAGCGGCATCGAGACGTACTCGGAGACGTGCTTCTGTACATCGACGATCAATAAAACGATGGTGGGTGGTGTGTCTCGACTGTGCGCTTGCATTCTCCATTCTGTTCGCTACCTATACCGAAATTTTTTACTATTGACGTCGTCTCGTTGGTATTTTCAACTTTCGCTTCTCTTCCACGTGAACAGTACCAACTCGAAATCGCTTTTGACAGTATTTTCGTGTTTTCCCCATTCAATTTCGAGAAAATGGATGCGATTTGGTATTGCGTATTTACGAAGAATATGTGATTTTTCAGAGAGAGTTGACCTACGGTTCTTCTCAAAGATAAACAATGGTGAAAGTTGATATAAAATTAAAACAAGACGTTTTCTTTTTGAAACGAGGTAGGTATTTTCTCCTAGAGAATTGAAACAAGGCTTAAATTAATTTTTCGGCAGTTAGTAATCTTTTTAACCCATTCGTGCCGAGGACGAATATACTCGTTTACAAAAAAAAAAAATATGTAATATGTATATGTATGTGTATGTATGTATGTGTGTGTGTGTGTGTGTGTGTGTGTGTGTGTGTAATATTTATGTTTTGGTGAACAGTAACACTTAAAAAATAAATGACAATGGGAATGACTTTATATAATTTAGGCTTGGCCAACTTTGTGAAAAAAAAACTTGTGAAAACTTTGATCTTGTCTTTAATATCGGATCGATATTTAAATTTGAGCGTCCGGTGTGGATTTTTTGTAAACAAATTTTAACGCCATTCATCGTGACCATGGCAATATAACACGGTGGCGTAAAACGAAAAAATTAGGTGAAGCAAAAAAGAGGACGTCTATTGCGCAACGTCTCCATTGAAAAGGATTTCAATGACAATTTGATCCTCGATCGAATTTTTATTAATATCTGGCTCGGATTGGTACGATTAAGAGTGCTATATGTACGTCATTGTGCTCGAATCACAACTGGAAATGGTAGAACGTCCAGACGAACCGCGGAAAATGTATTCCGTTAGTTCTTGCGGCTTCTCTACGATAGAACCGAAAGAGAGGGAGAGAGAAATATCGAAAAGAGAGAAAAAGCTTCTGGCGAATCGAGACCAGATAGTATTCAAAGGCGTTTTGACGGAAAATCACAAGGCCGGAGGGCGAAATCGATGGAACTCGCCACATATGAGAATCGAAATAATACCTAACCCTCGTGAGAGGGGAAAGGAGATACAAAAAGTGATACATCTAGAAGATACACGGAAGCGAAAAAAGATGGTTCTGGGAAGAGATATCTTATACGAACAGGAATGGGCTGTGACAAGTTTTTCGAGAAAAAATAAATTAGGAGGGAGGAAAAATCTTCCCACGTTTGAAAGTGAAACAGGGAAGAGAGGTCGAACTGAGGTCATCGATATGTTTACAGTTTGTTATCGAAAGGCTTACGCGTGAGCAACTTTGTTGGCACTTTGATGAGGAAGTTGACTTGTTTCGACGATTGACTTTGTTTCGTTTCGATCGTTCCACGTGCAGGGTGAAATTTAAACTGAAGAGGGGAAGAGCTTAAACCTCAAGCCATAAAATTGATTCTTTCTCTCTCTCTCTGCTGCGGACGGAACTATTCTCGCTGCGAGATAACGTTAGCGAACGTGACTAGGTCGGAAGCAAATTTGCCAAATACCAAAACTCGAACAGTTAACGAAATTTGAGGGAACCGGTGAAAGGTGCGCTCGAGCTCTTCGACCAACTTCTGCTCTCGTGTAAACCGCATGTTCATCTTTTACGAGCAATTCATTCCGCTCATCGTGGCGGAACTATAATTCCATCTGGTCCGTTTAAAAGACAACTTCTATCTTTCTCGAAACCGAAAGTGGAGCGTTACGAAGAACATCGATGCGAAATTTTGTTTCTGTGAATCTCTTTTGTTTCTTCTTCCGCAAATTACACTTTTCATGTTATAACTTTTGACGTTTCTCGTTGCGTTACATGGTATTAACCCGGGTGAGTAATTACTCGAGGGCGCTGAGGGATTTATCGCAATAATACCATCGCTGTTCTCCACCCGAGGTAATATTCCAAGTGCCTTTCGGAGTAATACTCTCCAGTCAGCGTAGAACAATCGGTATTAGCCCCTCGAACATCCCAGCTGGATCAAACTGTCGTTGCTCGTTCTCGGGAGATACTCCGCGAAGTCTTGAATTAAATATGCATGTGACTACCCAGACAGTCTCTGTTCCGTTCGGTGAATCCTCGGAGACCTACATTGTTTTCCAAAGCCTTCCGTGATAACGTGGGTTTGGCAAAGAGTCCCTGGCCCACCTGGGACGATTCGGCATCCGGCCTCGGTTATCACCTTCGGGATTGACGCGGTCGAAAGTCTCGAAGATGTAACGCATCGGTCGGAGAGCCTGCTCCCTGGAATTCCATATCGCGTTGACCGATAACCGTCAACCACCCGCCAGGGAAACTCGGTCAATGGGTCAACGACAGAATACAACCCGGCGCGTCCGTCATGCGCACGCTTACCCCGCCAGGAAAATCGTTACACTTTAACAATCCGACCCAATTATTTCTCAGCGATCGGCCCGAAAAAGTCCTCGTTCAACTTCGATACATTTTGCATCTTGAAAACATTTTCGATTTTCGTCACCTTCAGGGCTGAGCTATCCCGTTGTCGGATGACTGTTGTAAAGAGTGAAGTTAAGGGAGTTGAGGCATTTCATAAAAATAATGTAAAAATTTGGTTACAACTCTTTTCTGATAGCTTATTTGATTTGGAAACTTTTTGTGAAATTTTCAAGACGATTAGGAAGGATTGCATTTAATCCCATGTAAAATGTGTCGTTTTGACAAGCTAAAAACACATTTTGATATAAAAAAAAATCCAGCAATGCCAAACTTAGATATGTTATGAAGCAATATTTTCTACACATTTTAGCATTTTTTCTTACTTGATTAAGAGACTTTTATGTGATAAACTCCAAGCTTGAATATTAGTTGACATAAAATCTAGTGAAAATCGTGACGTCGGATTTGAAACTAAATTGTTGACAATTCAAATGTTTGAGATTGTGTACACATATCGTACCAAACTAAAAATAAAAACAGACACATAAATAATTTTATACCTAGTCAAATTTTTGAATTTCATTTATTCATATAAATATTAAAACTGAAACATTTTTATTTTGAAACAAACTAAATAAATAGCTGTCAAAAAATAATTTTCTTGTCAAACTTCTGAATGATATATATTTCATATTTTATTTTCTAGTTTTGTTAGAACGCGGTTGATAATAGTACATAAAGTAGTACTATTCGATATCATCTATCCCTGTTCGAGCTGTTAAGCAAAATATTTCGACGTTTCTTTCCTCGAATCCTGAATATTCTCAATAAGGGTTACACTGAGAACCAATTTTATTAAATCGATTAAATATGCAATCCTATAGTACCAAAAGGACATTTTAATAGATGAAAAGAAAAATGTTTCGAGTGAAAAATTTATTGGTTGATTTAACAAATATTTTGTTCCACAGACCGATTATTTTATCGAACTGTCGTTCTGACAGTACAAAAATGCATATTTCTGGTTTAACGCAAACTGTTTCTGAGTTTAGTCTGAAATTCGAATTACAGAAAATGTTTTCTACGCAGATTACGGGTAAGAAGAAGACATTCACGCTGGCGCCTTTGAAGTTTCGGTTTTTGAGAATGAAATCGAAGAGCAAGGGCAGCCGCGGCAACAGCATGGAGACATCCGAGCAAACACCAGATCCAGCCCGGATCTTGAACGGCTCGGGTGGTAACGCCGAAGCGAACAACGCCGAGGGCAATTGTTTAGCCATCAGAAACGAGACGGCTGTACCGAGTTCACCGCCGCCGTCTTACGAGCACGTTCTCGAGGAGGTGAGTGTTTTAACATCTCTTCATTCTTATCTCTCGCCTCATGCATCGTACGAGAAGAGGTCAAGAATGTTGAGAATTTGAATCCCTCGGCCACTCCTTCGCAACCATCCGCGCGATCTATTATCGTATCCATTTCTCCCCCTAGTCTGAATTTTAATATCAACTAAAACTACTTTACTTTGATCTTTTATTATGCCGACACACAAATAATTAGGGTTAGGCAGTAATGACTACGTTTGTCAATAATTTCGACTTTGATTATCGATTACTTTTGTAATCAGTAATCGAGAACAGAAAATTAATGATTACTTTTGTAATCAGAATTCGGGAACAAAATATTAATGATTGTTTCAAAAACTTACATTCGATCTGGAGATAATGACGGTCTACAGCTAATGAACAGGGGAATAATTGTTTTTGATGTATTTTGATCTTTTAACCGAATGATTCCAACAGTATCCTGGAAAAAGTACAAAAGTAATTATTAATTTTCTGTTCCCAATTTCTAATTAAAAAAGTAATCATTAATATTTTGTTCCTGATTACTGATGTCAAAAGTAATCGAATAATCGTTATTCGAATATTTTTTTTTACCGATCTCTGCAAATAATATAGTTCAGTTCCACAAGATCAACTTCTAGTGTGTAGAGGTCTAAAATATAGTTTTTTTTATCGTTTCACGATGATTTAATTAAGTTCTCCATTACTTTGTGAGTTATTTTATTCTGCAAATTTCACTGTAGACTAGAAAGTTTCAAATAGTTCAGTTAAACCTACTGCCGTTATACATATAAGGCCTCCCTGTTATATCGGGAGGATTAAAACGCGATTTATTCTTTGAAATATCTCAAATAGCTGTTTTTCTGATATCATTTTTTTCGGATATTGCAGGTATTATCTTCGTTCGTTTTTCAATGTTTCAAGTTAATTGAATAGAAGCACCTTGTATTGGTAAATGATTCGTCACAAAGGTGATTTCCAGGACAATATTATAGACACCTCAAAAAAATTAAAGAGATAGTTATTATTTTCAAAAAGCTGTAATTCAATCTCTCTCTTCAAAACGAACACCTGCTCGATTCAATATAATTATTTTTAGCTGAGATACAGCCGTTTGAAAATGACGAATGGCCCCTTAATTTTTCTGAGTAATATATTTCAGAGATGCTATTAAGATTATTAAAGGATTCACGAAATTATTTACTGCGTAACATCAAATCGCAATTCATAATTCGTAAATCAATATATATGTATATTAGAGGTTGGGGAAAAAGAAATCCATTATTTTTGCATGAAATTCCAAACATTATTTAACATATTTCAAACTGTCCACAAAAAAAGAAAAAAAAATAATACATTACTAATTACACCTGTAAGACCCTTCTAAGGAGTATCTCAAAGATTGCAATAGTATTTATTAACTATAAATATGTACCTCATCTTTCTATAACGAAAATACATTCTATGGACAGTATTAATTCCTTAATAAATGATAAAGACATAACGACAGGAAGGTTCGAAGTTTCAAATTAAAATTGAAATTCACGAAATCCATCGATAGTTTCGAGTATCAAAGATATGAAACCTGTGGATCGTTTATTGACCGAAATATTTGCCTCACGAGTAGACGCGGTTACAGCAAACGACGATGAACTGTGCGCATGCGATGGGCTTGAGCGAGGACGGTACGGAGGCTAGTTCCAACGAGGTCGAGAGAACACCGGCGAGAGGCCCCGAAATATTGCACAAGTCCAGCAAGGAGTTCTACAAAGCCGTCGCCAAGCAGTGGGGCATAACTTGCAAGATGAGCGATCATTGCAGATGTTTCGATTGTCAGGTAAAACACTGTCACACAAAAGATTCTTTCATATTTCGAGTCATCGAGATGTGTCATCTCTTTTTTTTTCTTCTACCTCATTTGCCTGATGACCTCGCGCGACACACGCAGAGCCATTATTTCGATTGCGAGTACGAGAAGGAGGAGCACGACAAGACTGACGGTGGTCTCGGCGCTGGCACCCCAATGTTCCTCTCGGAAATGATGCACGGCACCTCCTGTTCCATTCTATAAAGAAGAAGGAAGAACCTACGAGCCGCTACGTAACACACGGACCTCTCTCGCCATTTTTTTGTCTCAGAAAGCCGAGGACCGAGCAGCAGCGATATATCGCGCACAAAAACGACCACCGGGTATTCAGAAATGGCCGATGTGTGTTTGAGTATACGTGTGTGTGTGGGTGGGTGTGTGTGTGTGTGTATGTGTTCGCGGGAGGAAGGGGGATGTATGGGTGTGCGTGCGTGTGTGTGAGTGGCTGGGAAGCAAAGGAATGGTCGATAGGATGAATGTTTCACATCACGCGTAATATAAATAAATTATTATTGTTAAAATATGTATTTTCAGCGAACAACCGGAAAATTAGCTACACGCTCACTCTGAGATACTTGAAACGTTGCGTACCAAGCGTGTTCACGTTTACGTTACGGATGCATGCACTGACAGAAGAAATAACTTGGTTCAAGAAAACATCCTTCAAAATTTCATTCTTGTTTCAAACTATTCGATTTTTCATTCAAGAAATTATTTAATATATAATATATTATATAATATTATATAATCTAGAATCAAGTTATTAGTGTTATCGATCGAAGATTTTCATTGTTTTAAGCCAAGAAACAATAATTAAAAACAAGAAATACTTGAAGTGAGACAATTAGTTCTCTACAAAAAGACTCTCTTGGATTGAGAGTATTGCTCTTAACCCATTTGCATCATACAGAAAAGTGAAAAATTCGCTCTTATCATCAAATTTTTTTTTATTGTATTTAAATGTTAAAAACATTATCATTATCATTATTATTATTATGTTTTCTTGGATAAACAGTGTGCAAGTACGGGTAACGAGGTACACAACGTGTTAATGGACGCTAGAACTTTCAATTACCGATCGATGGTCTAATTTGTGAGAAATCGTTCCTTATCGATACCAATCTTTTTAATTTTTTTAGTATACAACACCGATGATTCAATCTGGATGGATCTCTCGGTTATCCACTAACGCGACACAGGCACACACTCATTGATGTGGTTGTCATCATTGTTGCGATTCTGTGATACGAAACATAGTTATCCGTTCGAACTTCTACTACTATTGTGTATTCAGACTAGACAAAGTAGAATATTTTTGGCAATTTGTAAAATTTAACAGCGAAGCACGAAATGGTAACTCATGTATAAACAAAATCGATGTCGCAAGAGGATGAGAGCACAATTGTAAAATCGATATTTTCCGCGTATGGTGTATGTATATAGAGCATACGATTTGGTATGTCGAGAAGGGAATAGTTTTAGAGGACTATGTACCCGAGAATAATCGTCGATGAGAAATTTTGTCTAGAGGTCTAGAGACGGAGGTACTCTTTTTTACGTACTCAGTCAATTGTAATTTAACCGATATATTATCCGATGTAATCAACGAGATTTCGCTGTTTGACCAGTAGAATTATGATATTAGTCCTAGGGAGGAAACGAAGCATTAGATAAACCAATTTCACTAACACAAAATGGAATAATTTGTCTGATGAGCATTCTAACGCAAACGCCTAAAGAGATCATGTAAATGTTACGTGTGCTATCTACAGTGCCTACTCAATCGGCATTATTGTATTTATCTAAAATCTCGTAGTCGAGTCGAACATCCTGTGTGAATTTCATCGAATCGTCGACTTATCTCGTGATCTTGTCCGGATTGCGAATACAAAAATGTACAAAAATAGCAAAAATCAAATGGCTCGGCTATCTAACAAAAAAGATGTTATTCTGGATGACTTCCGCTATAAATTTGCAAATTCGTAGAAGAAGTATCCGCATATTTTTGTTGCTGCACGGAATTAGATAATTGTTGCACGAGAAGGTTCGATTCGGTAAATAACAGCTCTTGTGAATCACGCGCGCAGTTTAGCCTCGTGTTACGTAGGTAATCAACGATTTTTAAAAAAAAAACGTATGTAACGATTTTCCGCGAAACATGTTCGAGGAAATCAAGCTCGATAAACACATGAAAGTATAATAGGCGAATCGTCGAGTGTCAAGCGCAGACGAGGATGACTTGGTACTTTCAATATGCGCACGATGTTTACTCTTAGAGTTAATTCGATGTAACTTGTATTTTATTGTCGTCTGAAATCGATCGACAAGAGACCGTAGAGAGCTGTGTTCTCTCTGACACGATGTTGAAGTCAAACTCGGAATTTCTTATAAAAATTTTGTAAAATTCAATAAATTCGTTGCACAAGAATTAAGTGAAGACTAATAACGAAGAATGTAACATGCAGAATTCGATATAAGTAAAGAATTCATACAGATTATTATTTTCGATATAAATATCGTTTGTTTCAGAGGAAAATTACCAACAAAATAGATTTGTCTTTCCGAACGCGCAAAACTTAATAATAATGAAAACGTAATGAATTAAAAACACGAAACATAATATTGTACCTGCCCAATTGTCTTAATCGCATACAGTTTTTTACTACGTATCGATAATGAAAACCAGGAACGTGATGTTTCGTCCACGTGTATACTTACAATTATACGCAATATCTCTGAACAATGCCAAATGATTTTCGTAGCAGTTGACATTTTACTAACAGTCACGCAATGCATCCTTTCCATAGATTGTAACTACGAACTGAAAGGAGTGAAATATCATCTATTCGCAATTAGTGGTATACTGTTCAATGTTCAGATATTTATAAGAAATACTAAAAAAATTATATATAAATTTGTGAACGGTAACTGTTCAATTAGTACTCAAAATGAGTACGTTAATTCACGTCAGCATGCAGCTGGTTTTTTCTATAATTGTCAATACACAATAGGAAATCAGCGTTGGTAAATGCGAGCTTATTTGTGCAAATATTCAACTGGAATCATTAATTGTACTTATAGAGGCGATAATATATACGATGAAGACACCTCTGTAAGTGTGGAATCTCGAATGTCAAATTTTTTGCATCCAAACACTGTCGCCGGCCAAGCATTGGAACATTTTTTAACAAAAGATAATAGATTATCTATAAAATTTCACCGTTTCATGGGATTTGTTGTTTTTTCCCGCAAGCACAGGCACACGCTGAACGTCGTTGACAATTTTTATTACCAGCACGAGCGAAGGTTACGTCAAAAACATGCCGTATTTCGTTAAATTGTATCAAAATGTGCACAAGGTCGAGAAACAATTAAATGGACGATCCGCGTATAATAGTTTCCGTATCGACGTGTTATATACGCGTAGCGTCTATTCTGTGTATTGTAAAATTTGTGTTTAACAAATGTTCAAACGATGACTGTATCAAACGAGTACAATTGTAAAAGCCAATGTACCATGAATAACAGCACCAATAAACAAGGCCTAAGCGAATATAAACGATCTCGGTTTTGTTTCAACCGGAGCCTGTGAAACCGCAACCCGGCGAGCACGTGGACAGGTATGTAGCAGGGTTAGGCAGTAATGACTAATTTCGTCAATATTTTCAACTTTGATTACTGGTTACTTCTATAATACAACAGTAATCATTAATTTTTTGTTATCGATTACTGATTACAAAAGTAACCATTAATTTTTTGTTCCAGATTACTGATTACAAAAGTAATAATTAATTTTTTGTTCCGAATTACGGATTACAAAAGCAATCATTAATATTTTGTTTCTGATTACTGATTACAAAAATAATCATTAATTTTTTGTTCCGAATTACTGATTACAAAAGTAGTAATTAATATTTTGTTCCCAAATACTGATTAGAAAAATAATCATTAATATTTTGTTCCCGATTATTGATTTCAAAAATAATAAAATAATCGTTATTCAAATATTTTTTTTTTCGCCGATCTCTGGTATGTAGCAGACCTCTCTCTAATAGCGCACGCTAGATAAATTCTCGGAACACAATGTGCGCTCAACGATCAAAATGAACCGCGAAGGTACCTATCTAGATCTAATAATACTTCAATTACAACTGTATGATTGCGCAATAAGATGAAAAATAGCCATTACCGCGTGCCAATCGAGTTGGCCTTTAGAGGCCCGTAATCCATTGTAGAGTAATAAACGCAGATTGTCATCTATTAAAATATTATCGAGAACACGAGAGCAGAGAAATAAATTGTTTTGTTAAACAAATCGTAAAACAATTCGCAAGCTTACGCGGAATTACGATAGCATTATAATCGAGTCTGCTCGTATACAGAACTGTATCTCGTTTGATACACAAAACGGCGAGTTCGCTGGAAGTATTACCGATGACGTCACACGCTTAGTGTCCAGCGTGTCACGTGTTTCGAACATTTGCCGCACGTACCGTAATTTCTCCCACTCTTTTTCTATCTCAAACTGCCTTCTCTTCTCTCTCTATCTCTCTCACTCTCTCACTCTCTCTCTCTCTCTCTCTCTCTTACCTTCCTTTCTGTTTCTATCGCTCTTAAGCATTCTGTTGACGCATACCCCCCCCCCTCTCTGTCACGTTGAAATACCGGCTCTAAACCGTCTTTTAAACTACCTCCTACAGCACTCGGTAATTCAACCGAGTGTACACCTGTTGCAATTGGGAACATTACTATTCCTAGAGCAAAAAAAAGCGAACTTAATTAACATAGATCAGTTGTCTATACCGATTATAAATTTATATTGAAATTTAACAACATAAAACAAACAACATTTATCAATTACGCGTATAAAATTCTAGAATCAAATATTATTAGAGTGACAATTGTACAATCAAATTGTACAATTAATTGTACATTTTCATTTTTGTGAGTAATATGTAATTAGTAGAAGAAAAGAAACAGATATGTTGATTCATCAAAATTATTTTAACAACTGAATAACAAAACTTACATAGTAAATTAATAATTGTGTATATTAAATTATCAATATCAAAGATTTGATAATCAGATTTTCCAATACATTGCACACCTCTTTTCACCGTGTATATAGATGCAATCTAATAATCGTTGCCGGATTGTTTCATTCTATCGCGAATGAAAAGTTCTCACGACGCATTCACGTGTGGGACATATGAGAAAAAGGTCATCGTGAGGTAACCGTTTCGGGTTCGTCTGTTCCGTTTCTTGACTCTAATTCCTTTTTTCTCGCTACGTTCGAATTTTTCTTCCGCACGAGTGTCCATCAGCCGATCTTTCTTTCGTATACGAGAGATCCTCGAAGGCTCAGCCGGATGCCACTTGCGAGTCCCTTCTTTTGATCTCTCTCTCTCTCTCTCTCTCTCTCTCTCTCTCTTTCTGTCCGTCCCTCTCCACCTCCGTAATCCTCTCCCTCTCTCTCTCGCTCTTAGTACCAACCGAGCGAGAGTCACAGTTCGGTATCACATTATGTTCGGCTCGGCAGTCAGAGCCGAACCAGCGGCGCCTATCGCGAGTGTGTTCCGCGTGCCCGATACATCGATGCAGCCACGCCGATCGAATCGCGTTCCTCACGGTGTTGTTGGTGCTGAACGATAATTATATCTGTGGCATGTGATCGGAAAAATGGGGAAAACCGCCAGCAAACTGAAATCCCGTAGAAGCCAGAGTTAGTGTTATTTCGTGATTTCACCTTTTCTTTTTCTCTTCGCGTTGTGATATTTTCACGAAGGCTATAAGTGCATCTCTCAACGACTTTATCGACCGACCGATTTTACGGACAGGTCTCGGAGAAAATTTTACGCCGAGTTTCTAAAGCGTGGGTGGAGGATAGAAGCTGGAAAATGACGCGATGAATTCCAACTCTGTTCAGTAGTTTTGTACTATGAGTTACATTCTCATTTTACTGTTCGGTGTTTCGAAATCTCTTTACACCTCGATTATCGCGTATTTCCGTTCTCCGTGCGAATGCCTCGTGTTTTATTTCGCAATATACCAAGTGAAAAAAACGTGAATTTGTCCTGCCGTCCGGGTCCCATTGAGAGGAGAGAAGAGGAGGTTTCTCGCGATATAGCGATAACGATAACGGACGCAAACACAAACGGGTGATTTATCGTCGCGCGGCGCGAACGCTCCTTGGGCTCGGTAGCTCGCATGAATTCGTTGGTTACGCAAAACCCGCATAACTCGGTCTGTCGTCGATTCGTTCGGGATTGAACGATCGACTCGTAAATTGCACGCCAGTTTCAGTTATTTTTGTCGCGCTATCGCTTATCGGGGAGGATGCAAATCCGATGCTAATGAAATTAATACGTCCCCGAACGTCAAACATCCGTCGAACGGTACGGATTATTTTACGCATCGATATCGAAATATTTCCGATACGAAGCCGCATATGCTGTAGGTACTAGCGATAAGAGACCGTTCGATCCCCGGTGTGTACCCGAGACAAAATTTTAGACCACTTCTATACGTAAATAACTTAAATTTTAATGTAGCCTGATTTAGACGTTTTAATTGTACTATTAAAAGCTAGAAATACAGCTAAAGATTTGATCCAGACATGATCCAGGATCTTTATCAATCAAGCTGGACTCCGTTTGAGTGACGCTAAAAACCTATAAAATCTTGATCAAGAAATATATAGAGGCTTGATCAAGACTCTGTATCAAGACATTCTTGATCCAGCTCTGTTAAAGCTTCTCGATCAAGACTCTGTATCAATACATTGATCCAGCTCTGTTAAAATTCCTTGATCACAGCTTGACTAAGCACTGGTACAACTTCTGTATTGCAGGAAGCTGTAACGTAGCTTTATCACAGCTGTATCTAGAATTATTCTTGATCCAGTTCTATCAAAGCTCCTTGATCACAGATTGATCGAGCATTCGTACAGCTTCTTATAATATCGAAACTGTGGCTAAAACTGACCAAGGCTTGGTCAATATTACAGCTGCTGGATCAGAATTTCCAGTCGGGACGACTAAAAAGTAATAATTAATACTATTTACAACTCTCATAACGTTAAAATCTCGATACGACTAGCACAAACCGATATTTGAACGTACATAACCAATTTTACCAGTTTTTCGTTACCCTCGTCTAAATGAGAACATCTTAAGTCATAAACATTAAAATAAAAGTATGTTTTAAAACTCAACTCAGTAAATTGGGACGTCACTCCTCAATTTAGGTTAGCAGATAAACGAAAAAATTTCACGAATGCAATTTTTAGCGAAGTACGCGAAGCGAAAATTTAGAATTTTTTCTTCCCATACGACAGGCGGAGATGGCCTCCAGGCTTCGGTGAGGCAACGGGAAATAAAAAATCATTGCCTTGGCGAGATCGAAACATCGAGTTTCCGCTGCCCACGTAGAGAACTGCAGAGGAGGGCCTCCCTTCTTGGTTATCTCGAGGCAAACGGCGACCTTATCACCGGCGTGTTAGCGATTCCTCGCGTATACGAGACCGCATACCTGTCTGTCGTTCCCACCGCGTGCGCTCTCGTAATTATACACACCGAGTCCCGCTAAATCGGCTCTTTTCGTATTCGTCGGCTGTAATCGAAACGCGCGGGAGAAAATTCGGAGCCGGTTTTCGGAATCACGTCAAGAGTTATTTCTATCGCGAATTTCTCACTAAAATTTTATGCGAGATCGAGAAGAGGGATAACCATTCGCTGCGTAAACGTTTCGAGAGAAAAAAATATAATTTATAGCTCCCGATACACCAACTGAATCACCGTCTAGTGACGGAGAAAAATAGTCATCCTGTAATGTAAATATACAAATGAGAAAGGATATTTAAATTCTAGAATTCAACTTTGGGATAAAAGGTCCTGCATGTATTTGCATCTTGTATCGAAAAAGTTAACCGGTCATCCGGTAAATTCATTCTAATGCATATAAAATAGAATAGGGAAGTCGAGCGATACTTTTTAACTAAACACGCACGGAAAAAAATGGTGATTTCAGAAAACATTTCGATAACTTTTACAAAATGTGAAATGAATGTTTAATAACTTATGTAAAGTAGTCATAACGAATAAGACTACTTTGTTAAGTTATGTTGTTGTACCTATTAAAGGAGTTTATTAATCCAACAAAACCACAATATATTGTTGTTTTAACACATTTCAAATTTGCAGATTCCATAACAAGAATCTAGTATGATTTTATCAATATACAATAAATAATCTGTGTAATCATTATGAATGTTTGCATTGATCGAGAATCTTCGATAAAATGGATAAAAGAAACATTGTTGATTCTCCAAAATGAATAACATCGTTGTTATTATAATTGACATTACGCCAACTATGAAATATCGCTACTCAGCTCCTACTTTTGTCAGTGCGAGTTTAACGAATTTTTTCGCGCAGGTATAGCATGGAGCTTCCGATTTCCGTCGATGGGCACGCTTCACAATCTGAGCGCGAGCGCCCGACGACAGAAGAAGAAAGACGAACTGTCGTCATCGACCTCCTGCAGAGACCTTCGCACAAATCGACACACGATGCACTTACAACCGGAGATGATCGTGCAACGAGAGCCCTGTTTGATAGTGACGCCACCGTCGCCGGATCCGTTACGGAGCGAGCTCAGGTACGGCCGAGCTATCATCGCGTTAAACGCAATAATACTCTCGGCAAAAATAAGAGCGAACACGTTTTACTGGTTAGGTTATTTCAAACGGTGCGATTTCCCATTCCATTAGTGAATCAAGTTTTTCTCTCACACTCGCGTCAAAGAATGTCGTTCGAGGATTTTCTATAACTATTGGACTGGTTAAAAGGAATGAAATTTTTTTCCTCAATGAAAAGATGCCAGCGAAAATTTCGGCTCTTAATATTTAGAGGTCGCTTATCGAAATTTTCAATTTTTCATTCAAATAATATTAGAAAATTCCTCTTTTATTTTCGGAATTCTGTAGCTTCCAAAACAATTGACGGATTCAAACGAAACTAACATATATAGTAGAAAATTGGGCGCTCTACAAAAAGTCTCTCTTGTCGTTTTTCGACAAATTGAGTCATTTAAAAGTTATTCGACCTCAAAGACAAATTTATGAAAATTTTAATGTCGACGAAACGTTTTCAAGAAATTCGGTATAGTTTTATGCCTAATACATAGTACAAGTGTACTGTAACTATCAAGTATAGTTGTGAAAAATGAGGGGTAAAAAATGTAACTTATTATTGAACATGAAATTTGTTTAGAAAATTTATAATTCTTTATTAGCAGTGATTCATAAGTATTAATAAAATTTCACTTTTTATTAACCAGTCTAATAACTACGTATATCGATCTTAAAATTAAGATATCATCGTTTTTCGCGTCGACGCGGAACTCGTTACCCTCCCCCGATTTTTCCCTCCGAATCCTTCAACGCTCTAGGGTGAAGGAATCCGAACGATTAGATTACCTTCGATGCACCGCGAATCGAAAAAAAGATATACACACGGTTTGCCCCGCGGGTAATAATGGAAGGGGGGAGTCTCATACCGAACCGGTTTGTCTCGATTTTTGACTCGGAAATAACGTTCAAGCTGGTAATAAGCAATAAACGAGTACTTCTACTGCTTTAAGCCAGAAGGGAAAGGAATCCTTAAACTTAAGGGAGAGTTTTCCATTGCAAGACGTAAAACAGAGTTTGAGAATTTTTTTTCAATGTGGAATGAAATAATTTATCGTACCAAATTTTTGGGTACAGTTTGTAATATAATTATGGAATAGAAAGACTCTACTTCTTCAGCAGCAGAAAGTGAGACTGTGCAAACGAGAATATTTCCGCTTGAAAAAATTGTTTTGTAGTCCGCAATTATAGTGCAAAGTACATTAAAAGTTCGCTATGATAAATTACTTCTTTCTACTTAACCAGTTAATTGTGTCGCCGGAATTGAGTCATGACGAGTATATTCGTCAATCACAGAGCGCTGGTAAGATATTAGATGAAAAAAATGGATTTATTTTAAAAAATTGAAAATTTTATTACTGTTAGTTGATAAGAACCGCTGACACTTGGTAAGATATGCACTGACACACACTTTTTGGGGTTTGATACAATAAAATGAAGATCAAGATTGCCGAAATTTGAAGTTGCTGCACTGCCCACGAGTTAGTTTTCTAGTTTATAAATCCAGTTTTTGACTTTGCCCCTTTTAGATTAACATCCAAAAAACGTTATCATCGCTCATAAATAAATTAATTATGCGATGATAAACTCTTTCAACCAGTGCATACGTGAACGCATGACATCATCTCAAACTGTTTATATTTTGTTTATTTTATTCCGACGTAGCCTCAAAATATTCTAAACATCTTGAAATTCGAGAATATACTTTTTCTCAAAAATTGCAATTTTAGTAGCTTAAGTGACGTACTCGTTAATTACAGTTAACTGGTCAAAACAAATTTCCGAAGAACGTTTTTTAGGCCTTGCAAAGCAAAACTCTTCCAGCGCGCTCTCATCGAAAGTTATTACCGTACGAAACTCGATCGCGTGAATATTTTTCAGTCTCTTATCCCAACGGATCGTCTATGTACCGAGAATAGCGTTGTTCGAGATCTAGGGATCTTCTTCCGAGAACGTCTCGACGCTGATCAATCTTCGCGCGCGTTATCGAGCGTCGAGAGCGCAAGCGCGCGTTAGTCATCTCTACCCCTTCCCTTTTCCCCGTCACCAGCACACGCGAGACCCCTCCCAACCCAAACAGATCAATATTTTCATCATGCATTGATACGCCCGGTACTCGCATTACAATTTTCCCTTGCGTTTTTCTTACAGCGCGAGCCTTTTGCCTTTCTTTTGCCTTCGCTTTTTGATCGAACATATCAGAAAGCGCAGGCGATCAAATTAAACTAATTTAAATTGAATCAAAAAAATCGAGAGTGAGAGCGAGAAAAGAGCATTTCCCGTACTCGAAACTCTCGACGTTTTTCACAGGCCGGGGGCTTCTTCGAGCGTAACAATGTAGAATTTCGCGAGCGGTGGGAGTGAAAGCGGTATTGTTACGTTTCTCTACACTCTGGCGCGAAATGATAGGGCGGCCCCCTACATGACCGGCGGCGTATGAATCGCGAAAGAGCGAGCGAGCGAGCGACAAAAGCGGTAGACGGGTTTTCCGCGAGACGGTGTAAATAATAAAAGAGCCGTGGCCGTGGTTGGGTCGTGTGTACGGCCCTGAAGGAGACCGGGAAGCGTAGTAGACTCAGCGGGGCGAAAGCGCGCGTGCGTTG
>NCVS01000461.1:467406-493743 GCA_003055095.1 Goniozus legneri | reverse complement strand
GCCGAGAGAGAAACTATGAGACGAAACGAGACGGAGAGAGAGAGAGAGAGAGACTGTCGGGCTTAGGAGAGAGCGTCGAGGCGCTGGAGAGAGCGTACGTTTTTAATTCGTGTGCCGCCCGGCGTGTACGGAGCACGGCTCCGCTCACCGATTTAAACAGTCCTCGCTCGCTTTATTTTTATTTTCTCTCCGCGCAATGTGATTGTGATTTGTTGTGATATCATATTCTCCCAGGTCGTCATCGACGGAGACTGTCGCGAAGGACCGGCCGCCTTCAGATCCGGCATTGGATAACAAACTGAACAACAACGACGTCGAGCAATCGATGGTGAGTCTCAGAGATCGGTCGCGCCCCAATCTCTCGCGTTATAGCTCTATTGACAATTTTCCCTCCAGCCGGCTCGACGAATCTCGGCTAATAATTTTATAATAGCCAGGATTACTCTGGGCAGATAGCGCTATCTCGATTGACTCGTTTACAAGTGGATCGATCGAGTGGATCGGCACGATTGAGTAATGAATATCGACCTTTGAATTATTAGAATCTTCTTCTTCTACGCTGAGCAACAATTTTATTGAGCCATATTTGTATACTGTCAAGACGATATTTTGACATGTTTATAAAATAATTGTTCGGTACAACAGAATGAACGAATTTTTTGTCAAAAGTTCGATGAAAAGATGCGTAATAAACGAATGATTGTACATATTTTAACCCACCTCAAAAAAAAATCGTGCCTCAAAGGGTTAATTGATTAGACAAAATTTGTTTTTCAGTGTAGACATCGCTGATTGAGTAAAAATAAAAGGATATTTTTACCCGGCGGATAATTTTAATTGAATATGGTTCTCCCTTTGTTTTCCATTTCGCTGGAGTCACGAGAGAGCCAGCACTCTCGTTCTCTATACGCGTATACTGTTTTATATCGAGTGTGCATCTAAATGCGCTCGGGACGCTTTTCAATCGATAGCGGCCCTTCGACCGTCGGTGGGTGCGTTTACACTGTCGAAGACGTTAAACGACAACGACCGGGGGTCAATCGCCTGCCGGCGTCGTGTGATTTGTGATCTCGGAGCCGCGCGATCTCGTCGAGAGTATGGCACAACTGCTCAAGGCTATTCTCGTTGAGTCAATCGTCGAGTCTGGGTCGGTTCTCTTCTCCCGTTCGTAGCCAATTGTCTTTTGTCAATTTCAAAGAAGTGATAAATTGTCCAATAGAAACGAGACACCCCTAGTAGAAATAAAATTGAGTTTTTAGCCAGTAACTGGCTAGTTTTACTAGATATCAACAAAAACATGGCGACTTTGAATGAAACTGACAGCTTTCAGGTTATCAAAATTGTGATTGTGTTATTGTAATTGTGATAATTGTGATTGTGATTATGTTACTGGATATGTTTACTGCCTAGTTACTAGATTTGATTGCTGGCCAGTTTCTAGACTCAATCAAGTAAAACTTAGTGTTATTTATTATAATAATTAGTGTTATTGTAATTGTGATTATATTACTAGATATGCTTACTGCCTAGTTACTAGATTTGATTGCTGGCCAGTTTCTAGACTCAATCAAGTAAAACTTGATTAATTTCTATTAGGGGCGTTGTTGATTTCTAGGTGGATTTAACGCTGTCCGTTTTTCAGGAACCTCCGGAAGAGGTGACCCGGAAGTTGCTGGAAAGAGAATTGCGGTTGCTCGATCCGAGAGACTTGAGATCGCACGCTTGGTACCATGGAAGCACGCTTAGAAGTGGTAGGAAAGGCGCGGAGGCAGAAGTACCCAACGATGGCGATTTCCTCGTGAGGGATTGCGCGTCCCAGCCGGGTAATTATGTTCTCACTGTGCGCTGGAAGGGGCAGCCGCTCCATTTTGTTATTAACAGAGTAAGCGAACGATTTAAGCTTGAGACTCTTCGAAATTGTAAGTGGCTTATAAATACTAATCTTTTCAGGTCGTATTGCAACCAGACACGGTTTACGAACGCGCCCAATATCAATTCGAAGACGAGGCTTTCGATACCGTGGCAGACTTGATAACGTTCTACGTAGGAAGCGGTAGGCCCATAAGCCAAGCGAGTGGAGCGAGAATCATAACGCCGAAGCCACGATGCGTACCTTTAACCTGCGCCAATATCGGGAATCAACACAGTCCGAGTCCGTCGTCCTCTTCGTTGTCGACCGGCTCGCCACCGCGTTTACCTCGCAAACAGCAAAGAAGTCAATCATTGACGGCTAATCATCATCAGCAGGAGCAGCATGGACCGCAGGAGGGTAACAACATCCAGGCAACGCCTCCTTTTCCGGTTAGTATCAGCTGTCCACTAGCTGTACATTGAAAGAAAAAAAAAACATTTTGGTAACTTTCGAAAAACTATCAAATGAATAATCGCACGAACAAGTCTACTTTGTAAAATTATCCCTGTACCTATCAAGTGAGTTCGTCAGCCCATGTTGTATAATTGTTGTTTTAAAAATTAGATCAAACATTTAAAATTGTTCAAAATTGACTTTGTTGTGAAATTTGATGTTATTTAAAGTTACGCCAACTAGGAGAAAATTGTTTAGCTCCTGCTTGTTTCCGTGTAACGATGGACATTTATCATTTAGCAACGAATTGAGGTTTTAATGGTTTTACAGGTACAATCGAACACGTTACCAAGGATTCCCCCTATTCAAAATCAACCGCCCTCGTGTTCGCTGTCTCTGGGTAGACAGAAAATCACAAGGGTCATTTCGGACCCTTCGCTTCAGCAACAGCAACAGCAGCAGTTGCACTCAATGCACAACCCGAACGGCCAAGGCTCGCATGCGACCGCGCCGCCGAAACCTCCCAGATTGCCTTACGCACCGAACTACCACCAGCACCATCCTCAACATCATCATCACCCACATCAAGGATACCAAGCCTCTGGCAGCGATAGCGGTAACGGATCCGGGGACAGCGAGTTCGAGGCGAACAATTCCGGTGGCAATAGCAACCCTTCTTCGTCCGCGCCAATCAAAGGCGTTGTCATTCGCAGCTATTATAACGCATCTACCGATGGGACCAATGGGAATGGCAACGAGTACGAGCTCTCTGCCGAGGAACAGCTGATCGTTGCTGCTCCTTCTCTCGTTATCACAACAGTTCTCGACATCGAAGGTACTCCCATCTCGTACTCGTTATGTCGAATGCCGTGACTATTTGACTAATTGATGCATTATTTTACAAAAAGGGTTCTCAACGTTACTATTGCCGACTGGAGAACATCGACCTCTCGATCCTACAGCTTTAAGAGGAGTTTCCGGGATGCTGCACGATTCGGCACCCAGAGTGTTAGCTTCTCACTTAACGAGGATCGATCTGGAGATCGCCTTGCAGCCAGGGGCGGGTACTCGGAGCGGCCTCAGCGGAATCGAGCTGGCTACTTTGCCTCATGGAAGACAAGCCAGGCTGGATTTGATCGAGAGATCGGAGTGCATAAAACTCCTAGTGGCTGTGACTGTCTTAGCCGAAGCGAGCGCTATCGAACGAGCCGCCACGATTAGCAAGTGGATCAAGGTCGCGATAGACACCAAGACCGCCCTTGGTAATCTATATGGATTTTGCGGTGTAATGCTCGGCCTAAGCCTGCCTCAAATACAGAAACTCACTAACACGTGGCATCTACTGCGACAGAAGCACACGGACGAAGCGTTTAGTTTCGAGGCAAAACTCAGACCAACCTTACGAGCTATGAACGAGTGTACCAATCCTCAAGCACCGAATACCACTCTTCCTCATCTTTTACCGATAGCCCTGCTCGGTGAAAGAGGCCCCGAAGATATTTTAGGTAACTGAGATGTTCTTTTACGAAATTTACAATTCAAATCGAATCTCCTAACGAGCCTGCCTTCTACTCATTTGCGTTTCATATTAGACCTTTCTGAATGAGTATCCGTTCAAAAAGAATAAAGGTGGCACTCGTCATTTTCAAATAGATATAATTTGACTAAAAATGATTTAATTGAATCACTTGTCGACATGTCGCGCTTCACTTAAAGTGGTATGTCTTCAAGAAAATCAGGCAGAACATTTTTCAGAAAACCAAAATATTAAATTCCCGTCGATGAAATAGGGCCCAATTATGTACAAATCTGTCCATGTAACCTCCTCGTGGTGTACATCGGGTAACGCTGATTCCGGCAGTAGATTTTTGATCCAGAAAATGATAAACTCGCAAAATTTTTGAATAATAAATAACTTTGAAATTAATGGCGATAGAAAAAAACTTTTCGTACAAAAATTGTTTACTTTTTGTCACTCTATTAGAATATGTAACAGAAAATAGGGGTTCCTATTTAAAAAAACGAAGTTGACCATTGTAGAGGTCAAACGGCGTGTCTCAAGGTCACAGCACTATGACCATTAGTCTTCCCCCTCGACAGGAACAAACTTTTGTCTGAAACTTTTTTCGATATCTCTTACCGTTTTCGAGATATAAGAAAGGGTCAATTAATTTGGACCACCCTGTAAATTGCAAATATGTGTACTAAAAACTTCTGGCACAACAATAATAACATTATATTTATGAAAAAATGAACTACGTAGTAGTGGGAACGCTGAAATTAAAAAATATTTCCCTACAAGTCTCAAGAAAAATTCATTATGGCATTCGACTGTATCTTCAACAACATCTCATTTTAAAAATAGAATTTTGAGAAAAACGGGTTTAAAATTTCAAGTTGGTATACCTTACGAAGGTTCTATCTTTTAGAATACTACTCCAATTGATTTAAAATTTTTGGTGAATATTTTAGAGATATATATTGTATTATTTAATACGTAAAAAAATTGATTTTTTTTTATGTAAAAGCCACATAACTTCTTGATAAATTTTTTTAGGAACCGTTGCTCCATCGGGATTGGCTGCAGCTGTTCTTTCATCCTGGGAGAGTTCGGCGTCGGATTGCGGACTTTCGATTGTATGGGCACACTTGGAGGCGGCGAGAAAATTGGCCGAGAGTCTACCGCTGTTTCGCAGGAATGCAGAGATAGCCCTCGAGGGCAGTCGCAACGACGAATTACTCTCGGATGCATTCCGTACCGAGTTCCATATTAAATTCTTATGGGGTAGTCGCGGTGCGTCTGTAGCCCCCGAGGAGAGACATTTGAAGTTCACGCAAGTCCTCGACGTCATGTTCGAGAAGTGTTTGGCGACCGAAGTAGTGGTGTAATAGCAATCCTCCCCTCCCCTTATCGTGTAACTTTTTGTACGAACAAGTGTCACCATAGTTAACAAAATTATTAGAGGTTACGCAAAGTTCAAACTTTGATTCATCGCATGAGTTCAAAAATATACACAAAGTACACATTTTATATTCTTTGGAACTCTATGCTGAATGAAAAATAATCTCTGAAACCTTAAGCTTTACCAAACTTACTTATCGAATCAAAATAGCTCTCACTAGTAGCTGTGACCCCGTGTTAAGAACGTAATGAAAATATATTATCGATAATATAGAAAAATGAAACATATATTTGACCGTTATAGGAGCAGCACGAAATCCCGAAATGTATTCGAAGATCTTCCATCTCATTTGCCCGCAACGATTTTCCTTATTTTCGAAAAATTAGTGACAATATACGAGATTTCGTCCGAAGGGTGAATGCAAAATGGTCGTAAACGAGCGCCTATCGACCGTTTTGAATTGGTACCGCGATGTACTCAATTTAATCTAGTCGTGTATTCGGCTGACACCGTATATTTAAAACGTTGTTCATGTTTGTTCATATACTTATAGTAAAATACACAAGTAAAACCATTCTGTCTACTGTTATTTCTCATAAAGTTAACCTTTCCAAGTAACAAGCTTTAAAACAATTTCATCTTAAATAAATAATACTTACTGTTATGTAACAATCAATTTTTCCAAATCTTGAGCGAATGAAATAAACACTAATGATACACTAAATTCTAAAAAATTCAAACTAATTGTAAGTACTAAATTGTAGAACACTATAGTATTTTGGAAACCCGATCGGCAAATTCATTATATTCTTTACCGACTATAATAACCTTATTCTTGTATCGTGATAAATTTATATTTTTAATTAATTTATTTGATATGATTTACAAAATTAAATGGTGCTAATGGCTTGATTCTACAATTGAGCAATTAGTTTCAGTTACAAGAGTCCAAATATTTTTCTACACTGTATTGCACTTTTGTAGTGTAGTATTATATATACATATGTTTGTTTTATCCGCATGATAACATGCAATCATACTTTATAATAGATAATGAACAGTTTAAAGTAAGGATTCACAGCAAACTGAAATCGAAGCTATGGCATCGTTGACATCGCTTCCCGTTTTTTCTAAATTGTCAAGTAAAGTCATTCGAATATTAGGATGCAATCCTGGCCCAATGACTTTACAGGGTACTAATACTTATCTCATTGGTACAGGAGCTAAGTGAGTATTGGAATAAGCTCCAATCGAGTAAATTTTATTAGTTAACTTTGTTACGTTATCTTCAGACGAATATTAATTGACACTGGTGACGATGGAGAAACAGCGCAAAAATATGTTCAAATTTTAGACGATGTTCTTAAAAGTGAAAATGCCACTATAGAACATACGCTAATTACTCATTGGCATCATGATCATATTGGAGGAGTTAAACATATTCAACAGATGTTGAAACACTCTAGTACTCCATCTAAAGTATGGAAATTGCCAAGAGCTGTAACTGATAAGGAATTAACGGATGTGGAAAAAACAACAGAATGGCAAACTCTAAAAGACGAACAAGTACTGGAAGTAGAAGGAGCAAAATTGCGAATTAAATATACACCAGGTCATACAACAGATCATGCGTGTATACTTTTGGAGGATGATAACGTATTATTTAGCGGAGATTGCATCTTAGGAGAAGGTACCGCTGTATTTGAAGATTTGCACGACTACTTAATTTCTCTTAAGAAAATCTTGAAACTCAACCCAAAGATGATATATCCTGGTCATGGTCCTGTATTGGAAGACCCTTCTCAACGAATCGAGTATTATATCGAACACAGGCAGCAAAGAGAAATTCAAATTTTGCAAGTTTTGGAAGACACTAAACACAAGGGTCTCAAATTATCAGAAATGGATATTGTGAAATGTATTTATAAGGTAGATATTAAGATCAAGTTCAGTGTGTTATCATAGAGAGTATTCTGATTTTGAAAATTCTTATACAGGAAACACCAAAGAATTTATGGAATGCCGCAGCGATAAATGTTGGTCATCATCTCCAGAAATTGTACAAAGAAGGAAAAGTGAAGGGTAACGAAGGACAGTGGTACACATAACGTGTAATAAGATTATAGATTCAAATAAATTGTTTTCTTGTACAAATTTTTTCAAAATTTGTGTATACACTCGTAGAAAATTAACAAGATGAAATTTGTGTGAAACATTTATTCAACTTACAGAATAACAATAATACATAATCATATTTTGTTTTTCCAAAGTTAGATTTATAGATTTACCAATGTACGTACACAATGTACAGTACACGTAACAGATAATTTTACGAAGTACATACCACATAATATAATAATTTGTATTCAATCGTTTAGCGTCTTCTCACTGACATTTTGTCAAATGCGAAAACACTTATAACTATAGATTATTTCATTACAATTATACGCTTGATACAAAATATATATATTTTGCTACAAAGATGAATCACGACAATAAATGTCTCAATATATCCAATATAAAATCTATTTCCTAATAAAATTTCTCGGCGAGTATTCGTACTCGTAGTATTTAGCAGTTAGGATAATAATCCCTACGTAATTCGATGTCACAATAGAGGATTAAAATTGTTCTCGTTGTGATGTATTCTTTTGCATTGATATAAAGAAAATAGTAGGAGATTATTGGCCCCTATATAAAATTCACTTTAGCCAAATATTTAAAAATTTATCTATGGCATAGGCATAACACTGCTTAGATTGCCGGAAACCCACTTATAACATCATTTTAGATTATATTCTTAATAAGCTCACTTTTACGTGTCAACTTCTTCGCTTCTCTCTTTGGGTAAACGTAAAAAAAATAAATGTATGTACACACATATAAGACACCTATGTGCATACACACTTCTATTCAACATTCATCATACCTGACATACAATATAATCTCTCTCTGTCGTCATCATGCAGTTTATTACTCGTTGTTGAGTAAAAACATCAACACAATCACATAATCTTTGTTATCGATATTAATTAACAACAACAAAATCATTAAACAATAAAGAAATATATTATACTTAAAATATTATAGAAACGAAGTCAAATAACAGATGATTCATTCTCTTTAATGAAATCAAGTCAAGGATGGTTTATTAATACAGAAGGTACAATAAACAAATAAATTTACTACACTCAATATAACACGACTCTGATCCAGAGTTTCTTCTTTCTTGAGTGGGGTCAGTACATTGTCGAGCGTCGGAAGCGCAAATATTGCAGTAACACTCTTGTAGAAGAAATATATCGTTTCGAGATACATTATACAGGAAAGGCACCAGTTTGCGCAGACACACATTCGTAGAGATAAATTAACGAATCGCACCAACGATTCGGAACAATTCGCTGAAGTAAAGACGTACAATAAAATTTTAATCGTCGCGCTTTATCGTGCGCCCGTCTCACTTAAACGATATAATAATTTTTAATCGTCGTCGGTCCAAGAGTAGATTCGTTTCACTTATGTGTGAGAGACAAATCCATTTTTATTATCACATTTAAAAGGCTGTGCGAGCGGAGCACAACGCCTTTCACGTTCGATCACAAGCAAAGGACGATTTCGCACACAAAAGAGTCATCGTGCTCGCAATGAGTCCTTATTCCGCAACATATTAGTACCTCTACATTAGAAAGCCACCCTGGGGATCGAAGCAGCTCGGATTTATGTAGCTAATCAAATCGTGCTCCGACATAGAGGTGAGTTCCTGAGGCAACATGCCGGTAGCATCTTCGGGTTTCCTCACGGTAGTCTCGTTCGAATTCGCTGTGGCTGTTGGTAACGCGACACTTACGTTCTGTCTGTTTTGAACTACGGGCATCTGGACAGGCGGTGATTTGCTCGTGACTTGTTCAACAATGTTGCTCTGCGCCGAAGGCGATTTCGGTAAAATTGTTTCCATGGCGTTATTCATTAATTGAGCACTTTGCGTGGCTACGCTATTCAATATATTCTTCGTGGCTATGATCGCATGAGCTGTGGTGGTGCTAATTGGTCGATTGTTTATGATATCTTGAGTTGCATTTGTTATAACATTATTGATGGCTTGTTCCGCGGCCGTCGTCAATCGCTGTTGGCTCGGTTCTTGCGCGGCACCACTGGCCAGAGCGGAACTAGCTTCGGCTACGAATCCCGCTGGCTGGTTCAGCATCGATCCGATGTCCTGTTGAACCGCGTGTTGCATAGCCTGAGCTGCCTGAGCTTGTTGTACAGCCTGCTGAACGGCTTGCACTTGTTGAACCACCTCGTGCGTAGCTTGTTGCACTGCTTGTTGAACGACTTCTTGAGTAGCTTGTTGAACAGCTTGTTGTACAGCTGGGGCAGCTTGAACTTGTTTGCACTGTTGCACGGCTTGTTGGACCACCTGAGCGTGTTGTACAACCTGATGTACGACTTGCTGTTGAGCCTGCTGTACAGCCTGAACAGCTTGTTGCTGAGCGTGCGCTACAACCTGCTCGACTTGCTGCTGCGCATGCGCCATGACTTGTTCGACTTGCTGAACCTGTTGTTGCATAACTACGTCTTGTTGCGTAAGATGTTGAATCTGCATCCGTTCGGACGTTTGCATCGGTTCAGCGCCAACTTGGAGAGGTGAAACGTTGACGCTCGAATTTGGCGAAACGGAGGTATTGATTACTGGTTCCGATAACGATGGCATCAAGGCGTTATTTATGCTAGTTAGAAGACCATCGGCAGCAGGAGGCGAAACGACCACGGGTTCCGAATTGACCGAAACTGGCGATGAAACTGCAGGCGATACGGCAGAATTCAATGGTTGCATCGACTGAGTAGGCATCAAAGCTTCGAGGAGCATAGCCTTGACAGGAATCGGCGGACTTGTTCTTGTGGTTTGTGGATTCGTAATAGCATCGGCAACGTGATCCGATACGCTCGCAACGTGCGTCAACATGGCATTCGCATTCGCGTTAACATTTTGCATAGGAGAAACAATTTGATGGCTCTCAGCTGCGGAGTTCACGAGAGCATCGATTTTCGCAGCAGCTTGCGCGGCAGTATCTATAATGTTCGGTGGCGTCGGTTGTCTTCCATTGGTAATTATAGAATTCCTCTGTTGCATAGCGCCAACGAATCCATTATCTTGAGGTTCGGACTCTTTCACTACAGGACCGCCAGTTTCGATGCAATTAAGGTACTTTTCGACGCTGTGAGCACTCTGAGCCGCTAATTGGCCGGAACTGGCAGCTCCAAACGACGTCAGAGCGTTGAATTCGGATTGATGGTGCTTCATACGAAGATCGACTACACCGGTTCCTGGAATAGCTCCGTTGGGGCACTGATCGGTTGGTAGTAATCCACTGGCTTCTTTGTTAATATGATGTGGACTAAGTACTTTCACTTGAGACGATTCGTGCATACTGCCAAAGGCATTCTGACGAGCCGTGGCCAGAGTCAGCGGGTGCTGCTGATTGCGCATTAAATCGACAACACCGAGTAAATTGACTGCTTCTTGAGCGGGTGAACCATTTGTTGGAACAGGAACGGATCTTACGAGGTTGGCTTGTGGCGAATCGCGAGAGTTATCGTTGACCAATTGCCGCAAAGGGCTCGTTCCGGCTGGTCCGTTCGTCGTAGGAGTTGTCATACCAGACAAGCTATTTTCACTAATCATACTACTTTGACTGTTCTCGTCCACTACCTCTGTTTTCAAATTGTCGGGTAAGATCAGCTGCAGGTTAGACGAAGATCTTCTATTTAGAAGAGGATTGGCAACTAAAGAAGGAGGTGGCATCATAACGTCCGACGACGAGTTTTGACAGTTAGTGGTTTGAGAGGCGGCCCACATCATGACGGGTGTCACTTGGTTGTTCACTACAGCCGATGGCGGAGGACTTGGATCGTTCTTAAGATTCTCCGTACCTTGGGGCGATTGTTGCGATGGCAATCCTGTCGGAAACCCAGACGTCCCTGCGACAGCTTGCGATAGGAGGGCTAAAAATTTACATTAATTAGAATTTTTTAAATAAAGAAATTTACATTAATTAGCTACTCACTGTTTGTTGGTACACCAGTTGCTAATGGCACTACTGTTACAGGTGCAGTCAATGAAGTATCATTGGCCGAAGAAGTGAGCGAGGGCGCGATAGACTCCACTTTGCCCACCGATGGCTCGGGTGGTCTCGATGCTGCGGTATAAATGAAAGTGTGCGGCTCGCTAGTTTTCCCGGAAGACACCGCGTACAGTTTAACGCTGATTGTTTCCGATGGCGCGAGATCTTGACGTCTATACGGTGGAACCACGCAGACCAAATGAGTCTGCTGGAGAAATTCCTTATCGGGTAGAACCGCGCACTCCCAATGAGGCTCCATGCTGGTGATATCGTCATTATCCAATTGGAAAACTATTCGAGTATCTTTGAGGAAATTCTTGCCTAAAATGAACAATTCCAGTCCACCGGTGCACGGACAGGAGGTAAGCGATTTCTTACAAATTTCCGGTATTCCTGGGGGTTGAGCTGCGAGAAGACACATTTTATTTAGACGTACGTTGTAAATTTACTTTTACAGTCGAATCCCGTAATAAGCTCGCCTAGGAACTTGAGGAAACCTCGTAATAAATCTGCTTGATAAATATTTACGGTTATACTGTTGTCATTGTAGTGCTAAAATTGTTTAGTACATATTTGCTTACATCTTGTCGATAATGTAAATTCTACATACGTATTTGAAAAACTGCAGTTATTTTCGTATACTTTCAGTAGTTTTAATCAAAATTTATTTGGGGTGGTTTTTAAAATCTACATGCAACTAACAATATTTAAAATTATTTAAATACTTTTTTTATTATTATTATTATTTTTATTATTAAAAAAAAAATTTTTTTTATTGCGAACCATTTGAGATAAATATCTCGCCTAATGTATTTAATTACGAATCAGCTGATTCGTAATCAGCTGATTACGAAGGGATTTTTATGCCTAATGGCTTTTCCCCTATGAGCCAAGAAATCGAATTGTTTCGACTGGTTCAAAACTCATGTCTTTTTATTTTTAATATTAAGAAATTATCGATCGCATTACCAAAAACTCAACGGGCTTCTCCACGTTGGAGAAGCTATTTCTTTATTTTTGTTGAAATTATTTATTAGGGGATTCAACTGTGTTTCTAAATAAGCTATGATATACTTACTACAAACTATAGGTTGGGAGCAGACCTGCAACGTTTCCGTTGTACCGTCTGGATGGGTGATGGTGGTACGAAAAACCATACGGCAGCGAGTGGACTTCTTTTTACTGCGTCCTTGCAATATTCCAGCTTCTTGAGGAAATCTGTGTTCGACATCGACATTTCTTTCCTTGAGTATGCCAACGCAATCGCAAGTGACCATCATGTCCTTCGCAGGATCCATATCTACTTCTATGACAATCGTACCATCCAATTTTCGTTCTACACAGGGCGTTGAATTTTTACCACTAACGCGGCACGCTTGGTAAAACATGTGGGGGGCTACTCGCCCGAGATCGGTCCCGATGAAAACCTGCAGGGTCGTTGGTTTGTCGTAACCGACGAGCCTGACGATGGGGAATCCATTTCCGGTCCGATCTTTGACGGCACCTCGCGAGCCCTCCGTCTGGTATCGCGCACGATGCTGCTGCTCTGGCTGGCAGATTATCTGCAATTGGATCTTGCCATCCGCCGTTGCGTTACCTAAGATAAACAAAAACAAAAACAAAAATGAAGCAGATCGAAAATTTTGTCGCGACAGTTTTGTAATCGGCGAGAGATAAATTTTTTGATGAACGTGGCATTGCCCCTAATTGCTCGCGTGTACATCCGAAGCAAAAGATTCCATGAGATTTGTATACTCAAAAGTGCGTCCCCTTTCGGTACGCGGTACACAAACATCATTAATGGTATTAACAGTTAATGCTCCAGTCGCTGAAAGCGAAAGAGTCAAAATCCGCGTTTGAATTTCGCAGCGCGCGATAACCGCGGGCAACCTTGTCGTGTCCCAGCGTCATCGGTTTTTGACCTCAGATACGCGACAGCGAGTTAAACTCTTCGCGCAACGAGAAGCAACGAATTTGCTTTTTTTTTATCCAACGTATTCGGCCAGGAAGAAGAGAATACGCGAATAAACGAACGTTGCGAGACTCGACAAAACTTTCAGTCTTGACCCACTTATTTCCCAAAATAATGAATACCCGGGGAAGGTGCGCTCGCTCCCGTCTTCTATTCCACTTCGCGATCGCGAGCACATTCGCGTTTCATAAACAAAAGAGATAACGTATCTCTTCTCGTTCTGCTCGCGGGTAGTAAAAGTCAGTAACGCTGACAATTTCATGCGAGAAATAAAACGATGCTAAAATGTTTTTGCACTAGACTCGATTTTCTTCACTTTCTATCAACGATTGTAATTACTTCGGAGTCAGCGCGCAATGAGAATAATCTTCTCTTTTTCTTATTTTTAAACCAAATGAGAAGCTGACGTAACAATTCGTGTACAAACATCTTAGAATCGTTATTTATACTAAGAGATATTTCATTTCAGTTGTGTTGTATTGATTGGTAAACAGAAATTTAATCTTATCGACCGATTGTCTAGTAATAAAAATAGACAAAAATTCAATGGTGTTTTGTTCATTTTTCTCCATAAAATACCCAAATTATATATCGAATCGGTGAACAGCAGTATTTTCGACCATTATTAATTTTTCTGACTAAAATAAAAAATAAAATTCTAAACAAAGAGAGAAGTTTGTTTGGATGATAGATTAAAATTTGTGTACCTTGAACAAACATTCTCCGACGAACAAAACTGTTGTTCGATATTACTAAATCGTATCGTTTGGTCGAAGAATGTATGTTTGAGATAAAATATTTCGCTCTAACAATCACTTTTTTAAATCGTACTAAAAGTTCGAATGAATTTGTTTAAATAGGGCACAGAAAATTCAAAAATTAGTACATCACGATCGAATTTTGTTTGACGAAACAGGGAAATCTCTTTTTCTGTGTAAAGTTAACCGCATAGTAGACACATACCAACCGATAAGTGGATTCACCGCGAATTACGAACAACCTGAACCATCGAATAGTATAATTTTTCAAAATATATGAATGTAAACTTGTTTACTTGTAGTTCACTGCAAATTTTTTCTTCTCGAACGAAAATAGATTGTTTATAATTATACTGTTTCAATTGATTAAGGGGCCACTCGGCATTTTTAAATGTCTGTATTTATCATTTTTATTCGAGATACAGTCATTTGAAAATGATAACTGTCTTCTCAATTTTTTCGAGCGTAGATTCTGAATTAACCGTTTGGCTGCTGACGTATTTTATCAGAAATATGCCAGAACTGCAGCACTAATTTCTCGTCTATGGGAAAAAAACGTAAAACACTTTTCGTACGGTGAAGTAAGAAAAGTAAGTACTTCACTTTTTTTTGTGTTATTTGTTTTACTTTTTTTTATCATCATTATTAAACTAGATTTACGGAACTCGGCATTTTGACGGATTTCCGGTTTTATTAACACATATTTAATGCAAATATGTATCTCTTCTTCCCATTTAAAGTTGATAGTTTATAACTATACAGGTTTATAATTTATTTTTTCAAAAAAATTTAAGATTTCGTTATTATTTCAAATTGAAACTTTCTTATGAAAATAGATATGTAAAAGTGTCCGTAAATCTAGTGTTAAGCTCTCCGCAGTCTAGGCATGGAAAATAAAGAGGAGCGCTAGTTTCGCAAGTCAAAACCGCAGAGTCAAACGGTTGAAATATATCTAGCCACTGACAGATAGTATCCACTTATTGGGCGATTTATCATACTACATTTACGTACTGAGTTGAGAGGTAAGGGTGACTGGACCTTGGTGGGGAGTGAGGCTCCTTTTCGAGAGCACGCCTATAGCTGGTCTTGGCCTGGTAACTCCAACGACTCGACCGACCGAATTACCGGATCCAGTGGCAGCGGTCCTGCCGATCGTGCCGATTCCGATTCCATTGGCGGTTACGCGGGCCGCCGACGCCACGTTAGCCTTATTGTCCGGACTGGTGGCATGCGCGACCTCCGGGAAGGCGAAATTGGCGTCCTCGGATTCGAGCTTTATATCCATCCTACGTCTCTTTGAATCCTCCTCACCGGCGCCGTTCCAAGCCTGTTAAAGTAAAAAGAAGAGGAGTGAGTGCGAGCTCGAGGGGCGATGATTGATTGTTAGAAACCCATCTGTGTCGCGCGAGCTCGTCTTGAATGGATCAATTCGAACGTATCAGTGCGCCCGTCGGGTTCAACTGCCGACGATCACTCCCCCCCCCCCTCTCTCTCTCTTCTCGTCATCCCCTCCGACTATGTCGTGAGGTTCGCTCGATTATATTATATCTAATCGCCTCGAAATTGCACGTTCGCGATCGACGATTGAATATTCAAACGAGAAAACGAGTATACAAACTGTTTATCGAGAATAGGCAGCTTCGATAAACAGAAACGAAGAAAACTCTCGGAAGCACTGCGCGATTGGCTGAAAACGAGGATGATAATCAACAGTGAATGGGTTTTCTTTTTCCTCTCACGGCAACGATATTACGATAACGGAGAAGACGAACGCGCCATTTCGCGACGATAACCGCTGATAATGGCTACCGCCGCGACTCGCCGATGCAACCGAGTTTTTTATTCGCGCAATCGATAACCCGCGCCAGTGCATAAACATAAACATTAGGAAGAGTGAGAGAGAGAGAGAGAGAGAGAGAGAGAGAGAGAGAGCGAGGGAGTAACAACGACCGTGTACATTTTCACACGTTACGCACTGATCGAACAAATGTAACCAAGAATAGGAATTCGCTGCGTCTACGCAATCGATAACCGAACGAAATATTATCGCGTGATTATTATTAACTGGGTGTTTAATCAATTGATGTATCTTAAAGGGAGCACATACGTTAAGACCGGTCATTCTACAGTTAGTATAGATTGAACGCTTGCGATAAATTACGTTGGCAGTGGCGAGTTGCTGCTGCTGACGTTCCTCAAAGCCGAGGCCTGAGTCGTTCGAACTATCGCCGGGTTCCTGACTCGTCGCGTTGCCGTGTTCATCCGGGGTACCGTAGCTGGCGACTTGTTGCTGACGTTGCGTGTGGTTAACGCGTCTACTCGCCGAATGATTTCTCGTAGGTCCGGTTACTGCGTTTCTGGTCACCGCTGTTGACGTAACAACAGCATTACTACCTGCCAAGAACGAATATCGACATTAAACGTTTATTAAAACTTTATTAATGTTGCTAAGTATCAGGGAAGTAAAAATAAGGAAAAATTTTCCTTATAAAAGTTTCTCGTGGCTGATAAATTAGAGTACGTAAAGCAATTAGTTAGTTTTTCATAGATTTTTTTAATTTTCACCATTTAATATTTTCCTAACAGAAATCCTCGACATCGTAAGATGTGCATTTAGTTAGTCTTTGTTGAAGGTAAAAAATAAATTAATAATACGAATTTATTCAAAAAATAAATATAAATTTTAAAATAATATTATTTACCCGTATAAATTTAGGAAATATTCAATTTTGAAAATGACGACAGATTGAAATTGAAATTAAATACGCTTTTATGGTTATTTTACACGAACTAAAATTATTATGCCGATACTCAGAATTTAGATATTTTGTACAGTAAAAAAATATTTGAAATTCAACTTCGGAGTCATTATTGCCGAACTTGTCATAGGCTCTTGTTTGACTCGTATTATAACTAGTTTTTTACCGTCAATTTTGAGACAAGGTATCGAAGTGGATGAATTTTAACAATTTCATTTGGAAAATTGATTTGATTCAATCACATAGATTTCGCCCCCAACAAGCTGTAGAGCAAATGTAATGAAAAACCAAGTGCAAGATATAATGTTGAGAGAGAGAGAGAGAGAGAGAAAGTGTGTGTGTGTGTGTGTGTGTGTGTGTGTGAGAGAGAGAGAGATAAATGAAGTAGCGCGAAGAGTACAGCGTTTCGCTCAAATATCGAGACCTTGGGGCAGATTGCAAGAACTGTCCGGCTGCGAGCCGAGTCGAGAAGAATTTCAACCGGTCCCGAATCAACGACGCCTCACTCGTCGGGAATATATAGGTCAATAAGAGAACGGCCGAGCGTTATCCGAGAAGATTCGCAAAACTCGTTGACGCGCGAGTCGCATGCGTCACACCAAGAAGGGCCGAGCGAGGGACAAGGGAACCGTCCCGTTCCCTCGGGAATGTAAACTAGAGTTCAAGGTCACACCATAATTACGCACCGTTCCAGATCAGGCACAACAATTGCTAGGCGCGACTCTACAATGAGAACGCACTTTTCATTGTCCGATAAGATAATCGTGAAGTTCAAGCGACGGCGATTTCTTTTTTTTTTCGTTAATTTCATTCTCTTCCCACGTTGCGCTTTTAATTAATTTTCCGGAGTCGTCGCGTCGATTCCCCGACGGGCTCGCGCGAAAACGAGAGAACGCAACGACGAAAAATCTATTCTCGAGACTCCCCGCCAAGCAGTTGCAGCGCTTCCTCCGCATTTTCGTTTCGAGCTCGACGAACGTGGCGCGCAATTGCGGAACGCGCGAATCGGGCCGTGGCGCGTCGACCGGTCAAAGTCCGCGTCGCGGTGAGCGCGCGGGTACTCGGGTTATCCTCTACGCACACGAAATAAGGATCGCGCGCGCTTTATGACGACAATCACGATACCGCATTAACATTTACGCACCGTTTCGTACTGTTGTTCTCTCTTCCTCTCGTTTTCTTATTTTCTCCCTCGAATTTCAAATTTTCGCCATCCCCTCTCTCTTCCACTTTTCACATACAATCGTGCAACGACGATAGAGAGGGTTAAGGGGGAGGAACGTGCGAATGAAATTAATGCTGGCCGAGTGAACGAAAAGAGGAAAAACCAAGAAGAGAGAGAGAGAGAGAGAGAGAGAGAAAGAGAGAGAGAAAATTCACAGTATCGAATAATCTATCTATAGAATTCTTTCTCTCTCATTCTAATGAATAATTACGTGGGGGGTAAAATTGCAATCGTTATACGCAACTGGTGAGCTCTCGCTTCGAAGAGAGAGAGAGAGAGAGAGAGAGAGAGAGAGAGAGAGAGTTTCGACCCGTCGGGGGGTGGAAGTCGACGTAATGGACGCACTTACACAGATGCGCGCAGGTGCATAGATGTCGGATGAGCGAGGAAAATCACGGGACGATGTCAACGACCCAATGCTTGCGGACTGCGCGCGGTTTCCAATCTGCAATTTCAGTCCGTCTCGTTCTCTCTCCCTTCTTCCCACTCTCGCTTGCTCTCTCGATTGATCCCGTTAACTCCCCTTTCGTTTCCGATCTCCTCGCGATTTCATTCCGATTCCTCTTTCGTCTCTCTTTCTCTTTCATCGCGGTACGCACAACTCGCGATAACCCCATTTCGAATCGACATCGATCCCAAGCCGAGGTGGGAATAATAAGGATGTTTCCTTCGAGAGATATTAACCGAATTAGGGCCTCCGATGTTTGCGTCCTCGCGACGGAGAGAGAGAGAGAGGGAGAGAGGGAGAGAGGAAGGGGAGGGGTCTCGTGCATTCGCAGGCGTAGACGTACGCGTACCCTTCGGTGCGATAACAGGATCGATAAACATCGTTACTATTACATTGTAAACAGAGCGTGGGCAGAGTTCCACAGCGCTAACTATATCGAGTACGAACACACGGAGAGCACTCGAGAGAGTCTCGAGAATATCGTTATAGACGATCGATCCTGATCCTTATCGAGGAGCGCGAGCGGGCTCCCGATCCTCTGCCACGGCGACACAGACGTCAACGACGTCGCAGGGAGGAGCACGAGCAACGCCAAAGACGAGAGGAAGGAATATTTCGAGCCGCGGCACCTTGTAATTTGTCCTTGTGCCACGGCACCTCTATATAAGACCGATTCTTTTCCACTCACCGACCTATATATATTCCACTACCCGAGGACGATTTTCATCCCCTTTCACAGCTATTTCCGATTGAATTTCCTTCCTAACGGTTCATGTTATTCGTACCGTATACATTTGTCGTTATTTCATTCCATTTTTATAGTTTTAAGTTGAAAATGCAAGTTTTTTCAACTTAACGAACAATATAGCTTTAGGGTAGATGTACCATTCGTGACCATACTGTACCACTTATAGCCACTTTGAAATTTATATTAATATATTTAGTGTTCGATTCTTACTATAACTTAATTTAGTTTATTTTTACGATTTTTAAATACGTTGATATTATTGTGAATATTTCATGATGCATGTCAAGTAGGTATACTTCCAAAAAATATTAAAAAAACCACCAAAGTCGTAGTGTATCTAAGCAATTTCTTTTATTGTTAGTAAACATCCTAAAAAAGGCTCTATAAATAAGATACTAATAATTATTGAGAATCGTGTGTAATATTTATAGTATTTTTGAAATGCTCCACTAATTTATTATTTAGATCACTTGAAAATTGATCAAAAATGGTGCTATGGCCACTACTGGTACAACAGGCATTACAGTACAATTTAACTCTTTTTTTGCAATAGAGAGAGTTCTGAAGGTTTATGCATGTAACAATTCGACTGCTAATACATCCAAGAATTGATTAATTGATTTTCCTTTATTAAATATTATAATTAAATTGATTTAACTTTTTGATCAAAGACACGAAATTTCTTAAAGTGGCCACAAATGGTACATGTACCCTACATGAATATTACTCACAAAAATTAAGAGAATTCTCGTCATTTTTGGATAGATGTAATTCGGCCAAGATCGAATCGAGCACCTGATCGTTTTATAAAGGAAGATTCGAGCTGTAAAACGATCACTCGATCGATCCTTCTAAAAATGATAATTGTCCTCTTAATTTTTTTGTGGAGTATATGGACACGTATATCGATTAATTTAATCCTTATTCGATTAAAATTTCATATTTTTAGTAATTTTCCATAATAAACACAATATAGACAATTTTTAAGAAGTTGCCATTTACTCTAAAATAATTTAAGAATGTGTACCTACATTTTTATGAATATCTACAGGTTTATTCGTGAATAAAAATAAGAAATGTATTCGATAAGATCGAAAAGCTATCAATTCACGTTTCACAAGCTATTAATTCGGTTCATAAATGGGTATATTTTTCGTCAATAACCGATCATTGAAAATTATGAAAGTAACACGAATTTTTTGATAAAATAATCTCAAGTTCCTCATCGAGTACCAACTTATTTCATCGTTCACAAACTACCTTCAAAAAGTTAATAAGTTTCATAAATATGTGAAATATGTGTATCACACATATTTATGAAATTTTATCAAAGAATAAAAAATAGAATGAAATGAATTTGAAAGTAACAATACGATAAAGATAACTTTGAGTTCTGTTAAAATTGTGATTCCCTCTCTTTGCCGTTCCTGAAAAGTAAACCAGAATGTATAAAACGGTCGATATATAATGCGAACTAACAATTAAATGTTTTTTTTTTCTAATTTTCGATTCTTGCGAACAAACTGATTAAGACTTGGACTTCCGATACGCCTGACCAAATACGAATTGCAGTAGCGATAGCCTACTTTCAGAAAGAGAGATAAGAAACTCTCTCTCTCTCCCGAGGGGATAAGTGCCGAAAAAGCAAGTCCAAATTCGTACAAGACGGTATAAATTAACGAGAAACTCCATTTTGCCACTCGAAAGGATCCCAATCGTCCCAGATCCCGAGTTTCATCGATAAATCAATTATCGACTTTGTAAGACCCTCGTTGCGAGAGTTTTCATCGATCGCGATAAAACCTCTCTTCGATTTTTCGCCATTCACGACTCGTTACACGTCGATTCCATGGATATCGCATTTATTATGTATTTCGATACAAACACCCGTTTAACTCGTTCTTTTCTTCGCGCTTTATCTGAATAGAACCGGTTCCAGACTCGTAGATATATATTTGTCTTCATAACGAATATTGCTCGCTGTTTGTATAGCCGATCGATGATCGAATGTGGTCAAACGCGCGAAAATTTTGTCGGTTGTGAAACGACACGTTTGCTCCCCCCCTCCCCTCCTTCTCTTCACCGATTGGCGCAAACCCCGATAAAATATAAATCGCTATTAACGCAACCAACAGCTGTCCCCGAGACCAAGATTTTCGCGCCAGTTGAGTCAACCGCGATGTCGACGAACCGATCCGTTACGATCGGGATCGGTTTTATAACGGAAACACATTACACAACGCGCTCGATATACGTAGCTATTTTAGCGAAAGGCGAAAACGTTTGTCGTTCAAAGATCGTTCGATTTTTTCCTTCGTTTTATAAAAACGGAGAGAGAAGTCCTCCAACCGATTAGATCGTGGCACAGATCGTTTATCGTCGTTTTGTCTAACCGGCACATCTCGCGCTATTAACGTATCGAGTATTCCGATCTTGCGCAAACCTGGAAGCGAAAAAAAACACGACTCGTCAACGGATTATGACGAATTCGAGCGTTTCATTATTCATCGCGAGAGTAGCTTCAACAGAGAGGAAAAACCTCGGAGCGGGTTGGAAAAAAGTCGATCGAGGGTAATTACGATTACATTTAACTCTCGTTATGTACGTTTATTCGAGGTGGCGGGAAAAAATTTTTCCCGTAGGCGCTCGCGCGTTGTCGCAATGGCATTTCGCGTTTTTGATATTTATTCAATCGGCTCGGGGATCGATTGTTTGATTTCTCTGATTGTTGTTTCCTTATCTCTCGTCGTCGCGAACGCCATGAACGAACTAAGGGGCAAGGGGAGAAACGGGGAGGGAAAAGGCGTCACGATTTGCTCGATAATTTTAAAATGCGATAAATAATGGCGTGGAAAGAGCGAACGAAAGGAGAAACTGGCGAGGAGGAGCGAAAGAGAACGTATGAAAACACACGATAAGATAAAATGAAAAATAATACAGTCGCGCGTAAAAGTTCAAATTAACAATCTAACTTGTTCTCTTCCGACTTTTTCGGGTCTGAGAGGCGAGCGGTATAAGCACCGTTACTTTTAACGTACTGTCTCATATTTTTGCTCTCCTAATTTATTCGATAGTCTAATAACGGTGCGGTATGTCCAATAGAGATTAGATTGCGAGAAAAGTGAAAATATTCTTGGCATAGGTGCGCGCGTTTAACCTGCACTCGTGAAAAGACGTACAAGAAGTGAATGAGTAGAGAGTGAGAGAGAGAGACAGAAAAAGAGAAAGATAAATGAAAAAAGACTCGAAACTCGAAATTCAAGCTTGGCGTAGAAAAAGAGGAAATTGCGCTTCGCGATCGGTGATAAATAACATATTTTTTCTCGTAACTGAGGTTAATCGTCTCGTAGGACTCTCGCAATTCATTATAATTCAACTTCGAAGAATCATGGGTAGGAGAAAAAATAAAAGATAAAAAAAAACGAAGAAAGCATATGGTATACAAAGAGAAGAGTGGTATGACGTTTTGTGGATTCCCCAAGAGCGATCGATTTCCAGAACGATTGTACGGCTCTTGCTTGTCGAGGTTCAATTATATATCGTTCTCGAAGGTGAATAACGCTCGATTCCATTCTTGGTCCCTCAAACCTGCTCGTCGAGGTGTCTCTCAATCTCGACGACGATAACATCCGCTAGGACGAGGTCCATCCTCCCGAAATCTCGTTTCGATTCTGGATGATTCATAACCCAAGTCCGAGGATTACGCGCAGAAGAGTGACTCAAGGATCGTCAATTACGGGTTTTCGAAAATAATCAAAAGTTTTTGTTCCTTTATCGTTTTCTATGCGTTACTCGTCCCGTTCCCGTATCTCGAGTAGACGATAATAGATTGAATTATGGTTTGTTTCTCGATACGATTAATGGGGATCGGAGAGAGCGAGAACACTCGCGGTGAATAATACAATAACGAATGAAAATCGAAATGATGAATTTGCTCGAGTGACGGTGCAATTGGTGAGCATTACGGTGATTACAAACGGCACATCGATTTACCTCGGGCAGCCACCAGGGTGCGTATCACCGATTCAACTTCAGAAAATCGCCACGCAAACAGGCTAGTCTAATTGTAGGATCTAACCTCTGGAAAGTCCGAGGGTTCGTAGGACTGTGCGTAGATAATACGGGGTTGGTAATCTTTCGAGAAAGCCCATCGGCCGATGACGAAATGTGCAAATAACGCTTCAGTATGGAATTGTACTGTCTGTTTCTAGAAACAAACAAACAAAAATACACACCGAATTTAATAAAGTTCGTACCTACGTGCATTTTTTGCCTAATTATTAATATTTAAACTAGTCTGACGACGTACTTCGTTTCTCAACCGAGATAGGCAAATTTTTTGAAAAAACACCGATATTTTGGTGACTCTTTTTTATTTATTATTAATGTTAATCGTTGCTATTGATCAATATTCTTTACGATACCTAAATAAGATTCAATTTACTGCATTTATATTTCAACCTTTCTAGTTAGTTCCGTAACTTCTTTTAAATTCATTTAAATTTTTCGGAGTTTAAGAAATAACTTTTATCGTATAGAATTTCAGATTTCAATGTATATCAAATAAAACGTTATGTCGTTGTAGAATAAAGGATTTCGAATAGAGCCAACGTGACGTTTCAATGTTTACTTTCGTTCTTATTTTACCGATAACCAACTAAAAGAGATGTTTCTCGTATTTGAAATTGAGATTATTCTTAAGTAAAAGATCTCTTGAATGAATCACCTCGAAAGTAAAATTTTTCGGTTAGTAGGGTAATAAATCAACGTTTAAAGGGAAAATTAACGGTAGTACAAGGTCGAGCGAGAAGTATAGCCGGGGTGAAAAGGGTCAGTTTCCCACTGAGCAGTCGCTTAGGGCTTTTAAAATATAGGAGAAAGTTTAAGTACACGCACCGTAATCGGAAAAGGTCGGATGCGCGCACGGCTACCAACAAAATTTACCCGAGCCGCGTTCATTGAAAGAGCATTTCTCAAAAAACCTATCAATTCACCTATCGACTAGTGCGTTGTCGTTGCACAAGCGAATTATCTAAACCCCGATATCGTCATCTAATGAATCTTATCGCGAACCTCGAACGATCAACTTTTTTTTATTTCATCGTTATCGATTTTGAAATCACGACTCTCTATTGGCTCTATTATTTTTCTCTCGCTAGCTCTCAGATACTAGAGCATAGAGCCGATACATGTGGAGCACGTAGACACGGAAGTGTGTGCGATCGTTTGAAGGACTCGGAAGAAAGAAACTGGCATAAGTGAGTCAGATTCTTATTTTTTTTCCATTTTATTGGTAACAACAAAATCCACATGGACTGGACACACAATCAAATATGCATACAAGTTATATCGAATATGTATCTTCAAGTTGTAGACAGTTATGCCACTTTCCTCTATCAAATCCTCCACGAATTGGCGCATGCGCCAACCACTGCACGACAGGCACAAATTTTTATATACTCCTTCACCATGTTGTCAACACAAAAATTCACCACGTGACGCGCGCGCTAACGTCTCGCACGGTGGCTCTTCGAATCTTGGTAAAAATCGTTTCGCGAAATCAGTGCTATCCTTGTGTACGATTTTGAGACATTTTTATTTGCATCGCGTAATCTCTCCCACCTCCCCTTGCTCTTCACGCGAGTACCAAGATCCGAAGAGCGCGCATGTGACACGATAAAAGCGCTAGATCCTCTGATAATTTTTTTTTATACGAATAGAAATACGAACGAATCTTGAGACACCGAATCGATCTCTCGATCGCGGAGTGTAATCGTCGATATCTCTCGAGTTGTAGATCATTCTCTCTCTCTTTCACTCTCTCTTTCTCTCTCTCGCTCTCTCTCTCTCTCTCTCTCTCTCTCTCTCTCTCTCAACGACTATTATTAGGCTGAAGCTTTTTTATCGTGCGTGTACTCGATTTACCGTGACAGTAATAGTCGGACCGCGATGTAGGTCTGAACAAAATCATGCCCAACGGATCTTCAGATAGGTCGTAGTAACGAAGTTCTTCTTCTTGCGGCGACTCGAAGTCGGGTGCCATCGGACGAGCCGAACACTCAAGTCCGAGCGCAAATCTTAAAGGACGTTTTGACACGTTTCGGGTTTTTGGCCAATTGTAGATCGTGTCTGTTCGGAGTACATTAATAAAGTCTTCGCGGGACTCACTTCGCTAAAACTCGAACGTCATTATCAACGCATTATCAACGTATCCTTGTACAGTTTTCTCATTGAGAGAGTCTTCTTCGGTTTGAACGCACTAGTTACATAAGCATCCGGTTCTCGCGCGCTTTTCTCGTGTTCCACCGGAAAATATAATGGACTATCCCGTGTGTGGTACAACTGACGACCGATTAGGGTCACTACCGAGATCACTAAACAAAGTTGTTCACAATTTTCACAGCACTAAAAGTTCTTATCGAGGTTCTTACCGAAAACGCTGAACGACGAAACAACAAATAACGTTTTACAGGTGAGTCTGAGACGCGACGACAAAATCAGAGATAGATAACCAGGCGCATTCGAGCGCCGAAGGCAAACTGATCGCATTGGTCTGGTAGTCGAACCGGCATGGCTGTGCGCCGTTGCGTCGGGTAAATAGCCCCCCACCACTCCTATTCACCGTGCGTCCTCGCTCTCTCGGTCTCTAGTTATCCCCACCAGCGAGTGTAGCCGCCCCCGCGCGCGCTCCACGACATACGCCGTCGTCAACGATGACCAATCGGCAGGCGTTAATTACGGTACATGGCAATCCGTACGGTCGGTCTTGTCACTCGATCGATTTCGACCGAGAATACATATTCGCGAGAGAAAAAATAAAACCCGAAGGACAATTATCGGCGAAGATCTTACACGCGTACGTTATCGAGCTGGAATTTTGATTTTTAGCTTACGAAAATAAAAATTTTGTATACACGGCCGTCGGAATTTATTTTCGTTAATTGTTATCGACGAGCATCGTCGATCCCCGAGGGAGATAAGATGAGGTTTCTCGGGATGCGTCGCGAAGAGTGTTACCGCGCCGGAGGATTTGGAAGGTTGTCGATTGGTTCGATGAAAGGGGACCGTGAGTGGGGAGAGAACCTTCACATGCGTCC
>NCVS01000461.1:418467-467356 GCA_003055095.1 Goniozus legneri | reverse complement strand
TGTATTACTGCGTTTTTAATTACATCGTTAGCTTTTTCTTCCTTTCTTCTTTTCTCAGCTTGGTATCTGTCTCCGCGGCGCAAGATTGTCTAACGCAAGCGATAAAAAAATGTGTTTACAACGAAAATACTCAAGACGACCTAATGCGTTATCGCTCGTGTATGCACCCGAAACGAGAAATCTCGTTGCTCTCTTTCTCTCTCGAGGTGATTCACGTACGAGCGAACGTGTCGCAATCGATGTATATCGATTATCGAATTCGTTCATTCGCGGCGGTAGCGCTCATTCGTTACTCGTAGTTTATGAACAGAAACGATTAGTGGTTTTTTCGTTTCTCTGTTCGATCGACTCGAGAGGGGAGAAACCCGCTCGAAAGTTATCCCGTTTCGAAATTTCTGAAAGAAATTGACGAAATTTCATGCGTGCGTCTGCCTCTCTCTCTCTCTCTCTCTCTTTGTTCAAACTCGAATATACCGCTCGATGACCTTTAGAATCGAGGATCCCGTGAAAAGGTCGGCCGATTGTCACTCGCAGCCACAAGATCGATCGACGATGTAAATAGAGAGAGGGAGGAGAGTTCGGTTCACAGAGAGTCATTATAATTGCAATTTATATGTGTACTATATATATATTTGTGGGAAGGGTCATTGGCCCGGCAACTGATTAGAGTCCGCTCGCTGAGGCACTCTATAAATAAATGCTCCTCTATATCGAATATGTGTACTATATATATTCTTGCATATGTGTCTGTATATTTATACCTAGAGGCGTGAAGAACGTGGGCGTGGATCTGCCTTCGATTTTCAGGTACCGAGGCTCGTTAATGATCCGCAAACTCGTCCTTGAGTTCTCTCTTTCTCTCTCTCTCTTTTTCTCGGTCGCTCGTTCGCGATCATCTTCCATCCTCCCGCGAAATGTGCGCGCGTTATAATGCGAGAATGAATAACCAGACGGCCTCCGGCGATAAGCTAATGTTTTACAACAATAATCCAGAAATATTCAATCGCCTCCTATCCTCTCGCTCGCTCTTACCAAGAATGCACCAGCCGGGCCAAGAATATCTTTTGCGCTCCGGATGCTAGCGTTAATTGCAGCTAAAAGCCGAGAATCCCAACGATAATCGCGGCACATGACGGTCGTACAACACACGAGACGTCATTATTAATCCATACATTCGTACTTCTCATTTTAGTACATTGTTTAATTTAATTAAGGGGACACTCGTCATTTTCGTACAATTAATTCGGCAAGAAATGACCGAATCGAATCGAGCAGGTGATCATTTTTAACTGGACTCATTTTGAAAATGATAATTGTCCTCTTAATTTTTGTGTGAAATATATATTTGGCACGAAACTCAACCGAATTTCCTAATGTGGAGCGTGAGGGGAAGAACGGAATGAATTCCAGGAAATTTCAAGCAGAAAAAATTTGGGACAAAAATTAGATTCTTATAGCAATAGATTTAATCCGGATCGGCTGATGTGTACTCAGCGCGGTAATTGCGACATTTACCCCGGTATTCTCTATATCTCTTTCTATCGTACATCGCCATCTTCTTAATTCACACACTTTTTTGAGTTATTCGCATACATACACGCTTCTTATGTGTACGTACGTCTCACCTCGTCGCTCTGTCTCGTTCCCATATATTTGAGTTATTCGCGCACAGCCACTGCGTGTCTGTTTCGCTTCTATTCTCCCGAACTCGATAAAACTGGTTTCTTATCATCAGTCGAAGCTTAATCTCTCTCTCTCTCTCTCTTGCGCGCGCGTGCGCTCTCGCACTACGACACGCGCCGAGTACAACAAAAGTTGTTCAAATTTCACAGGGTCTTGTGAATCCGCGATGAGTTTCGATCATATACAATACTCTTTTCTCGCTTTCAATTTGGTGGTATTTAATTCGATTTAACGAATCGACGCGGTTCGGTACCAGATAATCGGCAAAGTCATTTACTCGGTTCCCTCTCTGTTTCGCCGATTGGCTCGCTCGCGCGTTCTCGCGAAAATTAGATCCATTCAAGAAAAGCCGCGAACTCATCGCGTTATTAATCACCACCGGACACAATCGTCCTTTATTGTCGTCTATGGTTTCTCTTTTTCTTTCCTCCGTTCGATTGTTTCTCGTTCCCTCTCCGCGAGGCGTTCGTTATCGCGTGAATAATTCACTCCCGAACAATCGAGTAGAAATTCAAAGGTACCAAAAAGCGACCAGAAGCGACGAATTTCTTTTTTCGTTCGTAAAATCTACTCTCTGTCTAGAATTCAAGGTCGACTCGCGGTATCCTCCAAATTGCCGAATCTTCGTTATTTCTTCTTTTTTTGTTTTTCATCTTATTTAATAAACAGTCAGCCTATCACGGAAGTCCGGAAGTTGTAAACCCAAAAACCGACTCGAAAAATGGAAATGTTTTTTTACATACATACATACACATACATTCATTTGCGAAATAAGACCGAATAAGAAAAAAAAGCGTCTTATCGGCTGACCGATTCAGAACGCAAATCGATTACCCATTTTTCCTCGATATCGAAATATCGAGGCGATTGGTATCTCGATGAGCAAGTTAATCGAGGTATCTAACCGATCTACACGCTACCTCGAAAGTCAGAGATAAAAACTACGATAAATGTCTCTCGAGGATAACGCAGAGAGCGCAGTTCATCGGCGACAGATGTCGACACCAATTTTTCGGTGCCCGCGAGCAGCGTGTACGTGACGTTAGACGCGGAGAATCGAAATTTGAAGTACGGTCAGGTTTTATCATAGAATACTCGTGATATTTCGTCGTTATACAAGAGCAAAAATCGAGACAGTCGTCGATAGATTCGGCGAGGGAGACACAAAAAAAAAGAGTAGCGAAAACGGGGCCGAATTATCATGCGACCCGAAATACGGTTTTCGGGATTAGCAATTCGAAACCACATTCGAAAACGATAAATGATGAACAGAAACGCGATCTACTTGCGCACCGGGAAGATTGTTACGAGCGCGTTAGCGCAATTAGCGCCGATGCGAGCCGCGAGATTCCGCGAAGTACTCGTAACTGGAAAATCAAACGTTTTTTGCGCCACATTTCTCGATCGAATCGTATAATCGTCGAAGACGATCGGCGAGAAATTTCGTAGAAAATATCGATCGTCGACGGATCCACGCGGTCGCGCGCGGTTCTCGGACGAGAATCGGAAGGACGAAGACGTAACGCGAGTTAAGCATCTCCGCGGCTCCTGGATTTTCCTTAACCAGCTCACGGTGCGTAATCGCGTTTAACCATTGACTGTGCGAGCCGTGGAAGTGACTCAGCACTGCTCGGCACCATCGGAGGAGCTCGTAACACGCATTATACACACACGTAATATCGCACACGTGACGAAACCTTCAATAACGTACGTCCGCGTCTCCTATACGCGTTAATTATATATTTAACGGTTACGTATTTAGTCGAGTTTGAGCTTTTATCGTTTCGCGCGCTGTGTACGCCAGTGACTAGTTTCTAACGATATTACACTGAAAAAAAAGTGGGAGCCGGCTAATAACAATAAGTGGCGTTTTTCTCTTGGTTGACGCGGTGTTGATTAAAATAACAACAATATTAATGTCGATTACATTTTGCAACACAAAGTCAATTTCGGTGAATAGAAAATCCTTCCTAATCATTTTGTCGAAGATTTCCGATCGATGCCTAAATTTTCATTAAAATCTACAAATGTGGAATGAGTCGAAACAACAATATAGTACATGTTGGGTCAACGAACCAACTCGATATGCACTACGAAGATAACTTTAAAAAATAGACTTATGGGTTTCAACTATTAATTTTATAGCCTCGCGGATGTCTATTCCCCGTAAAATTTATCAAGATGTTGTGTGAAATCACGAGTCACGTGAGATCTCGGATTCGTTTCCCTACGTACTGTTCTAGGTTGAAAGAACAGATCGTCGAATTATTCCTGAATACTCATTCCGTATATATATCCGCAATAATATTACACAGTACAGTACAGTACGATAGAGTGGATGAATCAATTTTGAATTACGAGTAATTTGAAGTCATAAATAGAAAAACTTGTTCAAAATCGAGAATACAAATACTACCGAGACAATTTTTCTAAGAAAAAACAAGCAGTTTATACCAAATTGTAATTTAACTGCAATAGATAATTATTTCAAAGAAATATATACCGATCGATCGTAATGGATTCTCCCATTTATAAAAGACTGTTTCATTCGATCGTTAGAATATCTCATTGGCAATATTCGAATAAACAACTGGGTAGTGGAACCAACCAAGTCTATTCCTCGGCGCAACTCCGCGTTTGCATTAATTCCTTCCGCTGGTCAATGAGACGAACCTCGCGCGTTCATGAACTGGAAGCTCCGAAACGAGGCGAATACGCTCGATTCGGTTGAAAATCGAGAACGAAAGGGGGAGCTCGTGACACATCGCTCACGATATTTCGTGAGCTCTCGGCCTATGCAAATGAATGGAACGGAACGAATCGTGCGTATACACGGCTCGTTAAACGTAAATCTCCCTCTGGACGATGACCCTTCTCTCTCGCTACACCTCCTCTCGTATTATTTATCATCGACTACGGTGTTAACAGTTATTCGGCTAGGTTGTACGGGCTGTATAAAACGTTTCGTGCAGGGGCGCCGGAGCATTTGGCGTCGACACGTCGATGGCTCGATAGCGATAACGCCGCGTGCCATTCGACTCGAAGTAAATTAAATTATCATGAGAGACCGAACGACATAATTTCTTCCTCCGCGGCTCTCTAATCGCGACTCGTTCTCGACGTCACGTTCCCCTATATGCGTCCACCTCTTGACCGGAGATCCGAACAAGGTTAGATCTTATTTTTTACGAAATTTTCTCAATTCGATCGTAAAAATTCGTTCCTCGATTCGTATTGCGTAACGCGAGCTCGCGATTCAAAATTCAAACCGCACGAGCGAGCGGATACGTACACGCGGGGACAGAAAATTTGAAGATGAAGCTCTTATCGCAAGGTGGATGCCAAGGTAGCGAGTTCGAGTTCATTCATCGTTCTAAATCAGAATAGTTTGTAGTGTGTAAACTAGCATCTCTCTCATTGTAAATTTGCACTCAATTTGAATAAATATCGAACGTTTCCTACCCCGAAATACATGTCTTGACCTTCGGACCTCTCCAGTTACTCCTTTGAAGTACTCCATTCAAGGGAAGACTGCTCAAAATTATGAGAGACAACTGCCGACCTTGTGGATCTTGGGCCTCCGCTGATTCCAATGTCCATGAACGCTATCTTAAGCTATCCTAGTATCACATCTATCAACATAGCCTTGATTATGCCTCTCGTTGAAATAAACAAATTCGTCAACTCCTCACGAGCTCTTCTTCCCTCAGCTAATAAGTCGATCACGCGTGCTTAACTGAAAACACTACATTGAGTAATTCCTCGTCCACTGAACTAAGTTCCGAGCCTGACTGCACAAACCCAAGTTTGTTCGTCTTCGGACCGAACTTTGGCCACGAAAGCGATTTCTCGTCTTCTTCTACTAGGCTCTCCGGTTCAATTGATAGTAGAGGCTGGGCGTGAACCCTTTTTCCTAAAGACAACAGAAGAAGGAAGGCAGTAAATAGTTCTCACTATAGGCTCAAAGCCTGAGAACCATCGGGATCAACCAACGAGAAAATAGCTGACTTCTTCGCCAAAGTCGCTCTTTTCGCTTGAAAGAACCACCCGAGGTACACGACTAGATCTTGAGGAGATGGCTTATCAGGCAGAATTCCCTTCTCTGTACACCAATACATCCAATGTTTTCATAAGCTTTACAAGTGAACCCTGTCTCTGCTGACTCAACCAGGTTGACGTCATCTCTATCTAGTCCACTGGAGTGGACTCAGGGAGTCCTCCAAAAACATTCTGCTCGTCTTCTGCAGTTTCCGAGAAAATAGACGACCATGTGGTACTACGAGGGATGCGAAGCCATGTCACCTTAAGTAGTGAAGTACCCAGTATCCAACTCCATGCACTCTGATTCAGAATTTTTTGAATATCCTTCGAAAAACGGAGCTTCTTGTCTCTTCTGGTGGAGACACCCGATTTAACTCTGTATCCCACATTAAAGCCAGGAAATCTATCCGCTTCGACAGAACGAGTTTCAACTTTTCAAAATCAAATTACGAATGCATCCGCTTGTGCGTGTCCCGTTGCTTCACGCAATTTCTTGGATGCTCTCTCACGCGATGAAAGGAGCGATTTCTTAGGAGCTAAAGTAAACTGTGGCTAGAGCAAACTTAATCTTATTTAAAATTTGAGGGCAGAAACTCTCACCGAAAAGGCTATGCCATAGTATGTTGAAAACCGTCTACTAGCGCCGCACCAATGGCAAAGACTCTTTAACCAACAATTGTAACCTATTAAGGATTCTAACTTCCTCCTCCGTTGAAGCTGCCTCCTCTAATAGCTCTCTCTAATTCACCTCGGCATCAGACATCTAAAATAGGTATTTTCGTTACTAGGCCCTAAATGGCACTTCACGAACGAGTATGATTTCGGGAGCAGAACGGAGGCCGAGCCGCAGCCGAGTTGCTTACGCCGCCATTAGGCCAGTTTCAGTGCCCTCTATCGGCTGACGCCATCTTGAAAATGAATGGTCGAAGCACAGAGATGTCCGTGTGTATCCTTTACTTCTAACTTGGGCATAAAACCAAGGTCGATGTCCAACCTTCCCATAACGGTCATTATCTACATTATAAATAAGCAAGAAAAACTACGTTAATCGGCTCGGCATTGACTAGTAGCAAGTTAATGTCGTGTCAACGTTGCACCGACATTGAGCCGATGCCTAATTCTTATCGGCCGCTGCCGACCTCCTAAAATTTCTGTAAGAAAAACTAAGAAAATTAACGAGATACCTTAAAACTAAATATCAGAAGTAAAACTAATCTAGGAATAAGGGTTCATACTGTTTTTTTTTTTATAACAAACGTTTCATACAACATATTGTGATGTAATGGGTAACATCACTGGGGGTTTTCCTGTCAGATGTAGGTAATTTAAAGGTAAAACGTCGATTCGCACTAAAGTGGTTACACTTAACCTTTTTCTGGTCGAGCGAAGGCCCAGAACTGAAGTAACATTTTCTGTAACAGTATCTCAGAAATTTTCATGGTAAGCTAAATATTTGATTCCAAAAAATTGAATTTGTTCACCTCAAAAAAGTAGCTTTATTTGTTTTTCATCTTCATAAAATCTATAAATGATAGCGAATTTTGCAAGAAATCGTTAAAGTTCTAATTTTCCATAAGACTATGTGGAATTTTGAACGTTTTTAAAAATTAAATTCTCAAAAAGTTACAGGGTGAAGTTGGTCAATCTAGATTAAATCCAAATTAAATGTAGATTAAAACTAAGATGTAATCTAGATTATAACTTGAAATATTAAAAAAATTTTCAAATTCACCGCACTGTGGTATTTCTTATTTGATACGGATAGCGTTTGGACCTTCTTAAACCCGGAAGAGAACAAAAATGAGAAAAATGAATATTTCTCTAAATAATTAAATTAATTCTTTGACTTTTTAAATTAGTTCGTTCTTTGCAACGATACGCGATAGATTACGCGTTACTGAATGACAAACTGCACGGGAGTATTATATATTATTTAAGCGATGTTTTTATAGCGAATCTATGCACCCAACGTGGTTTCAATCTTTGCAGCGCCAGTGTTTTGATTGACGATAGATCCACATGCGAGCTTAACGCGTCTGATCCGTTAATTAGCATCGAGCTGCATAAGCCGAGACGGAGTCTCTCGTTGATCCCGGCGTGTAAACAATTGCGAGGAACGATCACGTGACTCACGCGTGCGCGATCGAAGCATCGAAGGCATTGTAGCTCTCCTCTCGTCTCGTCTTCTCGAGATCTTGGACGATTTTTTATCGTCTCCCATCGATAGAAATTTATTTCTCCTAAGAGGGAGTCGCTCTCCGCCAATGAATTTTGTTGTCTTAACCCTTGGCACGCGACACGATAACGCAAACCGAACGATCGAACTTAAGGCCTCGTTATCGTCGAGATTATTGTTAGTAACATTACTGCCGCGAAATGAAATTTTCGAATAGTCGAAAGAATACTCGAATTTCGAAAACGAGCCCTTTTCGTGAAAACAACATTAACAGCAGCCAATTGATCATTTATTAATATTCGTGTTTTGGGTAAACGGTCAAAGAAACGTTTCGGATAATTCTGAATACCTATTCGCAACAGCGAGTTGTTCGTTACAGCGAGGCTCGAATTTACGTAAAAGCGACGCGGAATTATGCAGTGCCCATTATTTTTTCGGCCTCTTTAGTATTCCATATCTCTGGTTAAGAGAACGACGTGAGCCGTTTACAGTGACCATACGTCTCCCTCACGGGACGATATTTGTACACAAATATACAAAAAACGAAAATAATATAGAATAATCAGGAGAGAAGAAAATGGCATAACGGGAGTGTCACCCTCTTGGAATATTAAATCTCTTGGTGAATTGTCGAGTTCTCGTTGGCCTACCGGGTTTAGCTGTCTCTTTCGATTTTCTACGATTTCTATGCTCCTCCCCCTCTCCAACTACTCGAGCCGAAAATGAGAGACGATGCTGGCGCGTGTTCGACACGTGGTATAAATAGAGCAGCGCGCTCGGCCGAAGTCCATCAGAATGTTTAATCGGCCAGTTTGGTTTTACCGGACTGTATTCACGATATTATTATATATATATATATATACATATTCATTCGAGAAATCATTTTCCTACGTCGAACGACGAAATCTCGTTTTCGAGTCGATCTCGGTTCGAAGACCGCTCAAGAGACTTTCAGTGAAGGCTGAAACCCCTTATGGCAATTAAGCCGGAACAATTTCTCCCGTCGAGTCGACATTATATTTGTAGTAGAGCCTCGGAAATAAAATAGTCAATGATAATTCATTTCGCGATAAGAATCGTATAGCATAACCGAAATAATTTGTTTAATTAACCAAACGTTCGCTTGAGTTGCTAAATATTTCGCGTTCCAGTAATATTCAAATAAACGTTCGTCTCAGTTAAACTTGAATAATTTGAATTTTGTGTAAACGAAATAATTTCCGGAACGCTTCTTTTGACGAAACTACTGTAAGAAAATGCCCTTGAGAGTATTGATATAAAGATTTGATCGATTCGAGGAGCATTTTATATTACCTTAGTGAAAAATCACGGGAGGATCATTGAGAACTGTTGAATTGTAAGTAGCTGCTGCGTTTAGCTCATCGAGCCGAAAAAAAAGGAAACAACTACTCGAGTTGAAACCGAGTCCACGGCGTACGTACTTACGAAGGCGCACATACGCGGCCAGCGTTTACAGTCGTGATCTCTCGGCCGACTAGAGCAGCTGTGGCTATGCATTATGAATAAAAAATGCCCGGTATATGTAAATTCATCAAACAGTACGCATATACGTGCACGTGAATCGCAATGACCGTTAATAACGATCTGTTCCACCTTTATCATCGAAAGAAACGCAATCGCGGCATGTAACATATCGCATGGTTAATACATATTTTTATCTCGAACACTGCAAATATTTTGTTTCGTTGTAAAAAGTAAAAAAGAAACTCGAATGCTGTTCCAATTACCAGATAAGCTGCTAACGATTCGCGTTAATTACCTCGATTAGTTCGGATTGCTTCTTTCACTTTGTGCATACCGAATAGTTGCAAAAGCTCAAAACGGGACTATCAATGGGCTTCTTACAAAGCTCGTGAACTATATCAAAATTTTAATACGAATTTCAGGATACTAAATACAAAAAATGGATATAATTCTTTCACCTTAGATATACAGGGTGTTCAAAAAAAGACATTCAGGATTCATATGGTAGATAGTACTCACTACAATAAAATGCAGGACATGAAATTTGGATGAACAATCAATTTCAAGAGTAGCCACTCGTGAAAATTCCCTTGTATGACACTACTGTGGTTTAATACTTATAAAATATAAAATAAAAAAATGCTCATGTCTCCAAAATGGTTTAAATTTCGACCCATGTCCATAGGACCTTTTTGACCCAGCTCAGTGAGCACTATCTACCATATGAATCCTAAATATCGTCTTTTGAACACCCTATATACCCGCTTCTAATCTTCACAAGGTTTACCGTTTATAATATGCATCGAAATTACGAAATTCGCGTTTACTCTATCAGCGACGATATTTATACAAATGTAAAACGTATAGATACGAAAAACAAACACACTTTTCAGACATTAATATCGGTATCTAGTTACGCGTTACACGTTTGGCCCGCTACCGGTGGTGCAACCGGGGTAAAGTTGTCTACCTAACGACGTTTCAATAAGAACGGGAGAGAAATAGAGAGGGGGAAAGAGAAAGATAATATTCCGTTCATCGAGACGGTACGTAACGAATCGTATTTGGAGTTTCGTTCATTCGCGCGCACTTCCTCGTAGCGATAAAACGAGTTTGAGCTTACATCCGAGAGAAATCAACCGCTCGATGTACGGCAAAAATATTCGCTCGACGGGAGGAAGCTCGATTGATAATGATTTTTGCAGATTGAGAGAACGGGAGACATTTTCCGAGAAAGCGGAAAGTTTTCTTAGAGCTATCGTTTCGCTAATTGTCGCGATACAGTCTACCCTCGTCGACGATTGGTTAAAATAAAAATCGCTCGCTCGAACTTTGCTCGTTGAAGAGCGGAAGGGAAAAACTAAAATCGCGGGTGAATTATCCTTATTTCTGCGCAGTTATCGCACGAAGCGTTTATTCCTGGGACCTCGAGAGAGAACGCGCGGATCAACGCAGTCTCCGTTATGAGTTCGTAACAGTGTTTACTGGTAGCCGTAGGTCACGCGCTAAATAATTATTCTTACAACGATAACGATAATCGCTCGTTCGGCATTCTATGAAAATTCACTCGAGCCCATTCTGCGCGATGCGGCGAAAATTTCTCGTACGATAAAATCTAAAAAGCGAGTCTCGAATCCTTTACATCCCTCATTCAGTTCGGCTTGATTCTCCGCCAATACAAAATTAGTAGCTTGGCTATCGATTTTGCATTGCAGCTTGAACGGTTATCGTTAAGGGGACGCCCGAGTCAGAATTTTAATACTAACTATAACCCCAAAAACTTATTGTTGTTTGATCTTTCATTTTGCCGACAAAAAAGTAAACCTAATTTAGTCCTACAAGATCGACTTGCGGTACGTGAAGGAGTAGAATATAATTTCTTCAATTTGATGGCGATATAATTAAGTCCTACACACAAGTCCTCGTAAGTACTTATTTTTTCCTGCAAAGTTATGAAGATTACATTTTTACTCTGCTCGAAATTCAAGATAATCCGTAAGAGATCGTCATAACGAAGTTTTGATACCTTCAACGAAGATTGTTTTTTGAGGACAATAATGAAAACCACGTGTCGATATTATATTTCTCCAATTTTTAACGGCAATTTATAGAATTTTCTAATTACATACACTCTCACCCGGCATTGGCGAATAACACGTTTGTACTCTACCCAAAATTCCAGACAATCCATAAGACATCGTCATAGCGAAGTCCTGAAGACATTGGTGAAAATTTCATGTCGATATCTCGTTTTTACAATGTTTAACAGCAATTTAAAAATGATTGGATTTTTACGTATCGATAGGGACGCCAAAATCCGTTTTTGCCATAAAATTTTTCGGAAACGGTTGGTTGGATCGAAAAAAGTTATGTAAAGTTATGTAGTAGTTCGGGCGCCACTTTTGGGACACCTTGTATATACAACAATTATGATCCGTCAGGAAGAGGATCTAGAGTACCATACCATATTTTAGACGGGGCTACCAAGAGTCTATTAAGAATTTAAAAAAGTTTTACTGCAGGACGTTAAGGTGGTATTCATTGTTTGTAAGACATTATTAGAACATGTAAAATTTCCCAAAGAGTATCTAGAGGTTTGCAATAGTATTTACGAGTTATAATCATGTCCTATACCTTTCTAAAAGGTATTAAGGCCTTAAACAGGCGAATTTCAATCATTTTCGGTTCGATAGTACTTTCGATTTAAGGAATCCATAAAATGAAGCAAAAATGAAGCCCATTACAAAGGGGAGCATTCTGTAACGAAAATTCGAATTTTAAACAAATTTTTGAAAGTTATTTAATACATTTACGTTAAGAGTGATCGGTATAGAATGCTCTTGGTGATATTCGTCACGACCATTTCAAAAATAGATTTAAGAGTATGTCACAATTGAATTTCGATGATATAATCATCAAATATCATACCCACATTTTACACGAGATAAAAAGATTCCGTTTCGAAAATTGTAAATGTACCTCTCTGTTTAAGACCGAAAAATGTCCGAGTTTCGATAATCCTTTTCTAATATATTCTCGCTCCCTGTCTCTCCCCTTTTGTCGCGCAAGCGCACGCACGTACGCTTCGTAAATGCACGCACGAAAATATCGCGCTTTTATTGGCCGGCACAGTAATAATCTATAATTTATTACCGCGGATCTCGGGCACGGAAGGGAGAAAAGAAGCCATCAGTAGTGTAAACAGAGACAGAAGAAACCAAGTGTTTTTGAAACGAGTGCGGTAGGAGAGGCAGCTCCCGCTGACGCAAATCTTCCCTCGGTACGCGGGAGTGATTTAACGCGCATCCGAGTTACGCGTATATTTGCAAGCGTACGAAGATACATACAGAGCGTTCTAGAATTATCGTGCAATGAAATGCCAAATGATTTGTAAAATTACGAGAAAAAAAGTCTCTCGTCTTCTCAAAAATAACCATCGATAAGACTCACCGATTTTCGCTACGAGCATTTTTAGTTTTATTACTACAATTTAGTCGACCGGATGAACACACATCCCAAATTTACTTATTCCTTTCTATCGTTTCTCAGGCCTTCGTTATTAAAAATTTCAGCCACGAACTAATTGTTTTGTTATTGTTCAAAAAGTCATAAGAAAATAGTTTGAAATAATTATTATCTATGTACAAGTCGGAAAATTTATGGTCGTTTAGAGACACTGTATTCACGAAGCTCGAGGTTCGTAACGCGACTGGTTAAAACCCGTTGGTAATAACAACCGGTTCGCGAACGGGAACCAATCGTAGTTTTGTTTTCAATATCCAATTTCTTTTTCTGGATTGAATTTTCTCTTCTTTTCGAATTTCTATAAAAAATCAGCAACTTAAGAACCGATACTTTAATTTTCTTCTGCGTTCCCTCGAAGCCGATAATACGTCGAGCCGTAACAAAGGAATCGTTGCTTGTGTTTGTCAATTCAACTTGATTATCTCACTCGGGCGAGAGTAACGCGGTTAAACGCGATGGGTTTGCGAAGGAATCCGCGAGAATCTCGGCGCCAGCGAGTGGATGCAGTAAATAAACAATTGTAGAAACCTCGCGCAACCAAATTCACCGATAAATTCCGAAAATTCATTTCGTTGAGTGCCCCAATCGAGAATAACGAAAAGCAGTTAACGCATTTCAGGACAGATCGCGAGAAACTCGGATTCTCCTATCGAGTCGACTAAATTGCATCGCTTTGAGTTATTCAATTTATTACTGAAAATAAAAATTTGTCGAATTTATTTAATATATAATTGTATGCATTCAGATGAATACCAAATTCAAAAATATCGAATATTTATTTCTATAGTAGCTTTAATAAATTTTTATTCTCAGTATATAACTCAGCTGGCTTCGTAAAAGAAAGTAAACCAAAAACGATTTTCGATTCTCGGAGCTGATCAGGACTATTTCGTTGTTTAGTGACACTTGCGTGTTTTTTACGTAGGTAAAAAGTGGTGCCATTACGAGAGGACACTTCTTTTCATTAGTGGCAGAGAGAGAGAGAGAGAGAGAGAGAGAAAATTCGGAAAAATGGAAACAATCGATAACGAATTTACTTACGTTCGTCGTCTACACTCCTTTCTCTTTCTCTCTCTCTCTCTCTCTCTCACTCTCACTCTCTTTCTTTTCCCATCCCGCTAAGAATGCATCTTCACAGTCCCCAGCATGTACACACAACGCCGTCTCGCGTTATCACAACACTCCGAGAGTCGTATTACTTGATTACTCGACATCACGATACATTTGTCGAAGCGTTTATGATTTTACGCTTAAAAATAACGTAATTAGAGCGAGAGAGGCGAGCGGAGAATTAATTCAACGAGAAAGGTAAAAATTCCACGATGCGGTTCCGTAAAACTACAAAGATAACCCGACTCGATTCCCACGCGAGCGATAAAAACGAAATCGATTCTACGCCATGCAATTCTTAGACTGAAGGTGAATAACGCTCGTTCTCCTCTTATTTTTTTTATTTTTATTTTTTTTTATTTTTGATGAATATTTATTGGAGAAAAATTGGAAATGCATCCCGGGAAAAAAATAGTAGAGAGCCCGTTTCGTGCGAAACGATAACGCACTCGTCAACAAAACCGTCTGTCAAACCGGGAGGATCGAAGTTCAATATCCGTCGATCACGTGGACGTCGCACGCTGATATTGTGTATATAACATTGTTTGTCCACTAATCGCTCGACATAAATTAAAAAGGGCGAACGATGCCTTTCCCGCCGGTAAATATCAGTTGGAGTTATAAGCATCCGCTAGCCCCGTAAAGACAGATTTAGTAACGCGCGTGCAGGAAATCACAAATACAGAAAACAATCGCTAATTCCGTTTATCGGGATCGAAAATCTCTCTACTCGTCTCGCATTCGAATTCCACTCGCGAGCAAGAAACTCGCCAAGCGCAATTCCCGATGTTTGGGCATTGAACATATGACGTAGTATATTCCCGATAATTGGCACTGCGACGATGCATCCAGAAATAACAAACAAAACACAATCGTCAGTTCCAGATCGACGATTTCGTTTGGTGTAATCCGTAGTGCGTGGTGCATAGTGCGCAGTGTACAATGTGTACGTACGTACAAGCAACAATGAATACGGTAAATTAATATCCAAATAAACGTAGCACTCGATCGAACGAGCACAGGTTCGAAAAACAGCGAGCATTGTTGGCTCGTGTAGCGCGCAATGCGTGCATTCGGCCATATTGCTACTCCGTGGAAAACGGAATTGAGGAGACCGCGAAGCGAACGCGACGTGCTGGTGTCTTGTCGCGGCGAGCGCCCAGCCATTTCGTGAAATAAATTCCTGGACAACCCCCGAAACTCCGTATCACTTACCGGCAGTGGCTTGCCTACTTTTCCCATGATGCCTCCGATTCTTCTTGCTCGATATACGGCCCTTCAGCAACATGATATTCGTCTTACAACACTAAACACGGCCCACGTATCACGACAACCACACATTATTATTCAGTACGCGCGGCGGCCATTTGCCTTCTATGATACTCGTACCAAAAGCCTGCCTTCTACACCGTTTCTCGTTTGGTCTTTGGCTTTCGGCCATTTCCTATCCACTCTTCTGACGTCATCCATAGTACACTCAGTGCCGTATCGGAGGTTGGTACGCCTCTCTCTCTATTGCAGCATTTCAGGGCCGATAATTCTCCACCTTTTTATTTTTTTCTGATCGAGAGCACGCATCGTTAAATTTTTTCTTCGTTTCAGAGTTGATCACCGTTTATTAATTTATCAAATAAAGATTCAATCTCCAATTATTCAATAATTATGCATGGTTGGTAAAAATGAGTTGCTTGCTCGATCGATAACAATGGAATTTCTTTTATCGTCGGTCGAATAGAAAGATACCTTATTCGACACTTTGTTGAAAAATACATTTTATGGCGCAATAATAATTCGTTAAAAAATAAATCACTTATATTATTTAAATGAAATGTGCAAAATGACAAATTCGTTTGCGAATCACTATTTTATTTGTATAAAAACAGATTAAACATGTTAAAAGAAAATAAAATATCTCTGACTTAAAAATAAATACAAATATGACTTCGATGCATGATGAAAATAGGAGAAATGAAAAGAAATGGATCGATATTCGCGTGTAGATATAGCATTTTACTTCGTATAATCAATTTCTCTTTCCGAGCACACATCAGTTCGAACACAGACAAATAAAAATTACCGCGGGCAATGGCTGCACTGCCCTGAGGTTCATATCGTTCGTTATTACATATCTCTCAGAATAGTTGACCAGATATTACCATCCCGAGACTCGCATATACCAAGCCGCGCTCATTTTTCCTCCCGATAGTCGTAGATAATATCAAAGCACACAAGAAACCATACGCACATATCTGTATAACCATGTTGTATAATGTACGATCGCGTAGAAATCTATATATATAATATATTTTTATGTAATAACATAAGGCGAGAAAGACAATTATATTAACGTACACGTCTTCGGGTACTGGTACGATAATTTTGCGTGATACATTTTGCAAAAGATCACAACAATTATGCAAAAATAGACAGTATTCCCTGCCAATTACAGTTATAAGAAGAATCAAATATTTGACAAGCAAAATTCGATTATTCTTAATGCTGCCTGTAACAGAGAATTTATCTGCATTATTCATCGGCTTTATAGGTACGTTTCCACGCTATCAATTTAATCATTTTTTTCCTATTTTTTCTTTAACTATTTATTTACCCCGTCCACACTTGTGCGAATAGTCTTTTCGTAAAAAGTCAATACATCTGGAATCCAAATCCGCGGAATGATAGTTTCAGATATCTCTGAATGTGTATTTCTGGTACCCCTGCACTGTATAAAGATACCGTGACCAGAGCTAATTTATTTGAGCGAGTTTTCACATTTGAATTGCATTTGCAATAACAACGCATTTATTTTTGCACGATTCTTCGTGTTTATATTTTCAATCGAATATCGATTGTGCGAGTGAAACAATGAACAACAAAAAAAAAAGAAGCCAATGCGATAAATTTAGTACCATCGAACATTTAATAAAACTTTTAAACAATTATATCAGTTCAGTTTGTCGATCAAACTGCAACAATACATCGATTCAACACACAAATAATAAAATATCGATCTCTAGCCACGGTATCGATGTGACATCAGAGGACATATATAGTTCTTTCTTGCTTTTTCACTCCTCTCGATTCACTTAAATACTACACATTTTTGACAAATAAGTAATCATCACAGAAGCATCATATTATCATATTCGATTAGACTACATATTTCTGAATTTTTTTCTGTTTTTGTTAGCGCATCAGAATTACAATAATAGGGTACAAAATGATTTTGAAGTTCCGAAGCCTAGTATAAAGCACTATTATAGATATATTTATATGTATTGAATTAACGGGTCAGGCCATACCTCATACATACACGGCAGTACAAGGTATGAGCGCAGACACGAAATATCAATAGCTTCTTAAAACCTATAAATATGGGGCATATGATCGCTTTCACGTTTTTCGAAAATAAGGTAAAAACGACACGATCAATGATGCGAGCATTAGAAGCTTCTTAGTAATAATTACTATTCATTCTCGTGCAATTTTTATTTCTTATTTTCCGAATGATGCTTATCGTTAGTTGTGATGTAATTATTATGAAATGATATTCAATCAAGCGAGTACAGTAAAAATGAAAATTAAATATCGTAGCGCACACATTTAAACATTGATGAAAACAATTCGTATTACAAAGATTCAAGTAATTAGAAAGCTGAATTTGAAATTTCATCAAATAGAAAGTCAGTATAAGATATTCGAAACAAAAGTCCGGTAACTCCACATTTGATACAACCTCGGAATTCCCTGACCAATAATATTCTTAAAATTATCGTTATCAATGTTAAAAATTTGTTGATTTCAAAAATATTTGTCTGATTACAAAAATCTAATCTTCTAAAACATTTCAAAAGAAAAACTAAAAATTGCAAATCTTTCTAGCTACCATAATCTTGTGTACATACACAAATTTTGTTCTCTTGGATACGAAAATGGCACGAAGTAATATAGAGCCAGAAGCATTAATTTTGCGATCCGTTGTTTCTACAATCCGAACTTGGAATTTTCTGAATTGGCATCAGACTAACCATCAATTTTTTTTAAGTTTGGTTGTAAACTCAATTATGCTCTTCTCGTATCCACATATTACGTGCAAATTTAATACAGGACCGCAAATGTATATTTTATTGCGCGTTTAACCAGAGCTGGCAGTCATGTTTTCAGTGGCTACGATCGCGGGTTTGGTCTCATGACCCGCTAAGGCGGCTTTATTTTGTCGCACGAGTTCCGCACGCCTCTCCTTGAAAAGAGAAACAAAGAGAAAATTAAAGTTTTTTATTAAACTAACACTTAATCGCATGATCTACACATGAAAAAGCTATACTTATAAATAATAATTAAATAAAAAAATAACACAAATTATTCATGCTGAAATGAAAATCATATTAAATTTACATATACTGCAAAAAAACGGGAAGCCCTATATTCAAAAAATGTTCTACATTGATAAATTAATAAAAATAAAAATATGCGTCACGAAAAATAATGCAGGCGAGATACAACTGGAAATATAAAAAATCAATTACATGTTGACGGATCATTTCTAAACGACGCTGAATCTCACGCTGTCGATTGATCTCAGCAGCTAACACCTTTTTGTGAATCTCGAATTTTTTTTCCAAGACATAATGTGAGGCATCTGCTGATTGTCGTATTTTCGCGATCTTTATATTCTAAACGATCGTTAAAAAATATTAAATGCATTAATATCGAGAAATTTTTTAGTATACACGAAAAACCCTTAACAGACTTATTTATGATACTCACATGATTACGCAGTTTCTCCTTTTGTTCGCGTTCGATGATCTCGCGACGTTCACGAGCTTGATCCAATTTTCCTTGGATCTGCTGTTCTAGTTGCTCGACTCGTTCGCTCGTTGCCTGGCGTACGCGGGCAACTTGCTCTTCCTATAAACAAGAACAAAGTTTTGAAACTGCAACGATGAAACGTATTGAAACTCCCCAAAAGAATTGAAGGGACAATTATCTTTTTCAAACAGCTATATTAGTTACAAATTATCAAATGAAATCGATTGAGTAATCGTTTTGAAACTTGAATGTTCCTCTTTGAAATAATTGCCAGTTTGATTCGGTTGAATCAGTTTTAGTATAATTATGAATAGAATTGTTTGAAAAGAACGAGTCGCCCCTTAATTTTCTTGAGTAGTATATAATCTAATTGTAAATTCACGTGTTCTTTAAGACGATCCAGCATCTTCTTAATGTTCTCATCGCGTTGAGCAGCTGCAGTCTTCAGCTTCTCTTCAACGGCGCATCTGACTTCTTCGGTTTGCGATTCTAAAGATTGACGAGTTTTCTCGACACTCTCCAACTGAAAAGATAACAGAATAACTAAATGTTTTACACAAAAGCTTATATTATTATAAGTGTAAATATTTACGTGCTCCTTGAGCCTGTTTTTAAGCTCAGCAATGTGGGCCTCCCGTTTCTCTTCGGTGCTGTTCATTTTGGCATCCAAAGATTCACGGGTCGCCGTGATGAAGGCCGAGCTGAGTTCGTCCTTCTTGCGCGATGCTTCCTCGATCTTGCTCAGCTTCGCTGTAAGTGCAGCAAGCTTATGGGCCTCCAATGATAATCTCCTCTCTTCGGCTGCCTTTAGTTTGTCCTCTATGGCCGACTGAGGCACGTTCACCGATACCTGGGGCGACAGTGTCTTCTTGGGCACTGTTGGCTCGGCGAGAATAACCTCGTAACACAATCCTCCCTTCGATTTCTCCTGACATCTGATCTCCGTTGCTAAATCAATAGGACATGTATAAATGAAAAATGAGGAAAATAAAAATGGAACATTCATCGATTTGTTATTTTTACCCCTGCACTGAAAAAAGTAGGAGCTGGTTAAGTGGCATTACCTCTTACTCGACTGATATTGATTACAATAAAAATTTTAATATAAACAACATTAGGCAACAAAGTCAATTCCAAAGAATTAGCAATTGTTTTCATCATTTTATCAGAGATTCTTGATCATTGCAAACATCCTTAATGACTACACAAAATTGATAGTCATAGGTACTAGTCTTTTGTTAAAATCTACAAATTCGTAATATGCCAAAACATCAATATAAACAAAAACATGTTGGGTCGATGAACTCACTTGAATACCATAACGATAATTTTTTTTAGTGCAAAAGAGGTAATTTTCGGTTTGTGCAGGTAATTTCGCGGTGTTCAATTAAATTTATCTCTCGTGTTTCAATGCATTACACGTGTCGTGTGAGGGCTATCGACACTGGACGTCTATGAGTCACTCTCGATGAGAGAATGGGAGAGAAGAAAAGGATCGATCTACCCACGAGACGATTGTCTCTAGGCGCCACGATGTCTACTCGTTGGGACACGCACTTCTCTCTTTCTCTCTCCCTCTCTCTCTCTCCCCCCACTCCCACTCTCTTTCCCCTTTTCCGATGCGTTATATCGAATAGTTGTGCTGTGCGTAGCACGCTACACTTTCCATGAACAAAAAATTGCTGTTCCTCCCCTCGAAAAATCTTTATTCTAACTTTTTGATTTCGTTATTTAACTTCTTGTTCTTGACTCATTTCCAGTTTTATTAACACATATTTCATGTAAATATATATCTCTTCTTCCCATTTAAACCTAATAGTTTATAACTAGATTGATTTACAATTTATTTTCTCAAAGAAAATTTATGACTTCGTTATTATTTCAAATTGAAACGTTCTTGTGAAAATACGTATGTAGAAGTGTTCGTAAATCTAGTGCTAAGTGGTTAAGCGAGACAAAAAAGTAACGAATCAATACCTTTTCTGTCTATTTCAAAATTTGTTTCATACTGGGTTTCACAATAGGAGAAAAAAAAATAAACTCGTCAAACTCATAATTGTGCTCAATTGAAACGTACTGCTCTACATCGATCGATAAATTTCTTAATCTTTTTTCTAAATATTTTTCAATGGTAACCAGTCACGTGAATACTTACTGATGAATTTGACTTTCTTGGGCTGTTTCGTGCGAGGCTTACCCTTGCCGGCCGGCTTTTTGAACGGCGCGTTGGCTCTCCTCTGTCCAGCTTGGCGAAAATCAAGATAATCTCGTGAGCGAGAATTAGAACGAAAAATTGAGAAACAAGAGACTGCTGGGTGGAGGAATTAGAAGCGAAATTAACAGGAAATCGATGCAATCATCTCGCGGAGGTGAATACGCCAGCGGCGTAGCCATATTGGGCCGCACCCTGATCGTTTCAGCGTATATCTGCGAAGGGGAAGCACGTGAGTGCTCCGGCGCCGGCTGACACGGCTCGACAGTTTAAAGGAAACTCAATCGACATTTCTCTCTCTCCCTCTTCCTCTTTAATCACTCTTACGCAATATGATCGGGCCGTGGGTTGCCAATTATTAGTTCAGAATAAAATATCGATTTCGCGAAAAACGTGAGGTTGATTTATGCGAAATTTATATGGAGCAGAATTTAATTGCATGTTTAGCAAATTTAGAAAATTGAAGCACGATAGAACGAATGATTTTTGTATCGATGAGTTCGTATTAGCGAAAACGCATGTTCGGTGAGGGCTATTCTTGGATCCAATTGAGGGTGTATAGAAGACTATTTGTCGAGAGGAATATAAAGTTGGTTTTAACGCCGAGTCGCAATGGTATACTGATTGGCCGAGCGACGAGAAATTGATCGAACTGCAGGTACCCGGAATATAATGCGATAGCACCGCGCTTACACACACATGAGCGTCTACGCGAATATACCGGCGTGTATCGACCATGGAACCCGCAGTAAAAAGTACACCACATTTACAAAATGAATATTTTTTTGGTCGAGAAATCACGACTCATCATCGGGAAGAATGGCGAGACTCCGAGTGTCGAACAAGCTCGCGTGAGCGTGCGGACGTCTGATAAAATCGTTTATTAGCGCTCGCTTAAAATACAAGGAAAATGCTAAAAGCGTCGTTCATTGTCGTTGAAGATTTTTTAACCGAGTGGGCGGGCACGAAAGGGCGAGTGAAACGATACCGAGCAGGAAATAGTAAAAGCCTATGACCTTCTCGTGCATTATTTTGCGATATTTAATATTGCAAAAATTGCCGATTAAGTAGATCGATTTAAATTATTTTTTAATTGGCAATTATCTATTTCTACATACGCGCTATCGAGCCGGGAATGTTTACCGAATAGAAAAGATTCCAAAAGTGAATTTTAAGAGATCGCATCGTGAGGGGTTGGATGAGGATTTTTAAGAGTAGCAATCTATCAAAAGTGCTTACCAGCGATGCCAAGAGGTGCCTTACAACTATGACAGAAACATTGAAGCACAGAGTCGCGCACGAGACCGATCAACATTGTTCGGAATTTAATTGCAACTTCGAAACGAAATCACGAGGGTGAGCGAGCACGAGACGCGACAGGGGAACTAGAAGTAAAATAAATTCGGGGAATACGTCGAGGATGAAACTAGTGTATCTGGGGCGGTGGCTAAAGGCCGACTGAAACGCGACGTGCGCCACGACGACTGGCGTCGCTCAATATCCACCCCTACCGACGCCGTATGTTCCTGTGGTGGTGCGCGTTCGCCACCTTCGACCCACCAACGGCGAACCTCCTCGACGGCATTCGCCAACGGCCGAGACCTAGCGTTCGTACATCCTTGAACACGACTTGTTTCACCTCTCGGCGATGTGCCTATACCTCCCTTTTTTTCACGCACACACGCCTCAACTCTCTCTCTCTCTCCCTTTCGTTTTATCGGAAATCGATTCCCGTCATAATTAATTTTTCAAAAACAATCTTATCATTGCGACGTTATCTACGAGGGAGGAATTCTATGAATTATAAAATAGTCCAGTAAAAATATTTTGATCTTTCGAGAGTTGACATATTCGCTGATCTATTTTGTTTAATTCTAGAACGATTGGTAAAAATGGACGAGAAATCGGGGCATGAAATCATTTCATGGCAATTAGGGCAACTCTTGTTCGAGATAACGAAGGGGATTGGACAGCGAGCGCTTTTTTTGCGAAGAAAAAAGAGACGTACTAGGAAGCGAGGTATAAATCACCCATGCCCATGAAGGGAGCTCTCCGGTCAAACCAGAAAAGTTTCTCCGCTGAACGCTCGATCCTCGTCCGGATAGCGCGCTCGACAATCGAGTTAACCCACGCATTTCAATGTCCTAAACCGCGCAGCAGCTAGTCACCTTTCTCGACAACGGTATCGCCAAGATGAAATATCGTGCATCTGCTATGCGTTCAACTCGTTTGGAAATTGTCAACGAGGTCTGTATCGATACAACAACAACAATCCATCATTTGGATTCAAAAATTGTATTAATCTGAAAATGGACAAAAAGCTTGATATGTTTTTGTTGAGGGATAAACCGAGTCGAGTAAAAATAAAGCGAAGAACTCTTAAAAAGGGATGAGAACCTCTAAATGCAGTTGAGCAACTGCGGCAGCGACAGGCTGCATTCGCCACGACGGCTGCCTTCTTCGAGGACGCCAATAAAGGACTCTGACCCCTACCGACAAATTAACTTTCCGTTTATTTCCGTACGTGAATTTTTATCACCATATATCCGCAGCCTTCCGGATACACAAGCACGCAGTTTCAATTTCGCACATTTATGAGTATGCTCTTTATTGACGAAATTAGTCATTATTTTGTGTTAAAATTAGAACCATTAATTTTATTAATTAATAATAGTTATACTCACATTCAGACTTGATTGGAGTCTGGGTTGCAGTAGCCATGACGACAAATAATAATCTAAAACAAAGTATATACATGTATATATAATACATAATGTATATCATAATATATATATATATATATATATATATATATATATTAGAATAAAATTTCGTTAAATATATTGACAAAGTGTGATAAAATTAATGCTACACATCTACAACGGTGAACCTGTTTTCCTGCACAAAAAAACACCACACTATCATCCAAACAAAGGCCGTCAGTTACACGTTACAGGTGATTGTGGACGTTTCGAGGAACTAAAAAAACTCACTCTAGCGTCGTAAATACTTGAAAATTACTTATAACAAAGCCACAATTTTTTAATGATATACGAAAGAGTGATTTCCAAATTCGAATTGGCAAATAAATGACACATCTGTGAATATATCCATTGTCTTTTAATTCACCAATTACCACTCTGGCCATACACTTATTAGTTCGTACAATCACCTGTTGAAATTGTCGGATGAATCGAAAAACAAAAAATCGTCATTTCGATAAACGAGATTCCGTCAAATCGAAAAGATCGTCGTCGAGAAGGTCGTTAATTTCTTTGTTTTGATTACTGTTCTTTGTTGAAAGAAAACACTAGGCACGAAGATTCACAGATTTTCACTTACCTATTCGTCTTATAAAGTTACTCTAAGAGATAGCTTCTATCGCTTATTATTGTTAAACACAAACGGCAAGAACTGTATCTCACAGAATACGATAATGTCGAAGGATTTAAACTGATCTGAGGAACGAGTGTGTTGCTGGCTGCTTTTATCGCGATACGCTTCTGCACACGTTTATCCTCGCTCGCTCACACAAATGTATCGCCAATAAACACACACATAGGTGTACCGAGAGGCTGTAGCCGAGGAATGTCCCTATTGGTCGATTAAATTTTCGCTCCGACCCAATTGGCTGATTTAAATTTTAAACGTTGTCGATATGGCGCTTTATATTCTCTGTAGCATTGTCGTCTCACCTCCGCAGAATTTATTCATATTATCATATGGAGTGTATTAGAACCCTGAAAAATGGCCATGTAAACAACTTTATTTACATTATTTAATCAACGTAGATTCTGAAAGATTTTTTGCTATTTATTGATTTTTATAATTCAAATTTTGATCTAATTTGTAAATCGGGAATGACGCAAGAAAATATATGTATTTATTTCTTAATCATCTTAATGATGAATAACCGAAGTAATTGAAATTTATCTCATATTCTTTTTATTAGATAGGAAAGTGAGTGAGAACAATAGCATTGTTCTTTAAGACTGAAGATAACAATAAGAAGGCAAAAAAAGGTAACGGCAATTTTATACAAGCGAAGACTGGTCGAAGAAAAATTCATTGTGAATGAATCACTCGTCTCTGTATCTTTTGTAACGTTCTGGAGTGACCACATAGAATAAGCTATGGCACTGCAAAATTTTTTCGGAAAACAAAAGAAAAAAATTTCCGCCGCATATGGAAGTCAGCTTCAAACTGGTTTGACGGTACAAAACATATACGTTGGGTACGTTAAATACGTTGGGTGACGAGTTTCTTCTTTATCTATAAGAAAGCAATTTTGAATTTTACTATCTTTAAGTTAAGTGGGGTAATTTTAGTTAATTCTTCAACTTACGATGGTCGCCTAAAAATTTCACATCAGATTTCGTAATGCATTAGAAACGAAATGGTTAAGTATGAAATTATAAGAAATTTTTAACTTAACGACTCGTGTGAAAATATAAATTTACATGCACAAATTCAATAAAGATACTTTTTTTGTTTATTAGAATCGAAACTCGTACTTGAGTACATAAATATATTTTTACTCGTTGATTGGTTAATTCAACGGCGCAGTAGCGACATCTATTATCCCTACGTGAAGTAAATTAAATTGGCCTTCTCGTAGTTCTCGTACCTCCTCATTGCAGACTACGTTTTCTGCCATGCATCTTCGGCAGTATAATAATTTATAAATGCGTGTTATAAAATGCGAAGAACGAGATGCTCGAATACCTCATGTTTGGATAACGGTATCGAAGAGGAAACACAAGACATGGCAACTATGAACATGAAAGAATCGAAGAGTGACACTCTTCTGGAGAGGCTAGGAAATAATGATGAAATGGAGTTGAAAACGTGCAAGAATTACGTTAGTAACGATGGACATAAATTAAAGCCTGGTACTGACAGTTTTCCCAATATCAATGAGAGGCCAGTAGACGATATATCAATTGAATTTTTTTACAAACCACATACGATCTCTCTTCTACTCATTTCCATTGGTGCTGTTATTTACTTTGCTTTTGTTAGGTAAGAGTAATTTTCTGTTCTCTTGTATCTATCTTTTTAAAGTTAATTCATTTATGAATTTTGTTGATCTAGGGATGCTACGAATGTGGAAGATAATATGTGGGCTGGAATGTTATGTGTCGTTTTCTTTTTTCTTATTATATCGGTTTTAACTTTTCCAAATGGTCCATTTACTAGACCTCACCCTGTAGTGTGGCGAATTGTATTTGGATGTAGTGTTCTTTATTTAATGGGATTGTTATTTATGTTATTTCAAAATTATGATACGGTCAGGAAAATTTTAGTGTGGGTTGATCCAGGATTAGCATCTTTTCATATAGATATGGATAAAGAATATGGAGTTAATTGTTCCGATATCAATTTAGAAAAGATTTGGAATCATCTTGATATTTTTGCAGCAGCTCATTTTTTAGGATGGGCATTCAAGGCTATCCTCATACGACATTTTGGTATTCTATGGGCAATCAGTGTCATGTGGGAAGTCACAGAAATTGCATTCGCCCATTTATTGCCAAACTTTGTCGAGTGTTGGTGGGATGCTTTGATATTAGATGTCTTAATATGTAATGGATTAGGTATATGGGTGGGTTTAAAAATTTGTTCTATATTAGAAATGAGAGAATACAAATGGGTCAGTATTCGTGATATCGAGAGTACAACAGGTAAATTGAAAAGGGTTGTTTTACAATTTACACCAGGTAGTTGGATTTCTGTTAGGTGGTTAGATCCCACATGTACCCACATGAGATTCGTAGCTCTCTGCCAATTGGTGATTTTCTGGCAAGTTTCAGAGTTGAATACGTTCTTCTTGAAACATGTATACGAGTTCCCTCCTAATCACCCTTTCGTCATTGCTCGATTGATACTTGTTGGCGTAATTGTTGCACCATCTGTTAGGTAAGAATTAAATAATTGGATATGAAAATATTTAATGTTGTAATAAACATACTTTTCACAAATTTTCAGGCAATATTATATGTACGTTACTGATCCAGCATGCAGTAGGGTGGGCACACAATGTTGGGTTTATGGAGCGATCATGGTGACAGAAGCTCTATTATGTATACGACATGGAGCAGATCTTTTCGAACGTACTCAAGCTCTGAACATATTGTTGTGGCTTTTGTGCCAATCTCTAGTGTCGGTTCTCTGTATTTATGGCTGTGTATTATGGCATAAGTATTTTGAAGTAAGTAAGAGAATATTTATCAAATTTCTTATTTGGATACTAATTATCTAACTTATATATTTTGTGTTATTTGCATGATAATTCTTATTATAGACGGATAAACGAATTGACTCAAAAAAATCTGTTGTCCAATTGGACAAGAAGGATATAGATGCAGTATCCTCGAGTGGTATGTTGTGCTATAAAATTATTTTTAGATTATGATAATGCATTTGGCTAAATCAATACTGAACTGAGTTCAATTAACATTCCACTAAATAATTGGAGTTTTTTATTTTAAGTTACTAATTTCATTTAATAAGTGTTTTTAAAAAATTTAATTAAACGAGTGCTATCTATTGTGAATTTTAAAACTCTTTTAAATTACTCAGTTCTTTATTGAAATCAATTAAAGTCAATCCACTGAATACAGGAAGTTTGTTGAATTGTAGGGAGCCTATGTAGCGCTGCTGAGAATCTACCCACAACAGAAAAGAAAACACAATAAAAATATCCAAATTGCGAGCCAGCCATCCTAGCGGCCAATCACCACTACCAACCAAATTTTATTTTCTAGTCGTACAAGTATACGAACAGAAGTTCGTAATAATTCAGTACATATTGAAATACACTGAGAGACAGTCTGCTCCATGTCAAACACAAACATTCGAAAAAAAATTTTGTTCCTAAAAATAAATACGAAACGACGTTACCGCTTAATTCCTCCCCCTTCCGAAAAGTGGTCGTCGTTTTTGTTTCGTATTATAATCATCTCGGTACATTCGTGCCGCGCGCGGACGTTGTGTTACGTCCGTGTATTCGACACCGATCTCTACCGAGTTTCCGGATTCTGACGAAACATCTTTTTTTTTCGTTGCGTCAATGTACGGAAAAACGTTACAATTTATGCTAGGGTAAATCGATGAACCTCTCGGACATTTCCATGTTTCAGCGAGTAATTTATCATTCGAAGCAGTAACAAATAATCGAATACGGCCAGGCAATTGTTCGTTCTCATGTAATGAAACATACGAAGATGCTATGGTTGACTTTGAACAATAGAGCTGTAAAAAATGTGATAAATTTAAAAACCTATTCAAGTAATGTTGCAATTAAGATGGTCTTGAACTCTTTAAGTATCAATAATTGCATTACGAGAGAAGCAGTACCTGAGCATAGGCAAGATAAAATAGCTGTTTAGTGTTTAGTTGTAACCATGGCAGACGTTCTCGGGAAGACTTTTTTTCAATTAATGTGTCATAAGCTAGTCTCAGTCCCATACCTTCAGATAATCGTTCATTTAAACTCAATTGTGAAATCTGAAATTATGTTATTATATTTTTTTTCTATCTTTTATAAAAAGTACGACAAATTTTACCTTAAAAGCGATATTTCGTCCAGTAAAAGGTAGTAGCATGTTTGTAGTATTTTCGTACAATACATTTTTTTGACAATTAACATATTCTTCAAAATTTATTTTTGTATTCTCATTGTTCTCAAACAAAGTGAAATTCATATCACGTTTCGCATTGTAATAATGGACGCCTAAAACGATATAATATTTTCACGAATGTAGATTCACAAATTTAAAATAGTGTGTTATTATAATTTTATAATAATTGCCAGCAACTTCTATTTGAGATTATTTACCAGTAGCATCAAAGTGATGAGCGATTTGATGTGCAATTAAACTGCCAAGTGTGGCCAATGCCAAATAATCTAATGAGATCTCATTATTTTTTAAGATATTAGACCAATCAATGGCACCATAAGGTATTATGACGAGATTTAAACGGTAGACTGCTAATCCTTTTGTTTGAAACGGTGTTGCGTAATGAGTCCATCTAGAGAAACCAAAGTAAATCGTTAATATTTGTTAAAATTTTTACGAAAATTATAATTCATAAATAGCTAACATTTGTTGAGGTTTACTTTGATCTATCCCAAGTTTACTATAAATAAACTTCCGATATTTTTTAAGTAAAATTATTGAGTTTTCGAAATAATTGTCACTGAGTTCGATCTGAAAATTAAATATTATTATATATTAATTAGCCTGATAAATATTTTATAAAATATGAAATAATACGATTTTTTGTCAACGTACATCTTCTGGAGTGTAATAACTATTTTTTAGTTCCACATTATTAAAGTACGTAATGTCTGGCAATGCTAATTTAAGATTGTCTATTTTTTTTAATAGCTCTTCGTGACCCTTTTCTGCTGCCCATTTTACATTCGCCAAATTTTTTTTAAGCGTCGCCTTGAGCTCATTAAACATATTACTCACCTATTAGTTAACGAATAACTAACTTCGATTACTGTTCACAAACACCTTACAATAATATTAATCTTACCGTTCTATTCATAAAATCCAATTCACGATTGGAAAATGATGCCATATACAAACCAGCCGCTTCGATAGGTAATAAATTGCTGCTTACTCGAAGACAATAATCTTTTGGCTGAGTAGGATTTGATATGACAAGCTATTCGAAAAAATTTTAACGAATTGTAGAAATCTTGAATTAGGTAGTTACGACAAATATTTACCGTACGATATAAACTTTGAGCATACATTGCAAGCAATGCATTGTATATATGCAACGAATCAAATGTTTCTATATTCCGAAGTCCTGTCACTAATTCATCGTAAAAGTATATTTCCAATATCCCATCATCCACGATATCTTTTCCCGACAAGATGTTTAACAATTCTGTCCAGTTAATCTATATCAAAGAAATTGCTTTTTTCAATTACGAAACAGGATATATTTTTGTTAGTATCTCACCAATTTTGGCGAATTCTCCACAAATTGCTTAATAGTGACGTGTCTATAATTCTTCATCAAGTATGCTTTACGAATTTCATCTTTAGCTGGAAACGACTACAAAAGACATTCAATTTGCAATTATTTACTTATTTAATTTGAGAGAGTGAAGAATACTACCGAGAAAAATCCTTTAATTATAGCAACATCAATTGTGATGGTAGTAATCTGTCGATTTTGTGTAATATTGTATTCTTTTTCCAGCTCGCTGAATACATCGAAAGCTGCCAGTGTTGATGACACTGATCTTAAAAATTTCGTTACGTTTTGCTGTGAGAATTTTTATTACGTTAATATTTAAAAATATTATACAAAGTGAATATTCTACTACGGACAATTTTACCTGACATTCTTTATACTGCTCATAGAGTTTTTCCAGATCAATGTTACTGTCTTGGTCATCAAATTGGCTGATACACGATTCATCTTCAGAAACAGCATTGAGGGGATTTTCATAAAGATGTGGGCCAATTTTGAAAACGAACGTACTTGGATTTTCATCATTTAGATCGGGAACGACATCGAAAAGCAGAGCACTATCCGAATGAAAAAGCTTCATTATTTTCTTTAGAGTTTTTGGAATAGTAATACTTACTTATGATTCAGGATCAGTTTTGAAAATAAGCTTGTGAGAATATTAGAATTATTACTTGGCCATGTAGCTGTCGTATAAAATGGCCCGACTTCTCTCAAAATCCTCTTAGCTGGAAAAAAATCTCGATGGTGATAACCAATACTTATCATATTAATTCAGACAATACCTATTTCGATTCTTTCTTTTACGTTCACCACATTACTGTATTCGATACAACTACTGTAAAACTGAGAGAAAACTGATGACTCTCTATGTTGATTCTTCATTTCCATTGATTCTACAAACGGGGTAGAAGAAAATTAATTATTGTTTCCAATTCTGTTAATTCGATACTCACTAGCTATACGTTTGTAATTATTTTCCTCAACATTTTTATCAGTTATACGAGAATCTGCTTCCATTCCTCCACAAGCATATTCATAAAAATCATCGCATGGATCTGCAGAATGATTCATGTAAGAGAGCATATTACTGATTATTTGCTTACAATGGCTAGTCGAGCATTCACTCGAATCAAGTTCATCTTCTTCCCTAATTGTTGAGCTTTCGTATTTATCAGTAGTCGAGGGTTGATTCGAAGTTTGGAATTTTAACGAAGTCGAAGTTGATAAAATTGATGTAATACCACTTGATCTAACAGAATCCGAGATAGTGGAAGTAGTGGATGTGTTTTCAGAGTCTATTTCTTTAATTGTGTTTAAAATAGTCGATCGGTATGTAGTAGAATCGGTATAATGTTTTGTCGATTCTGTCTCTTCTCTCAATTTCGTGTTCATTTCAGTTTGTTCGGTAACAACATTATTCTCTGTGTCAAATATTGAAGCAGTACGATACTCAACATCAGTTTCGTTATTCATAATTTTGGAAGGAGCGGTTGAAGAAACTGATTGCACTGTTTCGGATGCAGTAGATCCTGTCTCCTCTCCTGATTTCGTGCTGATTTCAACTTTTTTGGTGAAAACATCGTTATTATCGGTATTAGATGTGGAAGTAATCGTACGATTCTCGACATCATTTTCGTTATTCGTAATTTTGGAAGAATCGGTTGAAGAAACTGAAGTAGTAATTCGATCGTTAATTTTTTCAGGTGTAGTCACAGAGGAAGTAGAAGTTCTGTAGAGCGAATCGTTCAATTTTTGTCCTGTGAATTCAGCTTCCGTAATATCGTTTTCGTAATGTATAGATTCCGCGGTATTCGAATTAGCGTTGGGTTGGGTTGAAATATCCGACGCGTGAGAATTTCTATCTGTAGCAGTTCTAGCGGTAGTGTTATCAATCTCTTTAACGTATTTCTCAAATTCTGCAACTGTTGTTTCATCGTAGGTAGCAGAAAGAGTTGTTCGATACTAAGGATATTAAAAATTTGAAGTACAAAATATCCGAGACAAAACCTGTGAAACTTACACTTGTGTCGTGATTAATGCTGTCAAAATTTTCCTGGTTGTTAACACGGGCTTTCTTCCATGGCAAACATGCTAATATCAAAATTATACACAAGAACAAAAATATAACTAATGCGGAAACGCAGCTCCGATAGGATTGATCGTGTGGAGTTGTTTTAGTAATTTCAGGATCGTTGACATCGTATGTCCTCTGTACTGGCATTTTTATACGCGTCGACTTTAGAACAATTATTCAACTCACTTGTCCAAAAAGAACTGAATATAGTAGAGCTAAGGAATTCATAAAATCCGAGAGTGTATGTTCGTCGTTCTGATATAAATTTCCGTGCTGATTTTATCGAAACCACAAACTTCCGTGAGCTTTTATGATACAATTAAATTCTTATTTTGTCTTTCAAGTAGGTAGGTAGAAAAAAATATTTCTGTCGTTATTCGATATAAGTTACTTATTTCAATATGATTTATCATACAATTATCACAGATATGTCAACTACAAAATATCATAAACTAATAAAAAATGCAAATCGTAATTTATCAATGATCCCATTGCACATTCTAGGAAAAACTACTTACATTCTATGTAATGTATAAGTTACATATAATAAAAAAAATTTATGTCGAGATATGATCTAATCGCTCGTTGCTGGTATTGCAAATACATCACTGTTGCGTTTGATTTCATCCTCCACCAGAACATGATTTACAAATTTTTCAGCAGTCAAACAGACTTCCGATGAAGTTGCGGTAACATTCGAATATACTGAACTAGGTTCCCCGACGTCATTTTCAAACTTTAACGTATCGGACGTCACCTGCGAAAAGTAATACTTACTATTTTGTTACGAACCGATCGGATCGGATAGATATGAAAATTGTTACCTTTTTCTGTACTTCATCAGACTTGAGCTTCTCTTTATCTACCAATGCTACATTAGCTTTTAGTGACATTTGTCTCTTTGGGGTAGGTTTTCTTGGTTTAAAAGATCCTGTCGCTTTTTTAGGCAATTGCGAAGTTATATGTTTTTTCATATCGTTCGTTTGGTCGCAGTTGTGGGTCATTAGTTGCTCCTTACTTTTGAAGATCTGTGAATTATTTTCTGTTTATTTTCACGAATAGTAAAATTAAGAGGAAAACTTACCTGAGAGCATATATCACATTTCAAACAGTGCTTATCCAGCTCGTGGTGTTTGAGTGCTTGCGCACGATGAAAATTCCGATTGCAATTACAGCAACTAAATCGCTTGATATTGCTGTGAGTGAGAAGATGCCGTTTTAGTTTATCGGGGCGAGAGAATTCGCTCATGCAACCCAAATATGCTCTAAATGGACATTTCAGTCTCTTAGATAGATCATGAATTAACATGTGGCGACCAAGACGATCCTTTCTCTTAAATCTTGCAGGACAATGCTGGAGAACGAGAAAATATTTAAACATCGTTCATTATAATATTATAATTAATGCAAATGGAAATGTAATTACCGGACATATATACGGAGTTTCTTCGCTGTGTATCAATTTATGATTCGCTAAATATTGCTCGGTTTTGAAAGCTTTTCCGCAATCCTCGCAGGTAAATCTTGCCGATGAGGCATGGGTTTTCAAGTGTCGACGTAGGAATCTTTCAATAAGAAAACTCTTACCGCAGTGCAAACACGCGTAGTCGTGAGTTGTCGTTTCCGTATGATGCTGCAATGCTTCTAAATTCGAAAATGACGACTTGCAGATCGAACAACAGTAATATTTCTCTGTAGTTTTTTGTTTTTGGACGGAGTGGGCGTATTGATGAAGTCCGAGGTCAGACAGAGTATTGAAAACCTCGCCGCAGACGTGACAGCGATATTCGGATCGCTTGTGACTACGAGTATGCTCCAAAAAATCTTCTAACTCAGCGAACATCATACTGCAGCTACTTTGTACGCATTTGTATACTTTTAGTGTTAAATGAGATACTATAAGATGGCCCTTCAAGGCTTTGTACGAGTCAAATATTTCTTTGCAAAACTGACAGTGGTAGGTACGGTCTATACTTCCATCCGCAGGCACCTCAGGAGGTAAAGAATGGATAGCAGTGCCAGGCCATACTTTATGCGATGACATGTGTTTTTTCACATTTGATTTTTGCGCGAATGCACGACCACAAACGACGCATTGGTATGGCTTTTCTCCTGTGTGAGAGCGTTCATGTTGTTGCCAATAAAACTTTTTGGCAAATTGCTTACTACAATAATTACATTTATACTGAAATTAAAATACAAGAATTAATAACACAAGCCACTAATCTGAAACAAGAACTATCTTTGTACTAACCTTAAGATTCGGTATTCGGTCTGTGTTAATCTCTAATTCATGATTCTGACTATTAGGTAATACTGTATTCAAATTCTCTGCAATATTCAAATCCTCGTCTTGTGATACATCGCTTTGCTCTATTTCTATCATTTGTTTTGGTTCTTCCTGATTTGGTTCCACTTCATCAGTAGTTATTGCTGTATTTGTAAAATTATCTAAACTTTCGGAACTCAATATAATTGGTACGCTAAAGGCTGAATCGGTAGTAAAATAACTAGTACCCTCTTGATCCATGCTGTTGGAATTATGATATTATTTATGAGAATATGAATTTTTATAAATGTATAATATAATGGCAAACCTAAATAGCATATCAGTTCCTTCCAAAATGATTGGTTCGCTAAGTTGATCTGTCTGAACATACGTTCTTTCGGGATGATAAGGAGATTCGTTTTGACCATTATTTTCTACATGTACAACCTGGTTTTCGTCATTTGGTAGAAAATGACTCAAATCTACCGTTTGTTCTTGTGTTTTTTGATGGGTCCGTTTGTGTAACACAAACATAGGAAGAGAATTGAATTGACTTTTACATTTACCACACTGAAATATATCTTCTTCATCTTGATCGATTACTACAAACCATTAAACATCTTTAGCTATCTTAATAGTTTTATTATGACAAATGAAAGTGAAATTCTATTAATATTACCCGACTGTTCAACCTCTGCAATAGAAGTTTGAGATTCTAATAACGATTCCACTAATGGAATTTCTAATGACACACCTGCAATAATTGGGAAAATCAACATATAATTTGAAAAACATACGATTGTTTTATTTATTAGATTTGCTTCGTGGTTTAGTCTACCTATTTTTAAGAAGAATTTTTACCTGATAAAGCATCGAAAATAGATTGCGCCATATTAAATTATGATTCAACGTTTCATTTTACGGGAAAAATTATTGGTCACGATCTCATACTAAAAGGTGTGGCACGTAAAATTATTTCATTCCTTAAATAAATATCATACCGAAAATACCCGATTTACTGTGACAGCGTTATCGTTAACTACAAATTTAAATGCATAAACCCTTTATTGATATAGATAGGAAAAGATACTTGAATATCATCATTTGAGCGGTTCTACGAGTAATACCAAAAAAATCCACTTGTGGGAAGTGGCGCTGATAACGATGGTAGACTTCAGTTAGATTTCTCATGGTTCATATACAAAAGTAACGCGGTTCCAAAAAATTTAATCGTGAAATTCAAAATCAGAGATCCCGGATAGAAGTAGCTAGGGTAAACAAATGCACGTGTTTGTAACCTGTGTGATTTGTTTACAAACAGTTAATTAAATCGTAGATAGAGTCTATATCTTAGTACAGGAATAAAAATATATTCATACAAAAAATGGCCGCTGTGTTATGTGTAAAACGCAGATACGACGATGAACCATTAGCTGCTTTGGCTATATCTTGCAAACGTCCAAGAACTGAAAATAATAGCGAAGAAGTAGATAAATTTATTCCAAAAACTACAGTGCTTCAATTTGCTGCCACACTTAAAAATCAAGTAAGTACTGTAAACAAAATAGCATTTATTGTATTTATTCAATTAATTATATTACTGTTTTTCTCCCGAAGAAAGAAGACTTCGACAAACATATAAAAAATATACTACAGAAAGAAGAGTTAGAAAAAAACTTTAAACAATATACGAGTAATATTTTGGAAAAAAATAGAAAAGAAGTTAAAAGTAAGGCATTAGAAAACCGATATAAAATATTGAATAGTTCACGTCTTCTTGATACTTCTGATATTAAAGAACTCGCGAATAATGTAGTAACAGTTATCGATGTAGAAGATTCTTTATCGTGTACTGTCTTTGATACCTCAACCCCCATACCAGTAAGTACTAAAGAATAACATACGAAAGAAACAATTTCTGAATTATCATTTTAAATTACAGGGAAATGATTATGTTTACGATTTATATTTTGCTAAAACCGAAAGCCCAGTAGATATAGATGAATCTTTGTCCGTAACCACATTAGATCAAGAATTTTCATTTGGTGCGTTACAAGATAGTACTGAATCCGATAACGAATATGAATCCGATGATTCCAATGATGAAAATAACTACCGAAACGATTATCCCGAAGAGGAATCAGACGATTCCATCGACGAGGATGATATGAGAGCGGCAATGGAGAATTTAGATATAGGTGAAGATTTATCATCCGAGGAAGAGTTGGCATTTACACTCAATGAATCGGATGTCGAACAGCATGGGTACCTATATGCAAAATTCAAAGCAAAAATACAAGCGCAGTCAGATGGTTTATTTGAAAATGAAGATGATGATGATGATGATGATGATGATGATGATAATCATGAACCGACACCAAGTGATTATGATACTGACTCTTACGATCTAAGTCCTGATGAAGAAAGCGATTATTTATTATGTTAGTTATAAGTATAAAAATAATAGTTTAAGTAAAATACTCTTGTATTCGACTGTGAAAGATTTGATATATTTTCTTATTATTTCTGAGGCAATATATGTAAGATTAAGTCAATGATGTATTGTAAATATATACAGTTTAATTTAATCACTTTCTGCAAAAAGTTTTATTTTCTCCTAACTATAAATATCGAAGGTTGTAAAGAGGATTCTATTTATATGTTAATATATTTATTACATCTTATATAGAATGTCTTGTGTGTAAAATTTATCTATCAAAATAAAAAGTGATAAAAGTAAGCCTAGAGGTTGAGATACTCAATAGAAGAGATGACATAGTTTATGGAGAAGGAATGTTTATACTGAGAATGTAACAAAAACATTTAACATCCTGATTTATACTTTGTAATTATATTATATCGAAAGTACAAAAATTTACAATTTTTCGTACTTTCGTTTATACGCGTTATAAAATTTATCTTTTGTATTTCCGGATTAAAACTTATTCTCGTATGATCTTGAAATATTGGACAAGATAATACAGGGTAGATGTTTCAAAGATAATTACAAAATAATGTCATGATTCGTTATGAAGAATCAGGATATGAAAAACTATAAATTTGCTATTAATATTCAATTCGGTTGGAATTATATTATTCCAACTGCGATCAAATGTGTTGATACCTCTTCACGGAAATGATCATAATCGTTCTTATATCTATTCGAAACCTGATTGTGAACTTCCCACGCAAAGGAAATTCGTTTATTTAATAATAATCTGGTATGATATGAGTAGTACATTGCGTATACATGTAACACTGGCCTTAAATTCTAATTTTTACATTTACGCGTTCTTAACAAATCGTCACTTGTATACAAGTACACGCAAATGCTTTTGATTGTATGCACGGAGTTAGTACGTCAATAAATACCCGAAATAAGGAAACAAGATAATTTTGTTATTACCAACGTCAATTAAAAATTTCATACTCTCGTACCGTTCTATAAAAAATCATAACAATAAACAGATAATTAAGAGGAGAAAAAACACAAATTGTAACAAAGCTTATTCATTAACATACCAACATTTATAAAGATACGAGCGCATTTATCATATACCAACATAATTTAGCAGATTCACAAGCTGAGATTTGTATCATTCAGGATTGTAACTACATTATTTTCGTAATATTTCTACTAATCTACTGTACAACATTTTACATTCACTTTAATTCGTTACTTCCTTAGACAATGTCATTTACTACTACTCTACGAGATTATTGTAAAAGTCATGAGATTGCACACCTTCAACTGGTTCGGTTCTTTAATTCAGAATTAACGCTCATCGCTCGTTACGAATTTTAATCCCAAACAGAGAGAATATATACAAAAGGTTTACGAGTTTCGCGACTCGAAAAAAAAATTTTTCTTTTCATTGAATCTTATTAAAAGTAGTCTTGACATTGGAGCCAGTCCAAGATTAATCTCATTGACACAGCGAGAAAAAGAAGTCGAGATTCTCAATTTGTGGTCGTCGTTCTTCGACGTCTTTTAAAAATTATGCGCTTCCGTATCCGGATTCGTTATTTACACTTCAAATTACAAATACGGAGGAAATTCCCTGGATCGACAAAAATCACACAAAATTAACTAAATCGTTAATAATGATATTATACTATTTATATAAAACTGGCAACAATTAACAGTCCCATTGATGAGTCGCGCTCCCAGTCCGTTTAACAATTGGCACGGAAGCTTTTAATCTACAGAACGGACGCCTCAGTTCTACCGCTCGGCGGTGTTGTCGCGTGACTACTCGAATTGTTGTTGTTGTTGTTGTTGTTGTTGTTGCTCGCCTCGCCGGCGTGGCTCGAGCAATAGAACTTCTTATGGGCGATGAAAGTGCTGAGATAATTGAAGCTGATGTCGCACGATCGGCAGTAACGCGGTCCGCTCTTGTTCGGATCTAAGCTCTCTTCTGGAGGTGGCGTGTCCTCTCGTTCTTGCTTCACTTTGTTCACAGCGGCAGGTGAGGACGACAACGGAGGCTGCGGGCTCTTCCTCACCTCCGTTTTCCCGTTCACTTGCGTCTCGGCTGGAATATCTTCCGGTGTAGTCGCCGGGGCTGGTTCTACCGTAGGTATCACAGTTTCGTCATCCAATACGCACGTTATGTAATTCTCCTCCTGTTGAAATTAATCGAATTAGAAGATACAAATGACGTATTTTATATATATTGTAAGTAACATTTACCTGAACATACTCAATATTCATTTGTAATAAATATTTAATTCGCTAAACAAAATTTGAATGGCAGGTACCAATTTTATTTCAACTAATATTTAACCCTTAGACGACCTGATGACTTCACAAATATTTAAACTCATATGAATTGGATTGATATATAAATAGTTTTTATCGTTCTTTTATTGTGCTGGTCTAATCTCACTTTATGTTTATTACACATTTATCGATTTATAATTCATTCGCTTAGTTATTCTCGTACAAATTGAACTCAGACGTTTCATGATATGAAGAAAAAGTGATAAAAATATAATATAATAAGGAAAACATCATGAAAATAATAACAATGTAATAAAACATACAAATCATACACATAAATCATTCTCTAAAATTTTAAAAAATTTTCGCCTAAGGGTTAATCATATTAAATAATAATCCATCTGATCTAATTAATTGTTTTCATATTTTCAAATAAATATCAAGCAGTTTTTATCAGTGTACAGTACAAATCTGCAATACCTGTAATTCGGTGCCTCGTTTCTCAAAATGCATCCTGATGTGCGTCCTCATTCCACGTAATGTGTTGCCCTTGTACCGACAAATTGTACATCTAAATGCTTTGACACCCTGATGAGCATCCATATGGCGCTGAGCGGCTCCTGCGGTCGGACTGACGGCACCGCAAACTGGACATCGCCAACCACCCGTTGGGTTTGAGCAGGTGTGTGCGATACCAGGCTCGATTAACCCCTGAAATTGAACAAAAATTTGCGTCAGTTAAGCGTTAAACTCTTTTTTATTTTCTAGATTAGAGTGGCTGAATAACGAAGGAACAAAATTAAGAAACGCTTCGGAGAACACAACATTTTTTAAATTTAGATAAATTACCTATATTTCTTCTGTTTGCTTGCTCCTTATATCTCTAATAACTTTAGTTTATCTCAACAATTATACATCATTTTCTATGAAAGTAGCTACAAAGATTTCTTTTTAATGCGAATTTTTCTTTTAAAATTTTTCTAATTATCGTGTATTTTGCTTTTTCTAAAATGATCAATAAAAGATTACGTATGATGATTCTATTTTGACTCTCGTCTTTTTAAAGTTTTTTAAAAATTTTTACATCTTTCACTATTTTTACTTGGGTAATTAATCACGATTAATTTCCATTATTTCAATCACAATTTATTTTCCAAATAATTATGGTGGTTGTCTCATTTAAATTAAGATACATTCTCCGTGCATCTTCACGTATTGTTGAATTGTACATTTTTTATCGGCTACATCTTTCAAAGTTGACAGTTGAATATTTTAATTTTTTGCTAATACTCTTATAATATTAGTCTATGAGTATATAAATTTTCATCCGTATCGAAATTTCGGTATAGAAGATATAGCAATAAATGACAATTTATTTTTCTTTTTTTTTGCGATATGTAGAAAATGCTTATCGATGCGTATCATCTTTAAGTGCTAATATCTCAAATTTGAAACGGTCAATCCTTTCGATATTTTACAAGCAATTTTGTAATAGTATTCTAAGAGAATTGTCCAAGTTTCATGAACATAGTAGCATTAGTGCTTTGGCAAGACAACTACCAAAGATTGAACTTTTTAGAGAAAATCAGAGTTTTTTTATTACACCTTTACAATTAAAAAATTAATACTTTGTTAATTCTTCCGTTCAAATCCAAGATAAACGAATGTATTAAAGAAATCCTTTTGGGTTTTGAATTTCATATGAAGCAATAACGAGTTATCCAACTATGGCGTAGAAACTTTTCTTTAAGAAACTCAGCTCTCACCACTCTGCTTAAATTTTCAATATTTTTTTATAAAAACTTAACAGAATATTTTTATAATAATAAGGGAAGAGGGGATAGGGGGAAAAATGGGCCCCTTAAGCAAAAAATGATTATATCTTTACGTTTTTTCACTCGATATACTACTTTATATGCCCTTATTTGTTATTCAACATCGATGAGTTGTGTCCATTAAAATAAAAAAATCCAAAATGTGGGGCAAAATGGGCCCTCATCCATAAAAATTGTGTGAGACAAATTAATTGGTTGTTTTACTATTTTAAAATTCTCTACTCCGTAAATATTATCATTATGCGGTGTTTATAATAAATCAAGAATTTACAAAGTAAATAAATTGATTGAATTAATTTAATAAATTAATAAATAAATAAAAAGAATTGAATTAAATAAATTATCGTTATTATTATTATTAATTTTATTCGTGCGCTTCAATAATGAAAAATTTCAGGGGGCCCATTTTGCCCCCCCCCCCCCTACTCAACAACGTACAAAAATGATAAAAAAAGTTCCTCACCTTGCACTTAGGGCATCGAGAATGATGCTCCTGCGGCTCCGGCCTCTTGGGGCAATAGAACAATTGATGCGCGACTAGGTTGTCCATGGAGGCGAACTTGATGCCGCAAGCCGCGCAAATTAATTGGACAAGCGGCGGCGACGGCGTGCCCGATGGCGGCGGACTGTTGCTCACCGTCGTCTCGCGAGCCTGGCAGTAGTGTTTCTTGTGGATCACGAAATTCTCGTGACGACAGAAAACGATGTTGCACTCCTTGCATCTCGAGACACCCTGCTTCACGAGAACTCCAGGAACCGGCGGGGGTGGCAGTTCGGTCAGACGAAGAGCAGTCTCGGTGCCGGGTGGTGGAATCGTCGTGGCTCCCTGCGCGGAACCGATGGACCTCGTCCTCGGGCTCGCGCTGCCCCTCGACCTCGGACTCCCCGGAGGCGGCAGGGACGTGGGAGCCGGCGAGACTCGATTCTCCTTCTCGTCCTGGTGAGCCGGTGATCTCCTCACGCTCAGATCTAGCGGCGCCGTCGCGGACGGCGACGTCGACGACGCGATGTTGCCCGTCGAGGCTGGCGTCGCGGGCTTGTTCGCGGCTCGCAGGACGGTCGGGCAGGGAGTCTCCGGTACGGGACTTGGGACGCTCGTCGAGAGGCCCCGGGTCATAGGCTGGAGCGAGCCGTTGGGCAGAAGGAAGCAAGCGGTGTCGGGAGCTGGCAGGGCTGGTGCAGCCAGAACGCTTGCACTGCGGAATAGGGAGACCGGTACGATTAAGATGGGATTTGTCGGAAGAGCTAGGCAGGGCTGTGGTGGAGGTGAATCGCCTAGAAAATTCGAATGTTGTTAGAAATCTGAATGGAAATAATCTTGCGGAATAATACAAAGAAATGAAAACATTTAACCCTTCGAGTATTCTTTGACGCGTCGCTAATATGGCAGTTGGTACACGATAAAGATATGTGAAATGTTAGACAAATCTGACTATGAAAACTCTTCTGTTGATTTTTCAACATAAAATTCTTGATTTAAAATATGAGAGTTTTGTTATTTAGTCTTTTCAAAATAATTGAAATTATTTATGGAAAATAAAAATGTACAATCAATGTATAATTTAATATAATCGTTTAATGAAAAATTAAACAACGCAATGTTATTGAATTTTAACCTGAACAAATCATGTCGAATCGAAATAAAATTGTTATGTGGATTTTTATAGATATCCGATTTGTTGAATAGGTCCGTCATTTTTACCGTGTACAATCATAAATAATTTAATTAAAACGGAAAAATATTCAAAGGGGTTTAAAACATCACAAATCCTTTAACAACAAATTCAAAATGATGATTAAAGAAAAATTTTTCCTTAACTGCCAAATTCCTATACCGCCAAGACAATATTTTGACACTTCGATGAAATAATCTTTTAGTCCAACAGATATGTTAAATCAACCAACAAACATTTCCCTCGGAAGATTTTTCTTTTCACCTGACAAAATATCCTTTCAGCAAGAAATTATCTATTTAATACGTTTAACCAAACTTTTTTCCTCAGTGTGAATTCTCGAATGGCTAATTTCCGTAAAAAAATCGTAATACCTGGACTGGAACTAGGAGGTGAAGCTTTGACCGACGAGGAAGATGAAGCGGCTGCCGATGTCGCTGGTGTGTCCTTGACAACGTGTCTGGTGCTGCAGTAATGCGTTTTGTGAGCACGGTAGGTTTTGAGGGAGCTGAATCTGATGTCGCAATTTCGACAGTATCTCTCGGCCTCCTCGTTGAGGGAGCCGTTCGAGGCTGGTGCCGCTACCGCCAGTGGAACCGTAGCGGGCGGATTTGTCTGGCCCGGTGCCGCGGCCACCGCGGGCGTCGTAGGGAGCGCCGGTGGAGCTGGCGAGGCCGCGTGCATCCGCATATGTCGATTCAACGAGACTTTCTTCTCCGCGCTGTAAGAGCAGTGGGGACACGCGTAGGCCTTCCGAACCTCGAACTTGCCGGGCTTGTCCTCGTCTTCGTCGTTGGCCGATTCCTCCTCGAGTCGGGGCCGATGGGCGCAGTAAAATGTGCGATGAGCCTCGAGAGTACTGGCCGAGCTGAATCGGATGCCACAGGGCGGACATATAAGCGGTGCCGGCCTAGCTGGCTCGACCGTTATCGTCTCCTTGCCGTCCGTCGGTAGAACGTACAATCGGCCCGCGGCTATGGCTGTGAATTTGGAGAGAAAAAAATTGATAAGCACTGCTGGAACTTTATCGTATCGTATATAAAGTTTTCTAATTTATTCGTTCTTCCCTGCCCGACTAGAAATTCAGCTAAAGATTGGATCCAGACATGATCTTTATCGCTTGATCAAGCTGGACTTGATTTGAGTGACGCTAAAAACCTATGAAATCTTGATCAAGACCCTGTATCAAGACATTGATCCAGCTCTGTTAAAGCTTCTTGATCATAACTTGACCAAGCACTGGTTCAATTTCTGTATTACAGAAAGCTGTAATGTAGCTTTACCACAGCTGTACCAAATTATTCTTGATCCTTCTTGAATTTCCAGTCGAGTGCCTTTCGTCTTCGATAAAAGTGTACGACGATGAGAAAAGTAAAAGCATTTTTTTACCATTTTGCAGTCCGGCCGGAAGAGCTGGCGCCCCGCTAGGCGGTGGTGAGTTTTCCGGTTTGTTTATTGTCAGGGCGGCAACTGCGGCTGGCCGTAACGCCGGGTCCATCGCTAGACTAGTGTTCAGTCTCAGTCTCGGTGCCGCTTCGCCATCGAGCTTTATCCTCTTCGGTTCGGTGCCCGATTCCTCGGACGCCGGCCGTCGTGGCGCGTCCTCGGAGTTGCGCCGTCCACCGGACTCGCGACGCCGAGCACCGCCGAGCGACGCCGAGGCGGATCTCGGCTGAATCTCTTCGGTTCTCGAGTGACCGCCGGTCGAGTCCTCGTCGGTATCCTTAGGGCTCGACTCGCGCGCCTGACTAGCAGCCCTTGACGATGCATTTTGCTCTTTCGATCCTCTGCCAGCCTAAAAATTATGTTAATTAGTAGCCGTTTTCATCTTTTTTACATATTTTTTACGTTCAAACTGTTTTTCTTTATTTTTTACTTTTTATTTACACTGGAAAAAATGGTAATTCCAAACATTATTTTGATAGCTTAAAAAAACCAATAAGACTTTGTAATGTTATTATTGCTGTATCTATAAAGTGAGTTCGTAAACCCAATATTTTGTTACAGATCTAGTAAGATTTTATCAAGAAATAAGATGAAACAATAATTGCAATAATTAACTTCATCATTATTGTTTACATCGATCAAGACCCTTCAATAAAATGATTCAAACACCCTACTGGTTCTTTAGAATTTGTTGTAATAACAATGAAATGTTATGTTTTCAGCGTAATCATTTCTAATAATTATTGTTATATTTTTCTCAAAACATATACCTCTAATTCTTCAGTGAGGTTGGAAAGTCTCTTCCTGGCGTCCTCGGAGAGTACGCTCAGCCTGAGCCGAATTTCATCAGCAGTCGAGTTACCGGTGAGATTTTGAGCCGATGGAGTCGGCAGGCTCGAATCCTCCTCAGTGTTGGGTGCGACCGGACTCGATACCGCCGACCCCCCACCATCTACCGCGCTGCCTACCGACGGGGTCTTCTCCGAATCGCTCCACTCTTCGTCCTCCCCTGGAAAGAGACGATGAAATTAGTCTTGGTCGAGAGTGCAATTGTATAATATACAAATATTATGTAATATGTAATATGTATACTCAAAGTACATTTGCTAAGTTTGAATCGCGAGTATTCGAGACGGTCGCTGGAAACGACCATAACGTTTCCCGATGAGAATAATAACTGGAAGCCGCTGGCAGGAGAGCGTGAAAATTCGAAAACTGAACGGGAAACGCGTGTAACGTCGATCCGTCGTACAGGCCGTCCGGCTTCCTAATGACTCACGGTTACGTCGGCTTTCGAACCTACCCGACGATTCCCTATTCTCCCCCTTCCTTCTATTCGCAGTCCGCCCTTTCTCCCCTCTCCCCCTCAATCTCTATCTCGTGCTCCCTGGCCCACTCCTCTCTCCCTGTCTCTTATCTTCCTATCTCTTTTTCCGATCTTATAATTTTAACGTCTTTATCATATTTTTCCATTCGCGGCTCATCCTATATCTGTAGCGATGTAACGCCGGCATCGATTTTCCGTAAAAGTTATCATGTTTTTTACATCTTACGATTTCAATACCATGATCATTTTTTTCTGTCCTCCCACTCATCTCGCGCTCGAATTAACGTAACGTAGAAACGACAGTTCGGGGCAATACACACGGAGAAAAAAAAATGGTAAATTTTACTAGATTAAAGTACGTCTTTACCGTAATTTAAAGTTCGTATTTGGACAAAGTTAATTTTGAGTAACAATTACTTTATTATTCAAGTTGGAGAGTTTGGCAAATATTACTAGAATTTAAAATAATTTTTATTCATGTACAGTTCTAACATTGATTAAAGTAATATTCACGTTATGTGAAGACAAATTTACTTTAAATAAAGTAAATTCACTGAAAGCCAGTAACCTTATTTATTTGGTAAGTTAAAAGAAAAGAAAGAGTAAAGATCGCTTGATTTAAAGTATTCTCTATACATAAAATGATTGCTTTATTTCTAAAGTGGAACAGGCCGATTTATTTTTCTCTTTGCAGTGTAGAGGTTTCCTTTATACATTTTAGATTTAATATATTTTGAAAATACAAAAATTGACGTTGCTATCTTGTACGGAAAGTAATTCTCAATATTCTTGAAAAAAAAAATCTATTCGTGAAATGCCCTTTATGATTTTCATATTAAAAATAAAATTTTGACGATGTTTACATTTCGTTGAGAAGAAATTTTGATAATTCTGTATTAGTGGGGTACACTCTTGTACCAGTTCGAGAGTCGATCGAACGTATAGGTTCGGACGAAGAACCGGCGAGGCTGGTGCTTTGGACGGATAGCCGACGTGAGATACCGATCGAAATGGTTCGGAGCGCTTATCTCGTAGCGAGCGCCGGTTTATCTCGATCGTCCGGCCTAATGCTCGGCGAGCGCGATCCCCCGTGAAATTTTAACGCAAACTCCTCCGGGCGAGGTGTAGCACGATAAACAGCTAAAACCTTTTTAAATTTTCTGTCCCTACCGGATAATCGCGATCCCCGTGACGATCTGTATCGGCAAACAAGAAAAAAGTTTATCCGGCGGACACACTCGCTATTCGCGAGTCGTGACGCGCCTCCGCGTCATCGAATTCGGTTCGAGGCGAAGAGGAAAGACGAATGGGAGAGATGGATCTCGGAACGGTCGCATTTTTAATGACCGTTCGAGCGAACCGTGAAGATTCGATCTTTTCGAGTTTTAATTGCATCATCGGATCGGCTAATGTATGGAAAATACGGGAATGACAGGTGGAACGCAGGGAAGAGAGATGTCCTGTCGAGATTTGGATGAAGGGGTTGGCTAGACACACACACACACACACACACACACACACACACACACTCTCTATTCTCGTTTTATGACCACAAGTTAAAATTCAATACGAATTGCGTCTAATAGTTATGAACAAAATATGTTGAACATCCGTGAGATTTTTACGAAACTTTTCTTGAATACATTTCCTTGATACAATATTCATGAAGGAATATAATTTGATCGGTATATTTATTGAAACAAAAAGAATTAATTGGCAGTTTACCGTGAACAATTTTGATGCGAAAATCTCAAAACCTTTGTAAAAATTGAACCAGTAGCCGTACAGAAAATTTTTTGAAAACAAATGTATCTATTCAATATTATTACCACTTTCTAGCTGCAACGACGAAGACACGAAAATTTCATATTAAATGTTCGAATGAATGAAAATATCTATAGCTAAGAGGGTTTTTGTTGAAAAACTCAAAAATGCGGTTTACCCCATTCTGTACTCTGCACCTTTTTATAAAAATACCTGTAATTTGATCGAATCAACTCAGAATCTGAAATAGGGTCATTTCTCATGATGAAATTCCTTTTAATGTGGCTGTTTTGGAACTTTATTATCTCTTGCGGTTTCCGACATGTAGCCAAATCGCAGGCTGTTCCACTTTGTTCAAGACTGTGTATATTGTGAGAAATTAGAAAACGTGGCTCAAATTGATTAACAAGTAACAAATTAATAACGATAGAACATCTCATATGGGTATTTACAATGTTGTTATTGTGTTGCATTTTGAGTACAAACTGTAAATGACTACAACTGGAGCTAGGAGAACCATTTCATCGTGTTCAATTTCGAAGATAAACTTATATGAAAGAATTGAAAGCCGCAAAATAAAAAATACAGTATCTGAATTCTGAGATAGGGTAGATGTACCATTTGGGGCCACTTTGAAAAATTTCGTGTCTTTGATCAAAAGTTAAATCAATTTAATCATAATGTTTAATAAAGGAAAATCAATTAATCAATTCTTGAATGTATTAGTAGTCAAATTATTACATGTATGAACCTTCAGAACTTTCTTTATTGTAAAAAAAGAGTTAAATTGTACTGTAATGTCTGTTCTACCAGTAGTGGTCATAGCCCCATTCTTGATAAATTTTCAAGTGATCTAAATAATAAATTAGTGGAGCATTTCAAAAATCACTTACAGAGTCTTTTTTAAGATTTTTACTAACAATAAAAGAAATTGCTCAGATACACTACGACTCTGGTTGTTTTTTAATAGTTTTTGGAAGTATACCTACTTAACAAGCATCATGAAATATTCTCAATGACGTCAACATATCTAGAGAATCGTAAAAATAAACTAAATCATGTTCTAGTAACAATCAAATACTAAATATATCAATATGAATTTCAAAGTGGCCACAAATGGTACATCTACCCTACTGGAATGTTGATGTTATAGTCGAGAATACTAAAAACGTTTGACCTATCCATTCATCTCTCTCTCTCTCTCTCTCTCTCTTCTTCGATATAAGAGATTCTCTTGCGCTCTTCTTGGGCTGCACCCGCCACCCTATAAATGGACGGTCGTTGACAGGATCTATCCCCCGTATGGCAGAACAGCCATAGAAACCGATCGGCCACCGACTCGTTTCTCTTCCGTTATCTAGCTACTTCCGCGCCTACGCCGTGCATTCGAGCTGCTCCTGCCGCATGGGCTGTTTATGTGATTTTTATTCCCATCTCGGCGCAGCTAGCAGCGAGCTTTTTCACCGCGACTTTCGCGTTTCTTAATTGCGTGCGCATGCAAACTCGTCGATCGCGGGACTAAGCGTTCAAAGTCCCCATACCCCTCTCCCCGGCATCGCGCCACCTCCGTTAGGGTGCAATATATCTCGAAAAGCGAGAGCTCGTAGAGGGGAGAGGCAAACACGGCCGCCATTAACATATCCCTCGGCTGATAAGCCCTTCTCGGAACCGATACCGCGTCCGTGTAGCCACCTCGGTTCCATTTTATATAAAGACTCTCACCCCCCCCCCCCCCCC
>NCVS01000461.1:382353-393226 GCA_003055095.1 Goniozus legneri | reverse complement strand
CCGGGGCTATGCGGATCGAGCTTATCTCAAACTCGCAGACGTGGCGCAATCGATATATCTCGCGGGGGCTGCTCCCTCGATAGGTAACCCGGCCCCGCGCCCGTCTCCTTTCCCTAGACTGGCATCGACACCTATCCGAGAGGCCGCGTCTCTCGCCCTGCGAAGAGCGAGAAAGTCCGAGGAGGCTGGAAAATTCCACCCCTCTCGCCCATCCCCCTCCCTCCTTTCGCACCTATAACCCTCCAACGAACCGCTGCCACTGTGGAAAAGATCAATTTTAGATTCGTAGCGATTTATAACTTCCTCTAATATGGCGTCCGATATCATCTCACGCTCTCCGGCGGGTCCTCTATCGCGCTTCTTCGTACATTTTTTTTATTCCCTCCCCTCCCCTCCCCTCGCCCACGCCGAAAGACGGTGGAATCGAGAGAGAATCGGGAAATTTTTCATTCCCGTTGATGCGGATATCGGGCGGGATATAGTCTCGATTGGAATCGCGAACGTATTACCGTGAAGATTAAAAAGATTTCCGCTCGGTCTAATTCTCGGAAGGGAGCTCATTGTTCGCTCTCGTTACGATCGATACCGAGCGAGAGAGAGAGAGAGAGAGAGAGAGAGAGAGAGAGAGCAGAGAGAAATAAACGCGACAGAGTACGAGTGTCTTGGCACATTGGGGTAGGAAACGAAGAAGGAAAAAGAGCAACACTGCACCGAGATTATTAGCATACGGAGCGCTGATTTATAATTATAGGGGACGCGTTGGGATTCCGCGCACGCAACGTGTCCCTACACGTACACACTGCGCTCTTTGGGAATCGCTTTTGCACCACGCGTTGATTAACATATCTCGCCGCTCGGACACAACGCGCCGATGGATAAGCTCGCGCGCTCGCGTTCCGAGAGCGTGAGCAACAGCGCGATCGTGCGATTCCGAGTTTCGCGCCCCTCCACGCTTCTATAATGCCATCCGGATACACCGGATTCGCTCTACACCTCGATCCGAATCGATTTTTCATCCTGCAATGATTTTACTTGTATTGAAGTTTTTGTACACTGATGGAAAAAATAAACTGATTCAAGAAAACTAGTTTCTTCAAAATTTCATTCTTGTTTCAAACATCAATTCTTTTCATTCCAGAAATTATATAATATATTATATTATACTATATATTTATATTAATATATATTTATTATACTAAATTATATTATATAATCTTGAATCAAGTCATTAGTGTTATCGATCGAAGATTTTCATTGTTTTAAGCCAAGAAACAATAATTCAAGACAAGAAATTCTTGAAGTGAGACAACTAGTTATCTACTAAAAGACCCTTGGATTGAGGGTATTGCTCTTAACCCTTAAATGTATGATTTTTCCTTTTTAAATACAATAAATTAAAACAGGTAGTTAATTAAACATAGATTAAGAGAAAAATAAAACAAACAAACAAAACTTACTGATGTAGATCAGTGTATCTTGCAGTTCAAATAGTTTTTAGATTTAAAAGAATAAATTGTTACTGTTTTCAAATTGATAGTGATATGAAGGAATAGTTTAATTCTCAAAATTAATGGGACAGTTACCTTTTCCAAATGGCTGTATTTCGAATAAAAATAATCAATTTTAATCAACAATGTGGTTATTTCGAAAATTTGAATTTTTTCTCTAAAATGATGGCCTGCTCAATTCGGTTGATCATTTTTAGTTGAATTGTTCGGTTGAAATTTGATATTCCTGCACTGCAATGGCTAAATTCTAGCAGACCAATTCTAACAAAGCATATAAATGTTAAATTTCTGCCTTAAAATTGAAGCGGAAAGTATGTATGTATAAAGAAAAATTTATTTTCAAACACTACACTTTTTCCACGTAATCTGCTGTTGAAACCATTTTAGGAATCTCGTAATTACGCAAATCTACAAAATAGACGCTCGAAAAACAAGACATACGTAAATCCAAATGGCAGCGCGAGAGGGCGAGGACAAAATCTATGTCCCACGTGCATGTTGTACCTATAGAGGACCGTTAACAAGCCTTTGAACGCTAAACGGCCATTAAAATGGCTATCAGCCAGGAGCCATTACCAAGCCCCCAGCTCATATCGCTCCATTTTACCCGCAGTCACCTTTTTTCCTCACCGCGCTGGGTAATTTTTTTCACCTCACGAAAGAAGCTTATTTAGCGTGTACTCTTCTTCAAGGTCCGGAACCGAAAGAAGTATAGTCGAATTATATTTTCGGTTTACTAAATTCATTCGACTTTTCTTTCATCTTAAGAGAATCGTGAATTGTAGATAAATTTGTTTAACGGAAATAAAATCTTTTTCCTGATTAAGAATACCGAAAAAGAATTTTGGTAGTAATACTTGGGCTATTTTTCGTTATAATACATACATAATATAATTAATTTCATTATAGAATGATTTTCTCCGTTCCTTCATTATTTACTGATTATTTCACACATGAAAAATAACCGAAGACTATAAATTGTACTCTGATTTAGCTCTTTATAAAATTTGTAACAATTTTCACTGCTGTGAATAAAATTCTGAACGTTTTCGCAGTTCCGAAGCTTTTTCGAAGCAGAAAAGAGTAAGCGAACAACTTTGACGGCAATAATTTTCGGCATAAACAATGCGGAATATATCGGCAGACCGATCTCGACGTTACAGGTCGAGCATTCCGCCATTAATACACACGTAGGAGGCGAGTATCGACAATCGGATTCGGTCGTTCGTGTAACGCGCCCCTACCCCGCCGCGCTCTCTCATGCGCGTATCCGTATATACACCCTGGACGTGTATTATGTACGTAAGCAACGGGCGCAAGTTGCCGTTATCAGCGGCGCGCAGCGTCGCGTCCTCGACGGGGGCGTCGTCTTTATCGCGGGCGGTGCCGCGTCTCGTTATCAGGCGGCCATTAGAATATCTAAATACCACCCCCGCGTTCTCTCTCTCTCTCTCTCTCTCTCTCTCTCTCTCTCTTTCCCTCTCACACCCCCCTGAAATCTCGACGAGGGTATGGAGGTATCTCACCCCGGAGCCGCCAGCCAGGACCGCTTCAACTTGCCGCACTTTGTCTCTCGAGATACCGGGGCCGGGATCGCGATCGAGAAATCGTTGACACTAGACGAGCTTGCGCAAACACGCCGAGCGAAAAAATATTATACGCGCATCCCACCCGCCGACGATAAAGCACGCGGATCGAGATCAGACAGCTATCTCGTTCAATTTTCGGCCTCGCCGGTGTATATATCGAGGATCCGGCTCGTGAGGTCATATTCCATCCGGTTTATCGGTTCTCGCCAGACGCTCCGAGAAGTCTGTCTCTTTGCTTGCCACGCATACGTCATGTCGCTCTCCTCAGGAAATTAAATTTTTACCGGAGGTTAACGGACATTCGATATTTCTTGTTTTAATTATTAGGTGTGTTAATCTGTACTCGGGTGACTCCAACTGTCATTAAAAATGCATCTATGTCAAAATTTTTCTGGTTTTCTAATATTTTTAAGGTTCATCGATAGAAATGTTTTCGTTACCTATACTTTGAAATTCATATTGATATATTTGGTATTTGATTCTTACTATAACACGATTTAGTTTATTACTACGATTTTTAGATACGTTTACGTCATTGTGAATATTTCATGATGCTTGTTAAGTTGGTATTCTTCCAAAAAATATTAAAAAAACAACCAAAGTTGAGTAATTTCTATTATTGTTAGTAAAAATCTTAAAAAAGACTCTATAAGTAAGTCACTAATAATCATTGAGAATTGTGTGTAAAATTCATAGTATTTTTGAAATGCTCCACTAATTTATTATTTAGATCACTTGAATATTCATCAAAATTGATGTTATGGCCATTACTGGTAGAACAGGCATTACAGTATAATTTAACTCTTTTTTTTTACAATAAAGAGAGTTCTGAAGGTTTATACATGTAATAATTCGACTACTAATACATTCAAGAATTGATTAATTGATTTTCCTTTATTAAATATTATGATTAAATTGATTTCTTTTGATCAAAGACACGAAATCTCTTAAAGTGGCCACAAATGGTACATCTACCCTATTTCAGATAAATATAATAGCTGCTACACATTGTGTCAATATCTTGCTCTTGCTATAACTAGCTTAGAAAAAATTCAAAGTATAATTGGATCAGTTCCCAATTTATCACGAAAATCCTTTTCAAAAAATTGTACAAAAATTGAAATTCGTTTATTTCATCGTGTTTTTCCTTTTTTCTTACCCATCCAAATTCCAAATATTTCTTTCTTCTTCGTTTATTTATCGATACGATAATAAATTCGAAATCTATGCGATACTTCGAGAGATGAACGCTAAAAAAGTCTCTCTATCCTCTCGGTTATCGTTGGCGAAACGAGCGAGTGCAGGCTAAGCTAATCTCTCCGCGGAGCGCCACCTTGGAAGGGTTAAGTTGTGGGAGGTAGGCTGCTGGCCACCGAAGATAAGAACAGACCGGGAGTGGGGAGTTAGATCGCACTATGACTTGGTATCCACGGGACCCTTTCCGTCCTCTCTCTCTCTCACACACACACACACACACACACATTCCTTCGCTATTCTGACGTAGACGAGTAGGAATCGACACTGAAGATCCCTCTTATTGTGTGAACAGCACGAGACGAAATTACGATGTCGATAAAGTAACATTGACGATACCGTAAATAGCATTCCAAATACAGAGATGTGAGGAGGAGTCTTGCTTTACAAGGTCGAAAAAATTTCTTTGGGAATTTTTAGGGTAGAAAGAAATAATTTGTTATAGCGAACATTTTTTGTTAGCATAACGTGCAAATAATATATTTTTTTTTTATAAATCGTATTAAAAACTATACGATAAATTGTTTCTTTCTTTAAAAAAATTCTCAAAAAACAAGGTTTTTAGACTTCCCTTTAATTCAGCATAAATTTGCGGGTCTTTACGGAAAAATAAGAAAATTTCTTCTCATGTTCTTTACAGTTTCCTACAGCTATCGGAAGACAGTTGATTGGACTCACCTGAAACACAAAAAAATAAAAGATCATTAGGGATTGTAGGTAATAGCGAAATCAGTCACATTTATCAAAACGTCTAATGTTGGACCATTTATGGGGGTATTGGTTCTTGTAACTGTAACGTTTGATAATCGACGAGCACGTCGATATTAGATTTCCTTTTGAATTGCATTCAGAGCGAGAAGAGATGCCTCTTCCCCCTCCCCTCCCCCCGGTCACACCTCCCACCCCTCACGTTCATTCGGCAAACGTTTCTATATCGGCCGCTGTATAAATCAGACGACGCGCAATCTTAATAAATGTGAGCGGACAGGGAAGTGGAAGAGCGAGGGGTAGGGAGACGCGTCGGGGTGGCTGGTAGGCAGCTAATATCCTCCCGGTCGCTATCCCTAGGCTCATCTCAATAAATTCAATATACTTGTGTAAATCGGAACTCCTTCCATTCCTTCAGCCCTCTATCAACATCTATGGTTCACCCTCTTTCCGAGAGACGGAGATGAGTTCGGAATCTCCATCGACGCATCCGTCGTCTACTTAACGCCCTCGATAATGTATCGATTATTGATCATGTTATAATGAGGAATGGTCCGGAAATTTACGACGATCGTGATTCGTACGATTTTGACAAAAATTTACGAATACGAATTTCTAAAATTATTTTTGTTTATTGGTACTATTTTACTGTACATACGTACACACTGGTTTCTTACATGGATCATTTTTTTTTATTTTTATTTTATTTATTTAAAGTGTCTAGCTCAGTAGAAAGCTAATTACACTAACTAATGATGCAATACATAGATATACTGAAAGTTACGTGTTTTGACTAAATTGTTTTCCCATATGTCTTTTTTAAAAAATCAAACATGATCCTGAGAATGGGGATATTAGGACCGAACAAATATGTTGAGATATGGGGTGGGAAGGGGATCATTCTTATTCTTGTAGAATAATTAGGTATATGCGTTGATAATACCGATATAGTAAAAGAGGGAAGTGTAAGAAAAGGAATAAAATCTGTCGTGTTGGATTATCAAATTAAAAAAAAAAACTAGGATCATTTCAAATAAAAATACAAATTTCTAATAATTTTTCACAGGTTATTTCATTATACTATACATACAAATATGATATGAACGATTTAGAAATATAGCAGAGTGGATATTTGTTACAAATTAACCAAAATTTAGCTAGTTGAATTGGAAAAAAAGAGATCGTACATCGTCGTCGGCGTTCTTCCCTTAGCCGTTAAGTGACGTAACGAGTCGAACGCAAGCGGCTCGAGTCGTTATCGATCTAACCGCGCGACGGCGTGTCATCGTCCATCGTTTTACGGGCTCGCTACCGATTCTCTCTTACCGAACGAGTTCGAGAGAGCGAGAGAGAGTTAGTCAGAAGCTACCATTACCCATGATTTCGCACCCTCTCGACACTTCGTTCCGCCCCCTTCGACACGCCTATATAAACGTCCCTCTCTCGCTCTTTCTTCCCGCTGAGCTAATGGCGCACGATAGCGTCTCGCTTCCTAACTACCGAATTACTGCCGCATTATACAGGTGCGAGAATGATGAACAAGATCGAAACCAAATGGGATTTCCTTTCGTTCGATGATTTTTGCGAAAATTTATTCGGACGAAGATCCGAATCGTAATATAATTTCGATTTCGAGATCGTATGTTCCGGGGTGATCTTTTCAAGATCAGCGAGGAACGGATTTAGGTACCGTTTAGACGAGAGAAAGCTGTTTTCATCGTTGCATAAAGAATGAAAATTAATTTTTGTACCTGTTTCTGGAATGGTTACTCAGTTTTCAATCAAGAAAATTAAAGGGACACTTGACATTTTCGAGCGACTAAAAAACATGGAATAATCATTTTAAAGAGGAAGATCCAAGTTTTTAAATGATCGATTGATTGATTTTTGAATACTATAATTGTTTAATTTCTCTCTTAATTTCCATAGTATCACCGCTATTGCTAATGAAAATGAGGCAATGAATCACGCAATTTTTCTCGAAAATGCAATTCTCACGTGCGATCGCGCACGGATCGATACGAGAAACTGGCGCGCATGCATCGCGACGTAAAAAGAGTTAAGGTAGACAATTAATTCATGGATGGTGCGGAAACTTTCCAAAACACACTCGTCGATATATGTATACACGATACATGTACGTATCGGCGGAGGGAGAATTTTTGGCGTAGAGTTAGGGTAAGCGAATTCACGATAGGCTCGGCTCTCGTGCTCGGCGACCATAAGAGGTGAAAAAGGGAGTGAGAAGAGAGAGAGATATAGAGAGATAAAAAGGATCGTTCGAACGTGTACTCGCGACACACCATCGAGGAAAAGCGCAATATCGTAACTACCGCAGGGAAGAAGCCGCGTGATCTACGACCTTCCCCCCGCGAAAATAAAAATTCCGACGTCACAATGTCTGTCAAGTTAACCCCACCGTTTTAGAAATCAGAAATAATTCCCACCATTTTGGAATTCCGATCAAATTTTGAATGTGCTAGATTGTACTACCTAATAAGAATACAATAATTGCGAATAATTTAGGAGATATTCCTCGTTCATCAACACGTAAATCGATGCGTTTATCAACCGAGGCTTCGCCTCGATTGTAACGATTACATGTGATCTGCTACATTACCTCGTTTACTCCCCTCGGAGTTAACTAGTATTAATACTAGTACTTGTAGTATACTATTTTCTCTATAATTCTCCCTTCTTGCGAATATGAAAGCGAATCGATACCAAAATTTACAGTCCGTGACACGATCGCGTTTCTCGATTGTCAAAAATGAGCGACAGACCCTCGTTACGAGAGGGCTTGAAAAAAATCAAATATCGCATCGCACTTCCGGTCAGTCCGATTTTATTTCCCACTTCTTCTCACGTGAAAAAGTGCCGATTATCGTGTCATCGATTTTCGGCATCACGTAGCGTATCTAGAATTTTCATCTTAATTAAATTTGCGACTCGTCTGCGCACTCAAGTGAAACGTTGAATTTTTATTCGGCGGTGAAAAAGACTGGAGGATTTTTTATTTCTTCGTTACGCGCAATTTGTAATGCGTGTAATGCGTGCACATGTGTGTGCGTTTACGTGTTTATTTTTTTCAATATTCTGCTTAATTAAACAAATTGAAAAATTTTTTTATTGGCACAATATAGCAATTTTAATATTTTATGATACTCAAAATTGCAAGGCTAACATCATAGACATCAATTGTTCGGCCTAGGACAATACTTCTATCGGAAAAACGTCAGGAATGTGTTATTAAATTCTATCGACACGAGATGAGTTAAGTTATTTATTTCATTTGTAAAGCTTGCAAGAGAGAGGCGCGATATGTCCATCGGGGCAATGTTGGATATTCGAGTTCATATTCTTCGATTAATCAGTGTACTTATTAGATATTATTTCAATTTCGGTTATAAATCGTTTTGGGTCTCGTCTTTAGATAAAAATTGATTTTAAAAGTAGACAATAATCGATCATACAGACGTCAGAATATCGAGACCATTCACGTTTTTGTAGTGCAAACCCATATATTTCAATTTTTCAAACATATACATTCTATATACACACCGTCATATTGTTTTGAAACAAAAAAGGTATTGTTATTGTACTTTCGATTGAAACCTTCAATATGTATATTCGATCAGTGGCGTTTGAATGCGTTGGCATGCGCTTCAGTGCAGGAATAATTATTTTGTTAGAAAGAAATGAGTTTCTTTAGAAAAGCCAAAACAAGTATTCATATGATTTTGAAAACATTTTCCAGAGGAAACTAACATTTCATCTTGATGCTACGCATAATTATGCATTTGTTCGACATAACGTTATCTTTCGAATCGAATGATGCTCCTTTGGGAGAAGATGAGCTCGTTCGAGATTTACTGATTCTCTATGAAACTGAAATTACATCCACTTTGTATTAATTTAATATAAACCAAAATCGCCGGAAAAATACTTTTTCAACAGTAGGGTGGGAACTTTGACATTAAAAGGCGAAACAAATACAAAAATTGAATAACCATTCGTTTTTCACCGAGTACAGGATTATATTCTCTCTATAAATTCAACACGATCGACGCGTGGCAATTTTTCAATGAGCTATCTCGTTCGAATCGCTACGAATAACACTTCTGCGTTGTTATTTTGCGAGAAGACGAGATCGTTCGCCTTCTTTGCCCGAGCAGGTTCGTTGCCGAGCGCGCAAACGAGAAATAAGTGGGAGAGACTCGCACGCCGGCGCTTCCTTATCTCCGGTAACGACCGCTCGTTATTAATCGGCGCGCGCTCTCACAGATACGGGAGGAGTCGCCACCCCTTGTCCGCCCCCTTACCTCTCTCTTTCGCTCGTCCCACAGCGAACGCACGGCTGAGCGCTGCTACACTATACACACGCAACTCGTGACTCGTTCTTTTTATACCTTCGTCGATTATGACTGTTTTCGCCACTATGGGGAAATTTTTATCGGCTCCCGTTATCATCGAACGGGACAACTTGAAATTCGCCCTCTCTAGCGAATTTTCACATCCGGCTATACATTACGGAGAGTTTAAAAAATTTAATGAAATTTTCTTCATTGCTGCTTCGCCCTCTATCCAACCAGGAAATCCAACTTCCTAGGATTGTAATAGGATAGATGTGCCATTTGTGGCCACTTTGAGAAATTTCGTGTCTTTGATCGAAAGTTAAATCAATTTAATCATAATATTTAATGAAGGAAAATCAATTAATCAATTCTTGGATGTATTAGTAATCGAATTATCACATGTATAAACCTTCAGAACTCTCTTTATTGTAAAAAAAGAGTTAAATTGTACTGTAATGCTTGTTGTACCAGTATTGGCCGTAGCACTATTTTTGATAAATTTTCAAATGATCTAAATAATAAATTAGTAGAGCATTTCAAAAATACTATGAATGTTACACACGGTTCTCAATAATTATTAGTGACTTACTTATAGAGTCTTTTTCGTAGAAAAAATCGTAGAAATAAACTGAATCATGTTATAATAATAATCAAATACTAAGTGTATCAATATGAATTTCAAAGTGGCTACAAGTGGTACAGTGCACTGAGAAAAAAATGTTTAACCAATTAAATATGTAATCATATAGTGCCAGGAGGACATTTTGTTGAGAGGAATAAAAATCTTCTGAGTGAAATATTTATTGGTTGATTTAACAATTATTTGGTCAAACTGAACAGTTATTTCATCAAACTGACAAAATTCCTCTTGGCACTACATGTGTTCTAACTAAATGTTCGACAAAATTTTTCCTCAGTGTGGCCACAAATGGCACATCTACCCTACACGCTCGTACGTTCGCGAATTCGGATGGCTGATACTCGAGAGACAAGACGCGGACGAGTTATCGCTGAATTTGGGATACATAGATTCGCGCACTCTCCCGAGCCGTTTACCCTCTCTTTGGCGTTCTCCGACAATAGCTCCCGATACCGCAGCTTGCCGCGTCATTACCCCTTCGCGTATACACAACGCCACGCACTTTGTCAACTTTGTATATCAATCAGCCGGTGGGGCTTGTCGTATACGCCGATAAAGCAAGGATATCGATGTCGGAGTCGTCTAGTAGGACGCGTCGAACCCGATGAGCCGTATACCTCGTAGATAAAACCAAGCGAATCGCTTAATGGCGTTATTTTTGCCCGGCGGAGGCTCCGTCAGGCAAGTAGAGCGGAAATGGAGAAAATTCGAATGACTTATTCCTGAAAATCATTCGACGATGATACATACACATCCGTACGAGCGAGGGGGTCGAAGTTAACGGGGAGATAACGAATTCTACGAGATCGATCGAACTTT
>NCVS01000461.1:324416-382300 GCA_003055095.1 Goniozus legneri | reverse complement strand
CGAAGGGGTGGAATTGAAGCTCGGCGCAATTGAGATACACGAAAAGTTGAAGCGCGAACGGGCCAAACGATGACGGGCTAGAAAACGCCGTCCCGTCGGTGTGCGCGCGTCTGTCTGTCTGTGTGTGGCTTATCGGCGAGCGCACGCGGTCGCCACCGCCAGTCACCGGGCGCGAAAATTTTCCCGAGTACCGCACCCGCCGAAAATCGTCGGGAATATAGAAACCGTGTGGGGCTGCGCCGCGGAGTGCGCCCTGGAGTGGGGAAGTTTATATCGCTCGCGAACCAGAACTGCCGCATTTTTCCGATCGCGATGAATTTCTTTCGGTAACACGCCGTCCCGGCATCCCGACGCCCCGATAGCGCACCGACACCCTCCCTTTGGACGCGTTAAACGCGCGTCGGCCGATAAACACCCGAACGGTTGAAGAGGCTTCTCGATCGTTTTAATTTTCAATACGAAATTTTTGCTTTATACATTCTTGCAATCTTCGTTACATTGAAAGAGTAGAAACAGTGATATTTTTTGTACCATTGGAACATTATGAAGCAACAATGACAAAACAACGTAAACAAACACAAGAAAATAACAAACAACAACAACAACATGAATAACATCATCAACAACAAGAATAACAACGACAACAACAACAAGAATAACAGAAACAGCAACAGCAACAACAACAACAACAATAACATTGTAAACAAAGACAAGTTTGGAAAATCAGCAATGTTTGTTTTAATCGTTTTATTAAAGATTTATGTTCAATATAAAGATTCATAACTACATAAAATTGATTATTGTATATTGATGAAGTCATATTGCAGTTCAAGTAGAAAAACAACAAACAACAACAACAACTACTACTGCTGTTGTTTCTTGGTTGTACACATTTGTGTATGTTGTACTGTTGTGAACATTTTGTTCCATTAGGAATTCAATTGCCTCGAGAACATTTTTTCTTCCACAACTAATAGTATTCGATCTATATTTGCAAGATAAACTTCAAATTACAGACCGTCCTGTAATTACAAGTTAGAATTTTGAATGAGAAGATCGAGTCTGTCGTCGTACCGTTGTATCTCGGAAAATGAATCGTTCCGAGGAGGATGGGATCGTGCATTGCGAGGCGTGCGTTCGAACAAACGCTATCATAACCGGGCGTTTGTGTACACGGTTAGCCGCGAGGAGAGACCACGCGAAAACCGAGTACACAGAGAACGCGTAAGTTACGACGATAGGGACCGGTAATGCACTGCGTGCGGTATGAGATATCGGACCGAATGATCGACCGAGAACGACCGAGGGTGCTCTTATAAACCCCATCGAGAATTAAATATAAAAAATATATTAAGATCGCGATAAAAATAAAATATTGGTCGATTCGACTTTTTCAGTATTAAACAATAAATCTAAAATAATATATAAATAATGTATAACATATAAATATTCGATTGTCTTTCGATGGTAACATTATAATAAAAATTCTGTGGCAAAGAAGTACTCTACATAATTTTTATTCTCATCTAGATAAAATTACAAATTCACAAGAGAAAAACATTAAGAAGTGATCGATTCATTTACGCTAACCGAGGTGATTCACATAGACGTGTGAATTTTCTAATTTCGTGGGTGTACGAAGATTAACGAGGATATCCACAGACTTGAGATCGAAACGATGAGCGCTAGGTGCATCGTGATCCGCACTAGGCGAGTGTATGTGTACACAGAACTCGGCGCGTCTTTCGAACGGTGCAGGTGCAATGCAGCGATGCAATGTAGATACAACTCTTTCTCAGCGTTTCGCGAGTCCCTCTCGTCTCTTTCTTCTTTCACCCTCACCCCCATCGCGATTTTCAACGAAGGAACGAAAAAGATTTTATCGAATTGAATTTTGCTTTAGTTGTTAACCCTTAAATGCACGATTTTTCCTTTTCAAATACAATAAATTGAAACAGGTAGATAATTAAATATAGATTAAGGGAAAAATGAAACAAACAAAACAAAACTTATTCATGTAGATTTACCTCAGTATGCATTACAGTTAATATTAATAAAGAAGAAAACACTGATGTAGATATACATCATCATACATTTAAGGGTTAAATCGAATCGACTGATTAGAATAGCTCAATTAGTTTTATTCGTTTTTTTAATTTGGGTGTAAATTCAATTACCAAAAATTAAAAAATCGTTATGATTCAGAAATAAGAATTTTTTCCTCAATATTCAAGTAGAGATTATTCATCGAGAAACATCCGGCCAATCCTGTTCCGAGCTTAACGTTTTTCGCTTTTTACTCAAGGACTATCGCCTCCTCGTACTGCGCGCGTTCGCGATCTCTGGTACTCGCATATACTCTCTCTCTCTCTCTCTCTCTCTCTCTCTCTCTCTCTCTCTCTCTCTCTACTCCGTTCATGCTCTTGGTAAGCGATCGTCGTCTCACCCTCGCCCGCAGATTGTCTTCCGCTTCTTTCTCTCTTCCTCGCTTTCGTCCTTCCACGAGTCCCTCATTCCCCTCACCCTCTCACCGAATGGTACACACCAGCGGCGAACCCGAGATGCCCTCCTACAGATACAAATGGGTACCTATGCCAACGGGCGCAACCTGTTATTATATATTCCCCTATACAAACAACGTGTTAATCGGACCCACACCACCGAATCCGAACATAGCAGAGAGAAAGAGAGAGAGAGAGAGAGAGATGGGAAGAGGGAATTCGATACGCGACGTGGAAACCGATATACACACACACGCATTCCCTTGCCACACACACACGCACGCACACACACAGAGTCACCATGATCGGTGCGGTTCTCTCTCTTTCTCTCGTTCTCTCTCGATCGTGTGATCTATAGGACATAGACGCCATATTGACCGAGGGCACCCTAACGATCCCTGATGGGTTCGCGGGATTAAAAATCACGCGCGCGTAAATGTTTTTTTCTTCCCTCGCTCGACTCGTTTTTTATTTTTTTTATTTTTAACCGAGATACGTATAAACGATACACACCTCGTCCGCTCCAGCGCGCTCTCTCGCGCCCGATGATTTTTCTGATATAATTTTTAATTGAAATTGTTGGTTCTCGACGATGAGACGTTTTTTAGGGCTCGGTGGTTCGGTTTGTCTGTACGTGTGGCGTAACGATTCCACGTTCGAAAAACGAATATTTTCTGGGAACGGTTATTTGGTCCGCGGCCAATAGTGCTCGCGATCGGACGGCGAGATCGCGATCTCCTTACGAGGAGAGGAGAAGAGAGAATACCTCGACAAACGCCTACTCGCGCCGGGTCTTTATGATTTGTTTACTCGGCTCTCCCTCGATGAGCGCGATACCGCGGAGCGCGCCCCGCTCCGGACCCATCGACGGCTCCGACCTCGGGCTAATTGTCGTTCGTTTCCAGATCACCGATACCCTTTGGCCAAATTCCAGCGGCGCTCGCCATCGCATCGAGACCAGCCGGTTGATTTTTATCCGCCGTTTTTTGAATTCCCGATTCGAATCGGATTTATATTTTAAAACCGAACGGGTAAAAAATTCAATTTTTCTAGCTAGAACTTCTTTTTCTGGCTAGAACACTGCCCTAGTAGAAATGAAATCGAGTTTTTAGCCAGTAACTGGCCAGTTTTACTAGATATCAACAAAAACATGGCGACTTTGAATAAAACTGACAGATTTCAAGTTATCAAAATTGTGATTGTGTTATTGTAATTGTGATTGTGATTATATGTTACTGGATATATTTACTGCCTAGTTACTAGATTTGATTGCTGGCCAGTTTCAAACCTGGCCATAATCAAGTAAAACTTGATTAATCTCTTCTAGGGTGGAACGTACTTTGTTGATTTCGTGGCCCTCCCTCTTTTTCTGAGTATTCTGAGTATTCCGGGACAATAGTGTTCTTTATTCTACTCAAAAATAACGAATCTTACGTTTGAAACGAAAATGTCATTTTCTATGTGAACGTAAATTCCGATTCATGTTATTTTTTTAGAAACATATACATTACCGTCCAAAACTTTGAAAGCACATCTGTTATTGGCCAAAACGAAACAATACTTGCTATAGGCGTTAAAAATTTGTAATGAATGTTATCTTTGCAGTTTCTTACTATTGTTAAACATGTTTTACCAATCATGGAAAAAATGTGAAAATCATGAAAACAATAGAACTTGTCTGGGATGAACTCGGTAGGAGAGTGAAAAATTGCTCTCCTACTAGCTCAGAACATTCATGGCAGCTATTAGAGAGTGAATGGAACAAGTTAGATGAAGATTATTTTAAGAAGTTAACTAATAGCATGCCTAAAATTTGTGTTGAAATCATTAAAGAAAAGAGTGATCACTTTGATGAAGCTAAAATTTGATTGTTTCCCGTTATTTGTTAATTTTCTCTTTTTGTTAAATTTTTAATTTTATATCAATAAAAGTAATTGAAGATCGTTAAATTTTGTTTCATTTGATTTTCCACATCGAGATTTGAACTCAATGGATATATCGTTCATTACATAAAAATATACTACTTTACTCGATATATAGTTCAAAGTTATTCTTGTAAAGAACTAGCTCCCTGCTCACAGGACCTTCCTGATTAGATTTTTATACCTGCACGTCGAATTTCGCGAAGATGAGAAACTTCTTTTCGGAGTATGTCGAACTACTTTCCAGTGAGAGATGATTCGATAATTTTGGTACACCCTGTATACGTAACGTTCACGAGGCTCTCGCGCGTCCAATATTAAAAATATCTGTCGATAGATAGGCACTCGGCTATCGACACTCGAGCACTCGGAGGAACTTCCATTAAAAATAGCTATCTCTGTCTGTAGCCGGTACTACACCAACACGATGCCAGACACACGATTCCGTTCTCCTCCCTCTCTCTCTCTCTCTCTCTCTCTCTCTCTCTTTCTCTATTACTCGTCCTCTCGAGAAAGACGAGAACGGAGAAAGAGAGAGCCAGTCGAGCGTGCACGAGCGTAAAAACCACGGGTTCTCAGAGAGATACGGGATCTTATCGCGGGCAAATGTTTGGCCCCGTTCTATCGGCCTGGCTTATCGGACTCCTTTTTTCTCCCTCTCTCTCTTTCTTGAATTTCTTCTTCTCGCTCGAGAAGCGAGTAAAGTCTTTTATGCGCGTGGAATCATCGACAACGTAAGGGTCATGTGTTCTCGATTGAAAATTCTTCACCGCTCGGACCACGCACTGGAACGTACGACGTAACGTACAGAGCGAGAGAAAGAAAGAGAAAGAGAGAGAGAGAGAGAGAGAGAGAGAGAGGAGGGTAAGGTAAACGAGGGATCGATAGATCTCGATCGATGGATTCATCCGTCGTTAACACGCCTCCGTCGATCGGCTCTCGTGAAACTCGCTCTTATAAGCATCGCGATGGAGGAGAAGAGAAGTCGAAAAGAGGACGAGAGACAGTCAGATGGCAGAACGGCAGGGGAATATCAGGAGGAGAGGAGGAGCGAGAGAGAGAGGCAGATAGAACCCTCGGGGATCCCTCGTTGCACAATTATCTCATTTGCCGATCGGACCCTCCCACGTGTTAATTTGCTTGTTGGTTAACCCGACGTCCCTCTTATCGTTTATTTCTCTTGCTTTTCGTGGAACCTACCTTCCTCTCTATCCCCCGTCCCCCCTCCCTCCTCTCTCACCGCCCTCTTTTCTCTCTCTTCTCATCGCGCTACATATATATGTATACTCGAACCGGTAAAACATTTGCCAGACTCGTGATCGATATCGGACCCGGCGAATTTCTCTGACGCGAATAGACGAAACTCGCAAATATCGATACGCTCGACTTAGATAATGTGGTAGTAGATTCATCACGCGGGGACTAAATGATCGTTTAATGAAGACAGAGAAACAAAACGGAGAGAGCGAACGAAAAAGATCTCAATGAGTGATTCAGATTACGATCCAACGAGCTCGATCGCACGTATCGTATCGTCGTCTAGACGCTAAGTTCATCGATACGGAAAGCGAAATCGCTCTCGCGATCCTATCGCCGAGATAAACTCACTATTTGTAGGCCTGCCGATAAACATTGTATTGTGTTTGTTTATTGTTTGTCTTCGCGTTCGAGTCTCTCTGAGTATTTTCAATTTTTCAACCTAAAGTTTTTATTTTTGTACTTAATTACATCGAACACTTATGAGTGAACAAAATCTTTATGTCTTGGGAAAAATTCATTATTTAATTAACAATTGGCCATTGTCTGTCTCTGCACCTTGTACTATTGATTTTAACTATTACATTATTGCTTGGTTATTATTTGTAAACCAGGTCTGTCTCTTTTAACTATTAAATAAATACCACACTGACTTTCTTAACTTACAAACTATCAACCTAAAATCGTCGAACAAACTGTTTTTTAAACTGTTTTTTTAAGGATATATTTATTCGTTCCATGATTAATAAAAAGCGATCCGGAGATGGCAAAGATAGAAGTCTGGTACGATACAGCCAACTGATTTATATTCGGGAAACAAAGCCCTTAGAAGTGTAAAATATACGCGCACATACAGGCATGTCGCGTTGAACGGAAAAGAGCGACTGCTTCGCGACGCGAGCCCGCGCGACGAAATCGGTCCGAGTAGAGGAAGTGACGTCAGACGAAAGTAACGAGGCTCAGAAGTCCGCGATAAAGCCCCTAATCGCGACGATCTTAATGAACTCCTACCATTATAACGCGCCGTGAACGTCGACGTTTCGTTGGAAGTCGCCCTCAGTCCCCCTCCTCTTTACCTCTCTCTCTCTCTTTCTCTATCTCTCTCTCTCTCTCTCGCTCTTTTTTTGCTCGAAAATCCGATCGAAACTATCAGATCCCTATCGGCTCGTTACGCTTTTAAATTTCGTTTTTGTCTCAGCTCTGGTTTAGCAACCGCTGACCTTCCAGAAGATACTTTTTGCTAGCCTAGGCTGAAAACACTTCACGACCAAGGATGAATTCTCGTGATGTTGTTCCTTTCAACTCTCTGGGGCACGGTATGAAAAATGTCCCACTTTGATTGTACATATTTTGTGACCCACCTCAAAATATTGGGTTATTCGGCAAGTCACCTCGTTTTCTTTTAAACAATTTCATTTTCATTTCAATTCATTTTTTTGTATTAATTATTATACAATTAAATCCTCAGTCGAGAAAAAACGGAATTACTTTCCGAACAACCCAAAAAATCGTGCCTCAAAGGGTTAAGCGCTAAAAGAGACTCACTTGATCCGACGAAGGCCTCGGCTTTCGGCTGGCTGGCTCGCCGCTGTCTCCATAGTAAAATACTCATGACGAACGTTCAATCGGCGAAATCGCAATTTTTTCGCATTTTATTGTAGAAACAATGCAGCAGTTCGGGTCAACGATGACGAATTTCGGTTCTCCGGCGATATCGCGAGTTTCAGCGATAACAGCGTCGATCGCGAATCTTATCGGCGAGATCTGGCGATTGCGAGCGATGGAAAAGACCCACTTTAATTACGTTAATCTGCCCGGCGCGCGCGATTGCGTCAATCACTTCCGTTATGCCTTTTGTTGTTGAATTGTTCCGACGAGGGCAACCGAGAATCACATTTTTTCGTAATATTTCGAATAAACTGCGTGTATGCACTATTGTCGCGGTCACACTTGGAGCGTATGTCACCCACGTGCGAAGGCGGTCACGATAACGCGAGCGATTCTATCGAGGGACGAGCGGCCATGAGAGTGGGGCATTTTGCTCCTCGCTGGCTCAAACGCGCGACCTTGGCACAAACGAACTCGAGACGATGCTCGCTCCTGCGGCGTGGTATTATCACTGAAGCTTTCCGTGGCTGCTCGAGGACCCACAGCGAATGGCCATACCTACCTGTTATCGGTGTGTGTCTCTCTCTCTCTCTCTCTCTCTCTTTCTCTCGCTCTCTCGCTCCCCCCTCCCCGACTCCCCTATCCCAGGTGATTATCTTCTCTGCGTTTTATCCCTTCCTCGCGTGCCGGTCACATCTTATTCTCCCTCTCTCCCTTTCTCTCTCCATCTCTCGTAGATAATAAACTACACGATAAATTTTTCTTTCCGCCAGATGAAAAATTATCCGATTCTCGGGTCGGGCTTACAGTTTTTATTTTATCGTAAAAGCGTAGTTTCTCCAACATGTCGCGGTATTCCGCGATAGTAATTCCACCGATGATAATTCCCGGACGATAGCGAGGAGGCGATAGCGACTGGTTGAATATTTAGGAAAGTTCGTACGATTATGTGACTCGGAGTGTTCTACGATAGCTAATGTGGTCATTAAATTACGTTCCGTTTTGACAATTAAAAATAGCCCTACACCTCCCACGGGAAAGCCAAAGTGCTTTTTCGAATCGTACAGATTTTCTTACATTTCGGATTTCGAGGCCGGAGGATTTTCAATTTCTGGCTGGTTTTATTTTTTTTTTTTTCTTCGAGGTTTACCGATCCACTTGACAACTCGGACGGCACGTACGAGCCCATCTTGTGGGAGACCTCGTTGGCTCTGGTGCGCACGGAGGTTGAACTTCGCCGATAGCGCGCAACGATAGCATTATAACGATAACGACGATGCGATACCCGTAACGTAACCCGTAACGCACAGCTCTGTTTCTATCTTACTCTATCGCTGCCCCCACCTCTCTCTCTCTCTCTCTCTCTCTCTCTCGCACTCGCTCTCTCGCTCACACCGTGACTAATGGCGATAACGATAAGGACGTACGTAAGACACGTAGGGAACGGCTGTATCTAATAACCGTGCTCTTTGTCTCTGCACGTCGTCCGGTTGCCTTTAACGCTATCGCCCCGGTTTCTGTATACCGGGGGCCTGCGAACGAGCCGCAGAGTCCAGGTCGCTATCGTTTCTACGGGCACCACTCGCGATTAGTCAGATTAGACCATTCGAGCCGAGCTCTCCTCTCTTCCTCTTTCTTATTTCATTCCCCGTTTCGGAATTTCTCCCCTCGGACGAAAAATTTCAGGAATCCGCGCGATCGACCAATTGGTCGCGGGTAATTAATCGATCGACTTGTAAGATCGCTCGTTATACGCATTTTCGATGCGAGAGATGTAAAAATAATTATAAAATTCCTACATGCTACCGATCTGTACTACAATATTTAGTGTACTATTTTTTGATTACTGAAGTTACTTTTATGTATATAAATCTTAAATGTATATGTATAGGGTTGATGCGATGCTAAATAAAGGTTTAAAAAAAAAATTTGTCGATTGCCAAGCATTTAGTCGCATTTGCTTTTTACCGCAGATTGAATCAAACTGTAGGAATAACAGCTACTGCTGTGTAGATAGTCGAGAACTGACATTTTCAATTACCCTCTACCAAAAATTACAGACGCAAACTATTCGGTAAAAATATAGACTAATTGCGTGAGTAAATTGCATTATAATTCTTGTTATAATATATTGTAAAAAATTGTTGTATGAACGTATGAGTATGTGAATATGAGAAGGGATGAGCGAATGAGAGACTGAACCTTAAATATAAGCTTAATTATTAGTAGTGTTAGTAGAGTATTAGTATTAGTAGTATTAGTAATGTTAGTAGTGTTAGTAGTGTTAGTAGTATTCAGTTTCTTTTTAGTTAGTTTTTATTTGTTATGAAAACAATTATATTTTAATTTTTGAATGGTCCTCTCAAGCCAACAAAGGTAAAAAGTATAATAATTCGCACTATTTTGAAAAGTTACTCCGAGTGCGAGTCTCCCACCCTCGAACGTCTACGCGCATCGCAAGACGTACCGCAACGGAATTACTTTTCACCCGTTTCCCCTCGGTCGGATAACGCTCGAGATAAATCCCGGTATCTCGAGAATACAAGGTGGAATTAATCTGAAATTCCGTAGGTTTTCGCGAACAAGGAAAAAGCGAGAGAAATCGATCCTCGTTTTTTCTCGTCACGTTTTTTCTCTCTCTCTCTCTCTCTCTCTCTCTCTCTCTCATCGAAATGGGAGTCGGTGACCCTCATCGAGCGTGCGCGCGTTTTCGAGAAAGCAAGACGGAGAAAGATCCCTGGCGCCGTGTTATCTTATTCGTTAAGATCCTCGAGGGCGCGAGACGATGAGCCAGAAGGTGGGGAGAGGTTCGCGGAGCGAACAACAGTGGCCTCACTGTCTCGCGCGAGGCTCCCTCCTCAACCGGAATGCGCGTTAGGAACTCCCGCGGGAGAGTAAATCCAGGAACGGCCACTCTCTCCGGCGAGACGACTGGCGCTTCCGAGATAGCCGAGCGAGAGCTATCTCGCGAAACGCGCCCGTATCATCCTTTTTTCACTCCTCGAATCTTAATAACGCGCTCGCGTACGTATTCGATAAACCGGAGGTCTGTGAGACGCCTCGTGATCGTTCGTTATTAATAACGAGACGGGGAAAAAATTTCGCGTGATTCGACCCCGATTGTGAAACTTCATCGAGCGGCAATTTCTCTAATCGGAACCCGACCAGAAATTCAGCTAAAGATTGGATCCAGACATGGTCCAGGATCTTTATCCAGCTGGACTCCACGCTAAAAATTTATGAAATCTTGGCAAGAAATAATATATGAAGGCTTGATCAAGACTGTATCAAGACATTGATCCAGCTCTGTTAAAATTTCTTGCTCACAGTTTGACCAAGCATTGGTAGTTTCTGTATTACATGATGCTGTAACGTAGCTTCACCACAGTTGTATCAAATTATTCTTGATCCAGTTCTATTAAAGCTCGTTGATCAGGACTTGGCCAAGCACTGCTACAGTTTCTGTATTATAGGAAGCTAAAACTGGCCAAGGCTTGATCAATATTACAGCTGCTGGATCAGAATTGCTAGTCGGGGTTTTAGTACTAAACTAAAACGACGATAAACGACGAGCAAAGGGAGAATCGATTGGAGTAAACGGTTTTCGCCGAGATTCGCTCGGATCGCTTAGAAATCATTAGGTGAGGAGTGAACGTGAATTTAGCACGGTGACATTAAGAGGGGAACAGCTTGTCCGGTTTCGAGGCTTCGAAGAGAATCGACCTTCGAGATAGGAAATTATCCTCGGTGGGATGATCGTCGATTTGTCAAAGTCCCCCGGAATGCCGGCATAACCGACGACAATGACGCTCTTGTACGATAGGACGGAAAATCTTCGATAAGAAAGGAACGTTTTCCGGATTTTCTTCTCTTTCACGAACCTGACGTTACACTCTTGACGCCAATACAAAAAAAAACAAGATTTCTTCGTATGAAACAATTGTCGTTTCAGAAAAACATATTTATTTATGACTAAATTAAGACAATTTTTGTTTTATTTGAGAAACTATTTTTTCTGTTTACTTGTATTTATTATACTTGCTGCAATAAATATTATAATTTAGATAAATTCGTTTTGATGTTCAGTCAATATCGTTTCGATCTGACCATTAAATTTGACGAGTGAATTAATCTTTTCTTATCACCGATGTCTCAAGAATCAAACACTAACTCTAGAAACAATATAATAATTCTCCGCCAACGTATTTATTCTAAAAATAACTGAAAAAAGAAACAACTTCACTCGCGGTGATAATGAATCACGAAAGTTGTAGAAATTCGCTAAATTTGTCTAGGAAAAATTATCTCGGTATTATGGCGTGACTGTAAAAAATTACGGGACGATGGTGGGGGAAGTTAAATTAGACTAAAGCGAACATCGGGCAAGGGTGTCCGCGGTGATATATGTATTCGTGGAGGATAAAAAAGAACCGAGAGGGCGATTCCCATGACGCGTTTTACCCCCGCGCGTGGCGAGTGTCGCAAAACCAGCTCTCTCGCGACGGACGCCTTCTCTCATAACCGAGCGAACGAGCGCGCGGGTAAGAGAGAGAGAACGATAGAGAGAGAGAGAGAGAGAGAGAGAGAGAGAGAGAGAGAGAGAGAGAGAGAGAGAGAGAGAGAGAGAGAACTCCTCCGATAGCCTGATGGTCATTTCTCATTTGCGTAATCTCCACTCCCGCCCTCGTACATTTTCCAACCTCCCCTCGCCCCCTTCCTATCCTCTTTTGTTACCCCCCTACAGTACTCATACTCGGCTCGTTTTTATTCTAGCCGGTCGTTCGTCCGTTTCCCCGATACGCCCTTTTTTTCTTTCCAACCTATCGCTGCATATCTATACATTGCAACGATAGAAACGTAGATGCGCGACGATTCGATATTTTGCCTCTCCCTCTCTCTCTGCGCTTATCTTCGTTCTCTGTTCTCTCTGACCTTAGATTTCTTTTCATTCTCACCGTCGCGCTTTTCTACATTTCTCGATTCTCGACTAGAAATTCTTATCCAGCAGCTGTAATATCGATCAAGCCTTGGTCAGTTTTAGTTACAGCTTCCTGTAATACAGAAACTGGACCAGTGCTTGGTCAAGCTGTGATCAAGAAGCTTTAACAGAGCTGGATCAATGTTTTGATACAGTCTTGATCAAGCCTCTATATATTTCTTGATCCAGATTTCATAGGTTTTTAGCGTCTGTCAAATGGAGTCTTGCTTGATCAAGTAATAAAGATCCTGGATTCAATCTTTAGTCGAATTTCTAGTTGTGTCGTCGATCTTGAGAGAGGAGTGTTTACGAGCCCATACTTCGATCTTTTTCGTCGATTTCGAATATCAAAGATGATTTTTAGTCGAGTCTCCGTTCTGCGTAAATGTATTCGTAAACGCTGTTTCCTGTCGTTCTCGCGCTTGCCTCGACCTTGGCATTTGCGAATAAATGAATTCGTTGTTCGTCTACCGCGTCGATAGTCGGTTGGTGTTGACTCAGGGCGAAAAATTTGCGAGAATAGATGGCGTCGAAAAAAGTCGAAGCAACGAGAGACCGATGCGAAGACAAAAAGGAACATTTCCGCGTGATAAGATAAGCTCCCTGAATGTCTTATCGGCATCGTTCTGCAATACCAGGCGTTCCGTCAGCGGAACGAGACGCGTGTTCGTGCCGGGCTACGTAACACGACCAGCGTTTGACCCGAACATCGATTTGCCATTAAGCCATTAAGCTGGACACGACTTACACCTCGTAGAATGGCAAGGGAGAAAACGAGATCCTCTCTTTATTCAGTTTCTCAAAATCAGGAAAGATATTCCAAATCCGAGAATATATTCTAACATACTTATTCTTACTACTTATTCTTTCATACTTATCAGATGTGAAAATTAGATAGTTTAGCGTCAAACTATCTAATGTTTAAAAATTTCGTTTATAACCATTTTTAGTAGAATTTATCTACTGAAAACTACTTTTCACATCAACTCAATCCTTTGAAGCACGATTTTTTTTTAAATTTTGTGTTTTAATTCGTTTATTACGCATCAAAAAAGTGGGACAAATACAATTTAGTTCAAAATGAAGGAAAAACTAGCGAAATTCTCACCAAGAAAATATTCCCATATAGAGGCTAGAAAAATTCGTCCCCGCTTATCGGTGAAATTTCGATAAGCAATCGCGAGTGTCCATGTCCGCGATAGCGATAGGTAGACGACAGTTCCGGATTTTAGCATGGGGGCACCACCAGGACGACTTCCAGGCCGACGGGTGACACCAATCGGCGAGTCGAGAAGCCGGGTGTGCACGTGCAAGAGCCCGGCTTCCGGTTTCCGCTCTCGACGTCCTTCGCACGTGGCGGACGTCTCGAGTCGCTTCTTCGAGAACCGATCGAGATATACCGAGAGACCGAGCCGAAGAGTTCGCAACACGAGCCCGGTGTACGGGTGGTCTCTCCCCAAGACGAAAATTTGCACGTTTGTTCGATTGGCCAATCGGAATACGCCCAACTGCCAATTCGTCACGTATGAAGTTTACTCGTGAACTATTTTCAACCGAGTAGAAAGAAGTTATAAGACCGAGACGCTCGAGAGGCAGGAGGAAACTCGTCTAGATGAGAAAGAAAATCGAAGACTATATGCAAAGAAATATTTTTTTGACAATAAATTTAAATTAGTCGAAACTTATACAAATTTGCGTGTGAAAATTCTTAAAAACTGATCAAACTATCGTTTCAGTTTCACAGATCGCACTGTTTGACCGAAGAGTGTTATTTGAGAGGATTTTGAATCATTACTGTCTTTGATATTGTTTATGCCGTACAAGTGTTGTTTAGTCGAAACATAGGGGTTTTCAACGTTAAAAAGCCCGTTGAGTTTTTGGTGAGACGATCAGTAATTTCTTAATATAAAAAATAAAAAGACATGGGTTTTGAGCCAGTCGAAAGAATAATTCTATTTATTGGCTCGTAGAGGAAAAGCCATTAGGTATAACAACCCCTTGGAAACAACTGATTCTCGATTAAGTACATTGGGCGAGATATTTATCATTAAATATGAATAATTTTAAATATTATTAATTGCATATAAATCTTTAAGATCTATCGCACCGAGGAATAAACACACAAGTGTAATGATTTTACAAGATAATAATCGGGAATTCCTAAGGGTTAAAATAGCAGCATTAATTCGACATCTAACAAAAAATGAATAAATAAAAATGCCAATCGAGAAATTTCAAATCAATCGAAAGAAATCTTTCTCACCCGTACAACCTTTGATGCATACTGGACGCGTGTCGCGTTACCAAATCCACGTGCCCCGTTAACCTTTTACAAATATCGTAAATCCGTGTGTCAATATTTTTCCACGCGCGTACAGATCGAAGATAAAAAATCGAAGAGAATAATATTTGTCGACAAACACATTAAAAATCCGTTCCCGTCGGTGGCACTCGAACGTATTTCCACCGTGTGGAAATTACATTACGATAGCTCGATGAAATCCCATTTCTGCGGCATCGTCGATAAGGCCCGAGCGCATCCAGCCCGGGCGTCGGAAAATTTTTCTATTAATCTCGTCCGTATGACGGACGGGGGATCGACTCTTTCAGCGAATTTCGAGGAGAGAAAAAAAAAAGAGAGGAGTCGCGAGAGTTCTTAAACGAGCTGTCGAACTCGGGTCACGTACGACTTTTAAAAGTGGGAGCCTTAATCGCAAATTGACTGGTCGTCGTAGCCAATAAAAATTCAATAGCGATCTCGTCCTGTCGGGTTATATCGTCGAAAAGTTGCCAGAGTCCCTTCAGCCGTCTAACCGGGTGCGGTTCCATATTCCGAATGGCTCGCTAACGCTCTCGTTTTTGTCCGCCGACGCTCGCTCTCGAAAATATTTCGATACTATCGCGCCGCGCGAATTGACTTCTGACGCTCGTGGCGACACTCCACCGCTATCGTTTTCATCCCCCTCTCGTGTGTATGCACGTACAGTCGAAAAAATAACTACTCGCGATAATGAAAAATCCCTCCCAATGACTAAGGAACGATAGTCCGTAGATAATCTATTGTTTTCTTTCGAATAATGCCGATCTCGGATCGAGATTGCGGGTAATTTCTATCGTGCAGTTCTGCGTACACAGCGTGGTCACGTGATAGCCCACAGCTTTGCTCGCTGAAGAGGAAAATCCACGGCGATAATGAAATTGATATGCTGCGATAGGGATCGACAAACTCGACGATAACGATTTCGTTGTTTTCGGGAATTTGGGTGGAGATAGTCGAATTTCATCGAGACTATTGCAATCGAGTCGTCGCTAGATAGTCATCGTTCGAGTGAAATCAAACGGGCCTCGTTAGCCGCGAGCTTGTGGATCGACCGAGCTTCCTTATCGACTTCACACCTCCCACAACCCAACTAGAAATTCAGCTAAAGATTGGATCCAGACATGATGCAGGATCCTTATCACTCGATCAAGCTGGACTCCATTCGAGTAACGCTAAAAACCTATGAAATCTTGATCAAGAAATATATAGAGGTTTGATCAAGACTCTGTATCAAGACATTGATCCAGCTCTGTTAAAATTCCTTGATCACAGCTTGACCAAGCACTGGTACAGCTTCTCTAATACAGGAAGCTGTAGCTAAAACTGATCAAGGCTTGATCGATATTACAGCTGCTGGATCAGAATTTCCAGTCGGGAACCTGCGAAGAGGTTATTTGGCAGGCACAATTAATAATTTGAACGAAAAATGCCTACCAACCTGTTCAATCCCGCGAGTTATTGAGATATTCCCTTCAATTGCGATCGATTCATTGGATATTTTCTCCTCACACGAGAAATGAATTCGTGGCCCAATCCGAGTCATAAATTTTCAGGCAGAAGATACATTCGGAGATGAGAAGATCTAATTATTCCGACATTTTTCTCGGGATTTACGAGGTCCGAGGACTATCCGAAAGTTTCTACTTAATACACTCTCGACACGCGTGTAATCTCATTGATCGCGATCGAGAAATATCGAAAATTATTGGCTGTCGGTTAGAAACTATTCAGGAACTACGAAGAGGAGGTGTAGAGTGCTACGTGACCTAATTCTTGGTCGAATTTCACGATCGCTAATAAGATTCCGAATGTCAAAACTCGGAAAGATGAAAGTCTTTGTATTATCGAATTTAATCGACAGAGCATGTAAATAATGAAATTCCAAGCAACTGTGTTTTAATGTGTTTTTCATGAAATACAGAAGAGTCGACTATCAGAATAATAGTTTATTTATGTAGTCAATTGATGTAACTAATTTTAATTAGGTAGTTGAACCAGCTCTAATCGTCATAAAACTGATAATTATTTTTTCATTGCTCACTATAATCCCTTTAATCAATTCAGGTGCGTGTTTGAAAGACTGGGTAACACTGGAAAATAATTCTGTTGAATCAATTAAATTCCTATACTGTCAAAACGATTCTAGATATATTTTTTTTGATTGGTTGATTTAAAAAATAGTTTATTGAGCTGAAAGATTTTATCAAACAGTTGAAATGATGTTTGGGAAAAACAGCAATATACATTTTTTTTTGATTCACCAAAATTTTCTTTTGAGAGTATAAATTAAGTGAAAAATACTATACGGATTTCTTAAGATTTGGAGAGTTATAAGCTGTTTGTAAGACCAACTGGAACACAATGTTTATTAGGACCCATCGGGACCGATCAGATCTCATCGATACGAGAGAATTGACTGTGAGATGATTGCGGTACCCGTGGGGGATATCGCCCACTCCCCTCGCACCACGAATATTTCTCCCCTCCTTTTGTCTACGAGAGCTCTATCAGTTTTTCTTTCTATTTCACGCGTTTCTTTTTCATCCGACGTGCGCGGCTTATCCCGGAGTGTGTGCGCAAGAGGTGGAAAGGTGCGCGAGCCGTTGAGATAAAGAGAGGACTAAAGAGCGGAGATTAGCGCTAATGCACCATCGGGGGGAACGGGGGAAGAGAGAGAGAGAGAGGGGGGGGAAGATGGTCCATCGTATCTCTCATATTTCAGACCCCCGTGACGTCGTCCGAGATACCAAATCATTCTCTAGGGGTCTCTCGCGTTATTTTTAATCGTCTTCCTTTCTCTCTTCTCACTCTGCATCCTTCGACAGTCCTGCATGCGAACAAAATTACAACCAATAATCGAAGCAGAGCTCTCGTGATTCGCGACTCGCGACAGAGAAAAAGGAAGGAGAAAATTCGCTGGCGGTTCTGCCGCGAAAGGAGAAAACAGGAGATAGGGGGAGAGGGGAGGGGGGGGGGGCAGATAACACGCGTCGCGAGACATCGCGACGCTTTTCATTCAAATGCCCAGATAACGGGCCCTGGGCTAAATGGCTCAAGTCCTACGAAACCAGCTAACTGAAGAGTCAATGAATCCGAGACGATAATGCGAGCGAGAGACTTCCGAGTTTCCCCTGCTAATCGAGAGGAATTGGGGAAAGCGCGAAACCTATTTCGCTAAACCGTCGATATTTCGAGGGTTACCAGCGTGTATCGCGATCGTTAGATAAATCGAGTATCCACATTCTCGCGGATGACAGACGAGGACGTCGATTTTTCGTCGATACTCTTGTTCTAAATTAGTTGAATTGACGAGACATTTTATTGTTAAATAACTTCTGAACCAACAGACTCAAGAAAAAATCACTAGAGACGGTTTTTGTAGATCATTCAATTTCCAATAAAAATATGTACTTTTTACAATACTCTGATTCATCATCGGGTAATAACATTTTGAATTAAAAAATGTTGTTTCTCAGATCTCATGTTTTGCTAGTATGATTTTTTGGTCACTTTGAACAATATTTTCAAGGTACCAGAAGAATATTGTACATTTTGTTCCACGCGATGGAGCATTCTCGATAATCCTCCGTCTCGATTAGAAAAAAATAATTTTCGAAATCTCATATGACGGTGGCTTACCAGTCTCTCTCGTCTTCGACGTTAGCTATGAGTACGCGATAACGCGAAACAGTGTTACACCTAGGTTCGCAACATTCGCGGGAAAGCCGGAGGCCAAAGAGAAAGAGAGAGAGAGAGAGAGAGAGAGAGAGAGAGAGAGAGAGTTTGACAGATCTTCATAAAGGCACACACAACTGTGCCGCTGCGATAAGGGAATCGGGAGCAGGCATCTCTCGTCTCCTGCTCCTCCTCTCGCCCAGCCACGTACCACCGCGTACCGTGTCCCTTCCCTTCGCCACTTCATCCCCATCCCCATCCCTCTCTCTCTCTCTCTCTCTCTCTCTCTATCCTTCCGCATAGGTCGAGAAGAGGGGTACGGAAGCCCGGGCACTCAGTCAGTACGCCGCTATCATTTTTCCACACGAGTGGGCGGATTCTCCCTCCCTTTTTCTCACCCTCCCTCGCTCGCTTCTTCTTTCTCACCCCCTCCCCTTCGCCAGCTCTCTCCACAGCCCCGCGAGCAGCACGCCTCTTCCATCGTTTCTCTCGCTGTGTCTCTTCTTCGTGTGGGATCATCGAGCGGCGTCGAAAGTACGACTTTGATTTATACTTTTACCCTCGTTAATCAACTCCCCCGGTTATGACGGCCACTGTAATGGACGTGTGGGGAATTTCGGCGATTTTCCGACACGGGACGTTCTCGATCGTTGGCTTTTCGCACATCGGAATTCCTGAGTTCCTCGAATACAGAGTAGGGGAAAATCAATGCGCGAAGAAACCTCAATTTAGAAATAATCGAAAGCATCGGCTATATTAATTCTTTAAATATACGATTATAAACTTTATATTGAAGAGTTTCATTTTCTCAAAACTAATTTTTTACTGGATACTAAATTTGCTCATTTATCAGATAGCTTAACTTTCACGTTAAAGAATCATCGTTAATTGTTTACTTATTGATTTGAAGTCGACATAAAATAAGGTCTCTAAGTTTTTTTGAGTTTTGCAGTCAGAAAATTCAAACATCATTATTGCTATTAAAAATTGGATTCTCTGTAAATAGCCAACACTATGATCAACATAATATAACACGAATAACGTGAAGATGTTCTCGCCTCTTTATATTTCGTGACAATTTAAATTTGCTACTAAAATTTAACAGTATAGCTTATTAATTCCTTTTAATTGATATTTTGTATTATTTACATATATTTTTGAATCATGTAAAACAATTTGAGTGTAAATTATATGTTATATGCAAAGTTGCCAGAAGTGATATTGAGATAAAACATATTTTTTTTACAAAAGTGATACATTTTTAGATAGTACAACGTCTCGAGAGATTTTGAAGTCGATCTTTCATGCTTCGTACAAACAATTACTGTACGACAACATGGAAGGCACGTTTTAAAAATTATTTTTTTTCTAGTTAATTCCAATTTGATTCATTCTAAATTACCTGACATTGTTCAGACAACTATTAATATCAAATTTTCTCCGAAACAGAGAAATAATGAATACTTAGAATCAATAAATAGTTATGTTTGATCTTTCCATCTTGTTCTCAACAGTTAACAATGTGGATTTAGTTGTCTCGATTCTCGAATACGATCGTTTCGGTTTATCGCAAAGTACGCAGAGTAACTTTCGCTACAACCAACGATTTTTTTTCTCACGTCGAGCGGCGTTATGTATCAGTGCTGGGCGATATTGGTTATAAATCGTCGTCGTTCAATCATCGAACGGACGACCGGCCGTGCTTAATCTAAGAAAATTCGCTGTTTCTGTCCGATAAGGTGCGCCGCGCACTTGGTTTTTTCCAGCTTTTGTTCACGGAGAAATGAGCGCTCGTTTGTCAGAGTCTCGAGATCGTTATATAATCGTCCGAAAGAAATTTACTTGACGAGACTTTGCCCGGTCGGACCAATAGGAGAGCTTGCGTATAGAAGGTTTAAAGATTTGAAAATAAAAAAACAGAACGTTTTTTATATTTAAGATATCAAGATGGCCATGGCTTTCACAGTCATCGTGTTGTTTTTGGTCATAATCGAAAAAAATTATGTAAAATCACGCGAACTTGTATGGATACATTTGTAATGTTTGAGTTTATTTATACCACACGCACACTACTACATACATTTACTACATATTTGAGTATTGCCTATAATAGTCAACACATTTTAACATTTAAAAAACTTTATAATGTTATATAAAAGAGCGGTATAGACAAATTTTTAAGTTTGAAGAATTAAAATTTGAAAATTGCTTTACAGTTTTTTATAATTCTCAAGTTTATTTCTATAACATCCACTGAATAATAAACAATTTTTCTGAATTTGTCATTTGATTTCTAACTCACAAATATCTAAAACTAGATAACAGGATGATTTTTTATTTTCGATCGACTAACAAAACTCAAATAACTCAATTATTGTATATCATAAGTAAATCTAAACCGGCTTGATATTTCCTTATTTCTTACACATCCTGTCGAGCTTTATACATTCCATGAATTGCTCCTTCGAAAGAGGATTCGAGTGTACTCGTACTCGAGTCCCGGGTTATAACTCGCTCGCAATTGAGAGGACGAAAGGAGAGACGGGATATCAGTTTTGGCGCGTGTTCGGGTTCCGTGATTCGAGTCACGCGTTCAATCGGAAATTAGAGCCAGCGTCGTGCGCGCGCTTTAGACGAGCTCCCCGACTTTGCACCCGGTCGAGAAGTTGCGCACGAGGGACGAATGGCTCCGAGAGCGACATCAGAGACGACTTCTAGATTCCCTTTGTAATCGGAGACGAGTGAAAAAGAAGAGACTAGAAACTATTGTGAATAACAATGAATTATTTAAAAACTTGCAAATGTTCAATTGGTACCCTCCGTACAGCATGAGTATATTCTTATTTGAGCCTACACGAAGAAAAAAAAATCGACATATTTAACTTTAGAGATGAAGTAATCATTTTATGTAGGAGAATACTAATCAAGTGATCACTCTTTTTTTCCTTTTAATATACCAAATAAATAAGGTTACTGGTTTTCAGTGAATTTACTTTATTTAACCCTTGAATGCATGATTTTTCCTTTTTGATTAAAATAAATTGAAACAGGTAAATAATTAAACATAGATTGAGGGATTATGTAAAGAAGAAAACACTGATGTACATATACATCATCATGCATTTAAGGGTTAAAGTAAATTTATTTTTACATAACGTGAACTTTACATTAATCAATGTTAGGGCTGTACATGAATAGTAAAAATTACTTTAAATTCTAGTAATATCTACCAAACTCTTCAACTAGAATAACAAAGTAATTGTTTCTTTAAATTGAGTTTGTCTAAATACCAACCTTAAATTACAGTAAACAGTACTTTAATTTGTTACAATTAACCGTTTATTTTTTGAGGTGTATCTACAAGTTCTATAAGAATATTAGTGTGCATATTTAAACTTATGACGATCGAGCATATTAGACGATCGAGAATCGCGTTTTTCTATATTCTGGGATAGACAACATTCATTTAGTCGTCTCGGTTAATCCTAACCCTAACCCTAACCCTTTGAGGCACGAAATTTTTTTTTTTTTGTTATTTTGAGGTGGGTTATGCACAATTATTTGTTTATTACGCATCAAAAAGGTGGGACATTTTTCATACCGGGCTCCAAAGAGTTAAATAAAAAAACAATGAAATCGAAACGCGAGTGTCTAAAAAACAGTTTAGAATTTGTTAAACTGAAAAAAAAAGTTGAATCGGCTACAAACGGCGAAGCATATTCGCAGCGAAACGAGAACGCGAACGACTGAAATGAAATTTTCAGCTATCTACGTGGGATCGCTCGTTGAAAAGAGAGAAGGATGTCGAGATGAAGCGAGAGTAGAGAGGGTTGGGGACGGAGTAGCTACGAGGAGAAAGAGAGAGACCAGGGAGAGGATGGATTTCCAGTCTCGAATCGACAATAATTGTCTGAATCAGACGCCTCGTCGACGTTGGTTTCGGTGTAGGTAAGCATCACCGAGCCAGCGAAAGAGGGAGGGGGAGAGAGAGAGAGAGAGAGATCGTAGGAGAGGGGTTCAGTGCGGATTGAAAACGAATGAAAGACAAAGGAGCGTCCCGGTGGCGCGAATCGCTCACTTCGTCGCGGTTAATACCGAAGAGAAGCATGGCGTATCTATAATCCCGGACTGCGGAGCGAGAGTCTATTCAAAAACCGTCTTATATATAATACCATTCTTGTTACACAGATATACGCTCATAATACGCTCACTCGATGTCGCCTCTCGAGCCACATTCTGTCTCTCTCTCTCTCTCTCTCTCTCTCTCTCTCTACCTCGTTCTCGCGTACGATCATTGGCCGATACATATTTCCACTCGCGAGTGGCTTTTCAAACCCCCAGCGTCGAACAACGCGAGACAGATTAGTCGCACGTACGCCGAGAAGATGTCGCCTTTTCAATTTCACCGCGTCTCGTACCACTTCTCTGCTCTCGCGGAGACTGCGATTTCTATCGATACAACACGCGCGCGTAACGGTTTTCCCAAACGCGGCAAAAACTCGAGAAAACGAGTAAATTGAAGAGCTCGCGATTTGCCGCTGAATCGAAATCGGAGGATGTTTATTTAGAAAATCAGCTCGACACGCGCAATAAAGTCCGCTGGGGGAAATTACGAATCGATCCGAGCGCTAGGCCTCTCGCCAGACTTTTCCGCTCCGTGGATATAGATTTCCCGCGCTCGCTGGTACGTTGAGCTCGCTTAAACGTTTCTAACCGGCATAATACCTAAGAATAATACACTCATGCCCGAGCATATAAGTATTTACAATAGCAGCACGGCCGTAATGGCCGCGATGGAAGCCCGATAAGGCATGTGCGCAGGTGAGCGCAGGAGGTTTTTCCTCCGCGCGTGCATAAGTCGTTCGCGCTCTGTACACTACGACCGGACATACGGGGGCTGTGTACGTTTCCGTTCGAAAGATTCGAATTTTCGATAGATCAATTCATTTATTTTGAAGAGGAAACATACACTGTTAAAAATTCAATTCACTGTGAAAATTCAACTAAAACTTATACACAAAAATCTAAATAAATATGACATTGAAATTAAGAAGGTATCATATTAAATTTCATATTTAGTTTTGATAAAATTCAAAAGATCAATTATTGAATTTAATAGACGTACAGACGTACTGACGATCGTACTTTTCAGAACGCTGTAAAATCTGTTCTAATACGCATCAAGTTTGCGCATTATATTACGAATTTTTATTTTCAAACAATAATTGAATGAAAATCATTTAATAGCACCAATGATTACAATTTCAAGTATAAAATGTTAATTTTAGTACATAATTATGAAAATTAATAGTTATTTTATATTACTTTCATTCCATATCACAAAAATGTGAAAATTCAGGTAATTTTTTGTGTTAAATTTCAAAATTTTTCCAACAGTGTAGCTTGGGTTGTGATAATATAGTTATAAAACTCAAAAATTAAAAGTTTTCACTTTTTATACTTATTTATACTTATTTTTTACTTACTATACTTATTTATAATTATTTTTTATACTTACAATATACTTATACCAATTTTATTTCATAAATAAGTTTAATTAAATACGAACGAGAGAATTAAATAAAAATGCGCCAGGTAAAAACTCATCTTCAATTGTTTATAACTTTAAAGCTGAGTGCCAAAATTCTCAATGACAAGAGACTTTATTTAGAGTCATTTATTTATTTAGACGAGAAGGCAGCTTGGGGGGTTTGCGATAAGTTATAAAACTCAAAAAGTCCTAATTCGAGGTAAAGATCTTCATCTTGTTATAAATGTATGTTTTTTTTAGTTTAAAAATTAGAGTATTTACTAAATATTTCTAACTTAGATTGAATATAATTTTCCACAACGATTAATTGGCCTCCAAGTAGGAAATAGACTCTGAAATTTTGAACAGAAATATGACTGCTTTTTCATACAATGCCTCTCTGATTTATCTCAATTTTTAGTCGGATGATATAAGAAGCAACTTATAGTTGTTTGAACACGATTAGAAAATGTCCTAGATGATTCAAACTTATCCAAATATTTATATTCAATCAAACATTTTCATTTTTTATAAAAATATGTACATATACCAATTTTATTTCAGAAATAAATTCAATTAAATACGAACGAGAAAAAAGAGACTTCTGAGCAATGTTTCTTTGCTATTTTGTAGTTATTGAGCACCCTGTATGTACCTATACGTACACATGTATTGTTCCAAATTGGGCTATTTTTTCTCTATACAAAAACTTATAAAAAATTTTGTTGCTGTTTGCGCAAGTCAAAAATTTTGTTAAGTTATTGTATTGAATTCTGAAGATTTCACGAGGTAAACACGAAAAACTCTACCCTTAAATGGATTAAGAAGAGCAAAGAGTTCTCACATGACCGTGCGATCGCAAAAAAATGAGTTGTGGAAAGACCGTTAGTAACGGCACTGGTGGGCATTGTTCGAATATTCTCATCTGAAAGTATTCAAAGGCGTGTGTTTACGTAATAAATAGGAAGTAGATCGCCAGAGTCAAAAAATTGTACAGCTTTCGAGAAGTCTGTATTTTATACTCTTTCACTGTTAAATTTAATCAGTTTTAACCGTATTTTTCACAAGTACACTTCCCAAAATAATTAAGAGAACTATTATTTTCAAATAAGTGTATCTTAGCTAAAAATGATTTAATTCAATCGATAACATGATCACTTTAGAACTTGAATGTTCCTTAAAATAATCATCAGCTCGATTCGATTCAATCATTATTTCAATCGTAAACGTTTGAAAATGTACGTTCAAATAAATATCAAGTAAATTTAACCAAATATTTGTTCGAGTTAAAGATACTAGTTTTATTTTAAACAATATTTCCTGATTCCAAGTATTTGTTCACTTTATCGAACAAAAAATTTTTTTCTATACTTTCAAACAAATATTAACCACTTGCCTATTTGCATATTTTTTTTTTTAATTCGTATGTTAAGGGGTTAAGTACATTCAACCAAATTTTGTTTTCAGTGCAGGGGTCAAATTCAAGACGAATTTTCATCAGTAGACGACGAAGAATTTCTAAAGGATTGTATTGAGTAAAAATCGAATTTCTCCGTTCGTTTCATCCGAGTGGTAATATCTTGATTCATGGGACCGATCGATCGCGTTATATCGCTCGAGGCTTAACAACGAACTGCAAGAGATTCGCGCGAGGCCGATAAGCGATCATGTGGGTTGAAAAAAGTCCGTACGGCGACACGATTCGAATTATGATTTACCTCGGTGAGAAGGATGCCGAAGTGGTGATCGGTGTTTCAGAGATCGCGAAAGACACGAGAGAGCGAAAGCGCCGAGGTATCGATGAGGAGGATGCGGATCGATCTGGAGATGAATCAAACCGATTTCACGACTCCCTCTTCGTGTTGTCACGAAGTAGGAAGCGATAGCGTAAGTTTGATAAAATAAATTATTACTTAGAATAAAGAAATATTGTATAAATATACACTGAGAAAAAGGATTTGTTGAATTAACTAAATATATTCAGTTGAATTATTATTTTCCATTCAATTGAAAATATTTTTAAAATAATAAAATATTTACTTGTAGTGAACAATATAGTTCACGATACATAATCAAGAATTTGTAGAATTAACACTACAAATAGTTGAATCAAAAATTTATTGAAAAAAAAATAAATGTGTGGTTAATAAGAATGTAGATCCAGGTCGTTCAAATTGTTTCTTGTCCATACATGCAAACATTCTTGTTACTTCAACCAAATATACTATCGATCATAAAGAATATTATGTTAAAACAATTAAATTTATTTTGTTCTTTCACAAGCCACACTGAGTGAATAGTTGAAGAACACAGACATGTCTTCAATTCATTGGTGACCAGAAGTACATACACGATTAATGCCTCACATTAATACTTAAAATTACATATTTAATTACTTTCTTCTAATTAGGGGTTTTACAAAAAAATCTCTTCGAAGATATCACGCTCCTTATCACACAAATTTTTTCGGAAAAAAAATGATAAAAGTCGTTAACAGAACTGCTCATCGGTGAAAAAGAACAGTCTTGAACAATTTCTCAATGTGCTCTATAATTCTTCTCGCTTGTTGCAGAACTTACAGGTTGGCGTCAATTATAAATTACACAGGCGCGCGCACCTGGGGGATCGCTTGGGCATCTTTCGTAGTAGCGGTAAGGGATGTTGCGGGAGGTAGAAGAGACAGAGAGGGAGGGAGAGGGCGAATAGGGGAATAAACGAAGCGCGACGAACAAGACGGAAGTGAAGGAAAAAACTCGGTAAACTGCGCGATGGGTGAGAGACGTAAAAGAAGAAAAGTGAGGGGTTCGCGATTAAACGGACGGATGGCCCGCGGGGCCGAGTCGAGAAACTTTTTAAATACTTTCGAAAGTCTCCGCGGAAGGATGACAAATTGGACAAAAATTCTCGCGAGCCCCTCCCTCCCTCTCTCTCTCTCTCTCTCTCTCTCTCTCTCTCTCTCTTGTTCTTTCGAATTCCTCTATCGTCGTACGATTAATTCGTGTGAGTTTTTCTTTCTCAATCTGCACGCGCCACATTAACGTCCCCGATATTAAATGTTTCGAAGGGGCGGGAGATAAGAACTCGAAAAATTTTCGTACACGCGCCGGGAAATTAATATGCCCTCGTAACTCAGCTTTCGAATTTCCGCAAGGCGATTATACAGTTTTTTGGTATCGTTAGAAGTCTTTAATTATAAAGTCTATTTTTGAGGAAATCAATGTTTTTTTGACAATATAAAGGTTTATATTTGTACATTTCAAAATATTGAATCTGGTTTCTGATGATTTATACAATATTACTCGACATTTGTGCGTCTGTACCACTTTTCTATGTTGAATTATATTGTGGTGAAATCGATAAGCACAAAAAAATACAGAAGATGTAATATATGGATCTATATCACAGAATTATTTTCCGAAAATAGAATCGAGTTTGTATTTAATTATCGCCAGTTCTCAAAGTTGACTCTATCACTTTCGAAGAATTCACTCGTGCGAACATAAACGCGATGCGCTTTCATAGAAGACAGAGGGAGGGGGTCGAAGTTGCTATTGAAATCCATTATGGTTGCGTGAGTAAGAGAGTGGAAGAGGGAACGGCGAAAATGGATAGTGAGAGAGAGAGAGAGAGAGAGAGAGAGAGAGAGAGAGAGAGAGAGAGTTGAAAGATTCATTAGAGACGATAATAATTAAATAAGAACGTCTGGTTCCCTGGCTGGCTGCCGGCTGACTTCTCGATTCCCGTCCTCGATTAAGCCACACTGGGTAACACTTCGCTTATACGATTGCGCTGAAAACCTATCAACGAGCCCGAGCCAACCACGGGAACGATTTTTCGACCCTCCCCGCCATATTTTCAAACCCGCGCGGGCGCGGAAATTGAGACTAGTTTTCGTTCCCTTTAATCGAAATTTTTTGTCGGCTCTATTAGAAATTAATACTCGGTGCCCTTTGTTCCACGTTGGATATAGATGCGGAATATTGCTAGTGGAATTGGATCAGCCGAGCCCGGCCCGGAGAGTTCGACGCCTCGAGACAGCGACGCGATTTTAACCGTCGAGCGCGTCTGACGAGCTTTTTGTCTGTCCGCGAGATCTTAATGAAACATTCGCTCGTCTATCCAACGAGAAACCATCGCTCTCCGAACTCGATTGTAGCCAATAGCTAGACTGCACTCGGAGAAATTATACTATGTAATTACACAAAAAACAACAAATTTCAATTTAGCTAAAGATTGGATCCAGACATGATCCAGGATCTTTATCAATTGATCAAGCTGGACTCCATTCGAGTGACGCTAAAAATCTATGAAATCTTGATCGAGAAATATATGGAGGCTTGATCAAGAATTTGTATCAAGACATTGGTCCAGCTGATCGTCAGCTTCTGTATTACAGGAAGCTGTAACTAAAACTGGCCAAGACTTGATCAATATTACAGCTGCTGGATCAGAATTTCCAGCCGGGAATTGATAATAATAACTAAAAATTGTAACTATTTATCGCTAGTATAAAGTATAACGACATCTACTAAAGAATAAGTTAATTTCATTTAACCACTTGCCATACTTTGATGAATGGGAGACGTCATACTTTTTTATTCTAATTTTTTAATTTTCTTATTTAATTTCTCGCTATTTTTTTTTTTTTTTAATTCGTACGTTAAAGGGTTAATTGCTTTTTAATTGTCGACGCTGCAATACCGAATACGCAAACTTCTTTCGATACGAATTTCGTACGAATCTCGAGCGCATTTCGTTTACAGACGACGCAAGGACATCGCTGGCGTCGATCACATCGCGTAATTTTTCACCGTCTGTCCCGAAAATTTCGCATCTTCGACCTCGAAATCAAGGCGAACGAATTTCAATCGGCGTTATCTCGCTGTCCGGTTTTGCTCGGTATCCACGGCCTTCGCGATTCGAATGTATCGGCGAATATCATTTGTCGGTAGCGAAAAATTCCGAACGAAGCGAGTCGATATACGCCGGAACCGGCCGTGGCTGCATTCATCGCGGGGAGATAATGTAACTCGCGAGAGCTTCGTTTAAGCTCGAAACAATGAGCTGACGGGTTGCAAAAACGTAGGAATTGATCTTCAGGATGGCTGGTATGAGACGAGTGGGAGAGAGACGGATGCGACGTCGAACCGGAAGAAGAAGTTTTCCCTCGCAAACGATACACGAGGAGAGAGAGAGAGAGAGAGAGAGAGAGAGAGACCATGTAACTCGCATACATGGGCTCTCTTTTTTTGTGTCCAACTCTAGACGAGCGGGAGACAATATAAATGTCCGGAGAAGGAGGGTTGCGAGGCATACACTCTACAGATGGAGACGAAAAAAACAGAGAACGAAAGAGAGAGAAAGAGAGAGAGAGAGAGAGAGAGAGAGAGGGTGACTGGCTTCGGGGGTGGGATATCTGCTGGCGAGTTAATTCCGCCCCTTTGGGGGGATGGGAGGGGGGAGAGAAGACGGACGAGAGAGTAGACGTGGAGAACGAGAGAAGCGTATAAAAGGTGGCGCGCAGGATAGAGGCGAGAGAGAAAGAGAGAGAGAGAGAGAGAGAGAGAGAGAGGGAGAGACAGAACAGGAGAGCACTGGCGCGGCCGAGATAACACATTTTGACGGTATAAAAATGAGTGTTTTCCCTCCCCTATCTCGACGGAGATAGCGCACCTCCGATGGTGGTGGTGGGAAAGAGGGAGGAAATAACGGAACGCTCGAGCGAGCGAGGTAGTCGGATTATATACTCGACTCTTTTCTTTTCGCCTTGCGTCGAGCGATTACGCCGTTCAAAAACTCACCCACACATCGTCTCATCCTCCCCGGGCCACTCTTTGTTCGAGGAGTGTCGAACTTTACGAATTAATCTCCAAATGTTTATCGCGAGAGTCTATTTTGGAATTTCCATAATGGATGTAACATTGCACATTGATATTGACAATCTATTTTATACACAAATTATTTTCTACATTAGTGAAAAACACACGCGTTTTTCCATAATCTGGGATAGACAACATTCATTTAGTCTTGTCGGCTAACTCTAACACCCTAACACCCTAACCCTAACCCTAACCCTTTGAGGCACGAATTTTTTTTTTTTATTATTTTGAGGTGAGTCAGAACCGAGAATGTTCTTATTTTTCGCGTAGTTAAGAAAGGCATAGTAGAAAATCACTGTCAACGGTGTTTTCACGTGGTGCAGTGGGGATGTGCATTGCGGAGACGACGTAAAAGTCAAGAGTGAGGGAGGAGCGTCGATATCCGGACAACTCTATCGTGTCGATCCGTCAGCCGAAGGAGACGTGACGTTTCGTTTCCGCCGCTAGCGCGGAACTTGCGATCGTATATCGTGCGGTTAGGTAAAGCGAGCGTAATATATATACACGCAGCCGTTCCTACGAACGACTTTACCGCGCATACATCCGCGCATTTATAAATAATATATATAGACGCGCGGCGCTATACGTATACACGCGTATCGATGGGATTTATTTCTACCTCCGACAGCCTCCTTCTTTCTTCTCGCGTTCGCCCTATCTGTCCCTCGCGCGTGCGAGTCTTTCGTTCTCGGCAAAAAACCGGTAAAGAAAATAAACGATCGCACTTATACAGAAGCTGCATTTAAATTAGATCGACTGTACCGGCGATTCTTTCTCGTCGGCGCGTTCTAATAGCTTCATCCGTGAATTACAAATCGCCGATGGCTTCCACCGGTATGAGTAATGGGCTCGATAAGTGGCCCGGAGCTATCGAGAGGATCGCCAGCTGGATTCCTCGCGGACTTCGCTCGCCTACTAGAATTATTGACACTTAGACGATTGTACCGAGCTTTATTAACTTTTCCTTGAAATTAAGAGATTTCGTAAATCAAATTCAATATACTACTCATCATTCGTTTATTTTATTGTTTCAATTTAATTATGCCCCTTTTATATACACAATAGACTTTATGATAACGTAATTTCAGGGATCAATTTTTTATATTTTCGATTAGTTTTTGCTCAAATACAATTCTTAATAAGAAACACATTTAAAAAATGTGTCTGAATATTAAATTTTTTAAAATTTAAATTGCATTTTGTTACAAAAAATATCGAATTTATTGTAATTTTGATTTTATTTTTACGTAAATACAATTCTTAACCACTTGCCATACTTTGACGACTGAGGCTCGTCATATTTTTTAGATTTTGTTATTTAACTTCTTTGTTACTATCTCATTTCTTATTTTTTTAAAATTCGTATCTTAAGGGGTAAATAATAAACCATATTAAAGAATATAATTTGTGAATTTAAAGAAATTTCAATATCGGAGCAATTATTATTCACGTAAGGATCGCAAATGGTATCTCTGTAAAAATATTATTGCCATTTTTTTTCTTTTCAGTAAAAAATATCGATTCGATATTTGGCACGAATCCATGGTACATATCCATCGCGAGGACGACGTCTGCGGCCCTGGATATGGTCGGGCGGCCCTGCTGGGTGGGTATAGGCGAGATAGAATCAGTAGCTGGAGCTAGTTAGACGATAGCATCGGTCGAGCCGTGAACCGTGGGGGTATGTATGTGTATATGTATATATATATATATATATATATTTTACATGCTGGTTCGTCGTCGATGGTGGTGGAAGAGCGGGGAGGGGAAAGAGAGCGAGAGCGCGACGAGTGGAGAGCGATCGACGATAAGAGCCGCCGCGTAGCCGATAACGCTCCCTTATCTCCGACCAGTGGCGCCGCAGCTCTCAAGGCTTTTCCATATACCAGTCTCGAGTCTCCAGGTTGTCGCTCTATGCGTACGTATATACATATACATACACCAAACGTAATTTAAATTGTATAAATACATTTATACACTTTTTTCCCCCGAGATAGTCACACTGCAGGAGATCAATTTTCTAAGTATCTTTCAATCATTTATTCCACAATTACCGACAAAATAATATCCTGTCGACCTGGATGGATGCCTGAAATTTAACAGCAGCTGTTACTTCATTAAACTCTTAAAAACAGACCTCTACTACCGGGATCTGAAGAGAGCAACCTTCGATCGTAGTTCATCTTTTCATAATCGGTATTTAACTATTTTGCGAAAAAGTAAATTAAACCTCAATTAAAAAAAAAAAACGTGCTTCAAAGGGTTAGGGTTAGGGTGTTAGGGTGTTAGAGTTAGCCGACAAGACTAAATGAATGTTCTCTATCCCAGAATATAGAAAAACTACTAATGTAGAAAATAATTTGTGTATAAATTGCAGATTACAGTACCTCAGAGAGTCAAGTGACCTTGAATAAATGTTCTAAAGTAATTGTATCCAGAAAAATTATCCAAAAAAATGGCCACCGAGACGAATGATCGAAACGTAGGCTAATACAAGTGTGGGAGGAGAGCAGAGGGGGGAGGGGAGGTGTAGAGGTTAGGGAAGAGTCAACTCGATATACGTATGTATGTATTTTATCGCACGAACATCGAAGTGCGCGCCATATAAACTGGGACACGGTCAGCGCGCAGATAGCGTGTGCCCGCGCGAGAATGAAGAGAGCGAGCAAGAGAGAGGAAGTCGGGGAGGGGAGTCTCTCCCGAGAAGATTCCCCCAGACGATATCGGGATAGGACGCGAGATCCCCGGCGCGAGATTAGATCCCAGCCGTGGATACGCCCGGGCCCGCGTCCCTCATCGTCGACTTCTCTTATCTCGCTTCCTCCCTTTTCTGCGATTTCGTCCCGCCTACCACCAATCTCTCACCCCTCCCACGAAGTATCCACCTTCCCTCCGAAAAATTCTCTCCGCGCTGAACGAAGAGAAAAATTCCCTTTTCGAAACCCCACCTCCTCTCTTATCGCGAGCCAGAATTTGCATCCGATCGTAATCGTCGGAATGCGCGTTCGTATCGATCGAGTCCTCGGCTGGCTCTCGGAGATAGCGCGAGTGAAAGAACGCGTACGTACCGTCTGCTCGGACGCGAAAGATAAACCCGTGAGTCACGCGGGACCGAGGAGAGATAACGGTAATTCGCGAGAAGCATAATCCGGAGCGACGATGACGAATGTCGATATCGCGACCGATCGATATTCGATTCCGAGATTTTTATTTCGGACGGGGAAAGATCGATTGCTGTCGCGTTACGGTTTGGTTTGTATTTAAACTCGAAAAATTCAGCGGAACACTTGTCGATACCGAATTTCGATCGAAAGCATCGAAACAAAATTTGTCGAGGCTACTTGATATCGAGTAAATTCAGCAAAATTTTATTTATAGTGTTATTTGAGAAAAAAATTTGTTAAATCAAATCACCCGAAAGTATTTTATGTCAATGTTAATAATTTTTAATTAATCTCTTGTGTTTGTGTGCGTGAGTTAATGAAATTGTCCCACCTTTTAACCCTTTCACGTCCAAGGAAAATATGTTTTCCTCCTACGAAAATCATAACGAGTGTTTCTGTACGAATAAAAGAAAACTGTCAAACTGTCTTTTTTAATTCTTTTTCTATATTTTCTTTGCACCATCAATAGCTAAAATATTTAGTCTTGGAATTTTGGTCCTGAAAGAGTTAAATATTAACATATTCATTTCCTTTATTCAAATTAAAAATAACGTCATCGAAGATTCCCTAGAGAGTTGAAAATTTTCCCGTTCCAGTTACGCGCGCTCGAGGACAAGATGGTAAACGGGCGAACGGGTGTCCTTAGAGCGCGTGGGTACTCGCAGCGTGGCGTGGGCGTAAACTCTTGCGAGGTGCGTAGTGAGTCAGATCTCGAGTGAAATAATCGAGCGCGCAGTCTTCGATTATCTCTGCAAGCACGACAAAAGTTGATTTTCTCATGGACCGGAAACCGAGAAAAAAAATAAAAGAATCCAGAGCTCTTAAAAAATAAAAAAAAAAACGTCCCGCTTTTCATTCACGAAAATCCCAAGCGAGAATGGCGCGGATCGATAACGAGAAATTTGCGTTGGGAAGCGATAAGACGCGATAGGCGGTTATTATTCTTCTTATTGTTCCTCGCCTCGTGGTATTATTATTATTTAAAAGGCGAGCGATAGCGCGAGGCGTAGATCGCGCGGTAGATTAGCTGCGTGCATGCGATCGCGTCACGAAGTAGCTGCTCGAGTCTCTCCTTACCGAGACGATCTCTCTCTCTCCCTCCCTCTCTCTCTCTCTCTCTCTCTCTCTCTCTTTCCGTTTCTCTCCTCTTTCTCTTCGCGCTTCCGAGGAAAAACGAGCTGAAATCAGCTATCGGCCGATCGGTGGGCTCACACGTGAAACTGTAAACAGCCGTTTGCGGATAGTATCGATGATGTCATCAGCGTCCAAAACGCAATTAGAGCGTCCGAGTATGTGTTTACGCTAGAGATGGATTGATAGATCGTGAGTGGAGAGAGAGGGGGGGGGGAGGAAGATCGAGATCGAGAGGAGAATATCACGAGTGGAGGGGAACCACATACGGAGATCCTTATCGGCACTTTCCTCCGTGTCCTGCTACGTTTCTCAGAAGAGCATTCGAGCTGTATGAGGAAACACCGTAGCATGAATAATTCATGCACGTCGTCGAACGGCCGTTAAAACCGTCGGGCTTTTAATTCATCGCTCGGGAATTCATTTATCGACGAAACTATATCGAAGTGGCGTCATATTGGACTATTTGTTTAACCCTTTCAGGACCATAAGATTTCCAAAATTAAATATGCCAACAAAACACAATATTTTAGCTATTGTAAAGTAAGAGAATAGAAAAAGAGTTTGACAGTTTTTTTTTGTTCGTTCGTCGCCTTGGACACACGTTTTATTCTGACATTCAGTAAAAGAAATATCGATTCAATAATAATTAAACAATCGATAACGATTTTTGTAGAGGAAAAATATTTCCCTTGGACGTGAAAGGGTTAATGTTCTCAAAAAATTCATGTTGCACTGCTACAATGATATATTTACACACAGATTATTTGTGTGTTCATTTTCTTTCCCTCCTGACGATCGAAAATAAAAAAGAAAATGATCGAAACTAGAGATGATAGTGGGATCTCTTTCGGCGCTCGACAAGTACGTCATCCTTGAAACCAATTGAATGAAATATAACCTCGAACTATGACGAAAGTTTTTCAATCGGGTAGATAAAGATCTGGTCCTTCGAGCATGAGGAGTCAAAATATTTAAGGTAGTCCTATCGCTACTACGCACTCGAGAATGAAACTTACGAATATTTTCTCATAAATCAAAATTGAAAATTAGTAAATCGTAAAATGAATGACAACATTAACTTATACATTTGAATTATTTTTGTTTCCTCTAGAAAAACAATAATTAATAAGTATATTGTATAATAATACAATATACTTATTATATAACATAAAATTAATATTAAAAAATTGATACACTCGACACAGTAACTTTATTTTGACGTTGAAAACGATCTCAGTATTACAAATCGATATTATTTTTAGAAAAGTGATTCCGCGATGGAATCATCTCGAGAGTTCTCTTCGATTCCGATTGGGATCTCCGCTGCAGGAGTGAATACTCAAGGCTTCGAGACGATTGTTCGCGGACGAATTTTCTTGTATCGGGTGGAAAAAGGAAGAATCGTCGAAGGAGGAACGGTTATCGCGTTGCACGTCAAAACGGCGCGAAGTTGGGACATATCTCGCGGCAGCCACCCCGAATTCGGACGCTGCCAGCACAGATACCACCCCTCGTCTCGACGTCACTGCCGAGAGGGGGAGGGGAAGCTTCGAGACCGAAAATACGTCGACTGTCGCGACCGCCCGTCGATCGAGAGCCGCGAAAAGAAATATTTTTCGCCTCTACAGTAATCTATTTAGGTATCTCGTATCGATTTTCGTTCCAAAATCCGCCTGATATCTGAAAGTTCTTATTTAAAATTGAATTTTCCATTTCGAAATTCAAGGACGCTCCTCGATCGATCGCTCAACGAGATTCGGCTCGGGAAAATATTCCTAGACGCACCTAGAGTTTACACAACGCAACCTAATAAGCGAATTGCTTGTCGCGCGTAATAAGCGCGTTATCTTCCTCGCATCTATGCAAACACACCGGGTATTCTTTTTTTTTTTATGCGGAAGCAGTGGCGAGGTGTGACCGAGCTATCCGCGACCTAAATTTCGCGGGAATAAATAAACAAGCGTTTTGATACGGCTTATAAATAAACGAGGATTAATGGTTGAAAAATTAAAAGAAACTAGACCGCGTTAAACGTCCCTAACAGGAAACAACACAGTCAGGCGATTTGGATTGAAAATTTCAATTTGAGAGAAGAATCTCCCCTTCCCGTGAAAAGTCGATATTTCGAGGCCCGCGAGATGGTTATCGAGAACCGCGAAAGTAATGACTATCACCCATCCAGTTATACCTCCCCGCACTCGAAACGTTTCCGCGTGCGTGCAAAGGTCGCTACAAGAAACACTGAAATCGGATCGGCTTTCCCCATTCGATTCTCGCTCAGCACGAATCGTTATCGGTTGGACGAGGAAAACATTTGCGCGAGATAAACTAGAAAAATATTTATTTCGTATTCAGAAGTAGAACCTACTTCCGGCCATTCATTCGAGATTCTAAAAAAACAGTACAACTTGTAGTGACAAAACTTGTAGTATATATTATTAATAGAGAAAAATTTTTGTATTTTTCATAAACGTAAATTATGTTCTATATAACAGATATGAGTGTTCATCGGGTGACGTCATTTCTCAGATAAAAATTTAAATAATAATCTTTTTACGATCCATGATAGATCGCTATGATCTATGACACAATAAGAAGCATGAATTCTTTGGAAAAGCAATAATTTTTGGTTATTCGTAAACTATGCGTTCGTTCTGAACTATATAGAGTCAAATAAAACTCGAGACGAGCTCTTATTCCTTTAAATGGAATTAAATCTTCTCTATTGCGAAGAGAAATTGCCAACTGGCGACGATTACGAGGTTTCCATCGATCGCGCGGGAGTTGCGCAAGGTCAGCGCTGTCGATTTACGCGCGTGCGTGAGCGCGACTCGAGAGGCACGCAGTCTAGATCCGTAGCGAGTCCGCGAGTATTATCCATCTGCAGCTCGCAATAAGATTGAACGAGTGGCGATGAATCGAGCTCGATATTCTTCGCTCGGTCCAAATCCGTATATGGATTAAAACAAAAAAAAAAAAAATTTGCCGAATTAAATATATTGCTAAAATAATATTTTGACAGCTCGATAAACTGATCGTTCAGTCTAACAAAGTATTTGTTGAATTAACTAATAAATTTTCCGTTTAAATGAATTATATTTTTAGCAGTATCGGATAGTATATTTAATTGGTTGAACAAAACTTTTTTCTCAGTATACAACTTACACTTGATTCCATCTGGCGGTCATAAACAATTGAAAAAAAGTGTTTCTGAGTGTAATCACGATGCACTGGAGCGAAGTTTTTCAGACAAAAAAATAGTCTCTTTATTCATAATTGTATCAGTCCCGATAGCGACGATGACGAAACCGATGGCATGCTAATATCTCCGCTCCTGTTGCGAGAGATACAAGCGCGAATGATTGGAAACTAACTGTCATCCTTCGAGATAATTTCACATCGATCGTTTTTTCCTCTTCCACTACGTAACGAGCAACGAGATCGATGTTTGCATTGACCTGCCTGACGAAATTTCGCATGCTGAAATGTGCCTAGGTTATAATATCGCTCGATGGATACTAAAAAAAGGTACGAGAGTGTAAACGAGAGAGAGAAAGAAGGAGGTAGGAGAAAAAATGCTCGCCGGCTCGCCGTGGACTCGCCGCTACGGCTTATCAGTCATTTCCATTTCTTGATAACTGTTTCTGCTTATCGGGGTCCGAGCCGACCACCGTCCTCCTCTCCCTCCTCCTCCTGGCACCGTTTCCTCCCACCGACCCTCCCTTGCCACGTCGCTCGCTATCTTTATCACCCCTCCCCCCTCCCTCTCCTCTCTGTCTCTCTCTCTCTCTCTCTCTCTCTCTCTCCCTCTATCCGGTAATAACTTCGACTATCGCCTTCATTGATCTCCCTATCGCTGTTTTATCTCGCTGCACTGGCGTCGCAATGCGTGGGCAACCTGCAGCTACCGTTTTTCACACTCGTTACGTACGGAACGAAAAAGAGAGGCGAGCCTTTCGAGAAAAGAGAAATCTCGAAATCGAGAAACTAGCTTGTAGATTGTGCGTAGAAATTCGAAAAGTACGCAGGATTTCGACGGATTCGCGGTTTCTACGAGAGTGAATAATCGCGGGTGTATAGAAAAAAGACGGAAGATAGCGAGGCGCGTTCGCGTCTAGCCAGCGGAGGAAATCGAAGCGACTCGACGAGTCAAACCGGGACGAGGAAAATACGTAATCTAATCCGCGGCGATCTCCCGCGAGCGAGCGTTCGTAGTCCGTGGGTCCAGGGTATATATGGGGAGAGCCTCGGTACGCCGATAAGCCAACCGACTACATTATTCAAGAAACTCGCCGACACACGCATATAATATGTACAGAGTGTCTTCGAACTACCGCTTCTTTTGCGAGCAATAATTTCGTAGCAAAAACAGTTAACCAATTTTTATTTCTTTGCACGGAGAAAAATAATTCGGCATATTTCAGTTTAGAGATAAGGTAATCATTTTATGTATAGAAAATAGTTTAATTGTATAAATAGTTTTCTTTTATACCAAATAAATAAGGTTACTGGTTTTCAGTGAATTTTACTCTATAAGTATTGTTTACATAACGTGAGCTTTACTTTAATCAATGTTAGGACTGTACACGAATAAAAATTACTTTAAATTCTAGTAATATCTGCCAAACTCTCCAATCAGAATAATAAAGTAATCGATACTCTAAATTAAGTTTGTCCAAATACGTGTAGATTTGAACCAATTTTAAAAAAGAAACTGGAACACACTAGACAAGAGTCATCCCTCATTGATGAACGAACATTGATTTAAAACTGTCTAACTGTTTAACAGTGCTAACAGTACTGCTAGAGCAGAAATGTTAAACTTTCCTCCAGACGAAAAAAATTTCTTCCTCTATAGTGGGCAGCAAATTTTTGACAATTTCAATGAAAAATCGTATGGGTAATTTTTGCAGCTAGAAAGGCCATACGATAATTCTTGTACACCCTGTACAGGTACCTCCATCTCCGCTAGCTAGCTCGACTAGCTAGGTAGGAAGGGGAACACGCGAGATTCGAGTAACCGATTTCCGATATTAAATTTCCATCCGTCGTCCCTTAATTCTCGTCTTGCCTTACGATTCGATTCGATATCGATTCTCGGATCGATCTGGGAGCTAAAATAAAAAAATACTCGGAAGGGATATATACGTATATATATTAGGAAAAATGAGTACTCGGGTGTAATTCACTCGAGCGAGTACGCGTAATGCGTATCGATATCGGCCAATCTCGAACAAACGAGAGAGAGAGAGAGAGAGAGGAGAAGAGAAGGCCGATTATAACTGCCGGCGATGCAAACTTTCTCGTCCCGGCTTACGCCCTTGGCGCGCACGCACTGAGGAGTGCATGCCGCCCGCGAGAGCTCGCCGGCTATATATCAGAATCGGGATGCAGGACGCGGTGGAACGGAGGGGGAGGGGGGGGGGGGAGGGGACAGACACACACGCGATATTCGAACGCGCCGCGTGAACACGATATATCGGCGAGAATCGCTCCCGAGAACTTAACGAATTTACATAACGATATTATTAGCGAGCTCGACGCGCGCTCGCGTAAATAAGCGCGATAGCGTTTCTTCCCCTCTCCCTCCCCTCCCTCTCTCTCTCCCTCTCGCTCTCTCTCTCGCTCTCGAGCGCAGATACTCAGACCGGTATTTTTATCGTCAGTCCCAGTGAATTATAGTGATCGACGAATACTTTCCACAGGAAGGGTTCAAGGGAAAGAGAGAGTCCATTACGCGAAATAGATCGGTTTTGACAGTGTTTTAACCCATTCGCTGCCAAATTATATGAAGTTATTCCTATTGCCATTTAATATTTTGAGTGTATTCTGTTATGTTTTGGTAAGAGAATCTTCGAATCAATATTTTATATAAACCCATTCGCTGCCAAGAACGAGTATACACGTCTTTGGCAGGGTGTCACACAAATTATATGAAGTCATTCTTATCGCCATTTAATATTTTGAGTGTTGTTTACAAAAACCCTGTTATTTCTTGGTAAGATCATATCGATATTTTATACTAACTCATTCGCTGCCAAGGACGAGTATTTGGCAGGGTGTCACAATGCCAAGACGAGTATACTCGTCCTTAGCAGCGAATGGGTTAACAGCGATACCGTTTCGGTTATTAGTCGCATCGGTGTTGATAAATTGGGATTGACGAATCGCTTTCTCTCGAAAAAATCGTTACCCCGAATAAAACCCCGAGGAAGAAAGAGTGACAGAGAGAGAAGAGAAGGGGGTGAGATAGTGTATTGGCGATTTTGAGCGTAAATACGTTATCCGTTATCTCGTCTCGCGAAAGACAAACGGATATGGAGGAGAACGGAGAGAACGACGGATAAACGGAGGAGTAAATCGGTAACGAGAGAGGGAGAGAGAGAGAGAGCAAGATAGAGATATCGGAGCGCGAGAGAAAGCAGCCGAACGAACTGAACGAGAAAACCGATCGATCCGATATATCGAGGACGGTTCACGGGCCACGTCAATCGATAGCGGGCCGTTCGAGATATCGAACGCACGCGCGGGCCGGCTCCGGTGAGCACCCGAGGGCGAGAGTACTGTGTGTACCCCCACACACCTCCACCGCCTCCTCCGCTCTCTCGCGCCCGTACTTCCATCCGCGCATAATCATCGGCAATAAATCTCGGGTTGCATAAGTGTAACGAGAGATACGGGATCGCAACGCACACAGCCCGGAGCGTTACCGTTCCGGGCTCTCTCTCTCTCTCTCTCCCTCTCTCTCATAAAGCTCGTACTCGGTTTCTCTCTCGGGTCTCCGACGCGAATCGACGATGCGAAAATCGCGAACCAAGGGGAAGGGGGTTGCTCGATCGAGTCGATATACTATATGTATACACTGCAAACCCCCACGCCCGATAAGTGCCCGAGTTAACTTCGCTCTTCGCTCTTAAAAATAAAGAACGGGATTCCTTTTCTGCTTCGTTTCTATTCGATCGACCTCCTTTGAGGTTTGGAATTATTACGAGATTTTTTTGTAATGAAAATTTAGTCTGTAGTTGAAAGTAGGTATAACTAATCCTAGTTAAAAATATGAAAACTGATGAACAATTTTTCGAACGACCATAAGACTAATAGTATCTTTTCAAAGTTTATAACTGTTAATTATCGTTTTCTATTTAACATTGTACGTATCGATCAGCTGTCGGTCTTACTGGTCAATTATATAATTCTCTTCCGGTTTTTTTATTTTTCTGCTGTGTAAACGAATTTATTTGATTACAGATGTTCTCTTCGATAGATTACAATTTTTTTTTTCTAAATTATTATTTTTCGATGTAAAAAATCGTGAGACCTGTGCACAATAAATCTACTGAAAAAAATAAAGGGGACAATTATAATAAGAATGTCCAAATCAATCGATAAAGTGATCATTCAAAAACTTGAATTATCCTTTTTAAAATGATCATGATGATTCAATTAAAAAATTTTTAGCTAAAATACAGAAAATGACGAGTGTCTCTTAGTAGTACGAAAAAATGAAATGAAGGATCAGCAGATCTGACAAATTGAAATCCAAAATGGCCCTAAATCATAAAAGAAAAATACGCGGTATAGAAATTCATTACGTAGCGAAACAAGACTTTTCTCGAAACGAGCTCGATCGATATCTCGCAGGAATCGACTGTAATAAAATTTCATTGACGATTCAAGAGCGAGAGCCGTGAAGGAGAGAGGAGGTGTTCACTGCTGCTCGCTGAAATCGTCGAGGCTATATTGCTTCCCCTACCATTTCTGCGCACTCGCACACGTACACTCCTGCACATACATAAGCACACAAGCAAGCCGGCGTTGGCGCGTGGATGTTTTATGCGTTTCAAATCGACAGATATCAGTTGCAACATAAAGTTTATCGCAAGGCTAACGACAAATCGTAATCTGCGCCACATACCGCGCGCCAACTTTGACGCGCTACACCGATAGCCGGGAGAGAGAAAACGTCGCGCGGATGCTAAACGGTGAGGCGAGAGGGGGCCGAGGGGGGGGGCAATGCTGTTTCGTAGCAGCGTGTGTGGGTAGCCAAGAGCCGATAACTCGAATATCGCGCACGCACACGACATAATACGTGCCCACCTTGGACAGAAGTTTGCGACACGTGTCGACGATTCTCCGATCGGCTAGCACGTTACGCGGGGGTCACCTTTGACTGCTAACTTTGCTATTTGACCGAGAAATGGGCAATTTTTCGTTCGGATCCGCCGTCCATAGATGTATCGTTCCAGGAAATTCGTACCGGTCTCGATACACCGAAACTGGAATCGTAAAAACCGAGGAAAGTCCGATGGAGTCCGCGCGGTCAAATTCGAATTTATAGCTTCCGCGTGACGAGCCTCGACGAAAGAGAACCGCGCGAAATTTACGGCGGCGGATAAAGCCCAAATAACAAGCAGAGAAAAAAAAATAGCGTAAGCTCCGACGCGGCGATACGCGAACAGCACAATATCACGTAAAAACTGCGGGCGATAAGTTTAATTATGCGCTAATCGTTTCTCCCCGCTGCCGTTAAAATCCAGCGGTAACGATATACGCGGGCGCTATCTTCGATCTATATGCATCGCATGACTATAAATAAAAATCGTATCTGAGGGAACAACGACAAAAACAACATTCTAAAAGAGTTGGACTGTTTTTTTGTCAAGGAATATGTACTTGAGTGACGATTTTAACAATTACGAAGAAATTCTGCGTTAGGGTTAGGCTTTTAGAGTGTTACTCTCAATCTGGTAAAAAAAAGGTGTTAGGGTATTAGGGTAAACTATAAATAAAAATCGTATCTGAGGGAACAACGACAAAAGGAAAATTCTTCAAAAGTTGGACGGTTTTTCATCTAGGAATATGAATATTGATCTTAACAATTATGAAGAAATTCTGCGTTAGGGTGTTTCGTTCTCACCTTGTTAAAAAAAAGGTGTTAGGGTGTTAGGGTAAACTATAAATAAAAAGCGTATCTCAGGGAACAACAACAAAAACAAAATTCTCCAAGAGTTGGACGGTTTTTGATAGAGGGATATGTACCCGAGTGTCGATATTGACAATTACGAAGAAATTCTGCGTTAGAATGTTAGAATGTTAGGGTTTTTAGGTAGACTATAAATAAAAATCGTATATAAGAAAACAACGATAAAAACAACATTCTCCAAGAATTGGACGGTTTTTTATCGAACAATATGTACTTGAGTGACGATTTTAACAATAACGAAGAAATTCTGCGTTAGAGTGATAGGATGTTAGGGTGTTACCGGCTCGATCGCACGGCAGCGTTACGGACTGAGTTTATTGGGTTAGAGTCCCGCACTGGCCACCATGGTCTTGCTGTGCATGGAGTGAATGGTGGTCGTGCACAATGCATTCTCACTCTGGTAAAAAAAAGTGTCAGGGCGTTAGGATAAACTATAAGTAAAAATTGTATCTGAGAGAACAACGATAAAAACAACATTCTCTAAGAATAGGACGGTTTTTTATCGAGGAATATGTACTCTAGTGACAATTTTTACAATTACGAAGAAATTTTTTGTTAGGTTGTTAGGACTGTGTATGCATCCAAAAGTTGGACGATTTTTAAGAATTACGAATGAAGTAGGCAAGCCCGAGAAATTCGAGATCTCGATCTCGTTATCGCTCGAGCACGCGATTGTGTATGCATCTTTTTCTTTCTCGTGCGATGTTTCGCGCGAGTATATTGACCGCTCGGATCGATTTCGCACTAGAGAGGGTCGCGATATAAGTCGTGAGAGCTCTCCCCCTTTTACGTGCGTGTGTATCGCGCCCGCACGCGAAAAGGTGCCCCGGTGAAAACGTTGAACCCCGATAGCGATCGGGTTGCGCTAATCTCGCTTGTACACTATTTACCGATCTCAGATATATCGCGCATGGGTGGATTACGCGCGCGGTAATATGCCGCACGAACCTATCGATCCGTCTCAACGATTCACTTCTAATAAGGTTTTTAATTAATTTTAACAATATTCGAGGTGACGCTACCTCAAAAATTTAACTCTACACCTACACTGAAAATAGAGATTAGTTGAATGTACTTAATATTTATTTGCATACGTTCAAATAAATACCAAGTAAATTTAACCAAATATTTGTTTGAATTAAAGATGTTAGTTTTTAGTTAGTTTAAGTGTAGGTCAATCTCGCTTATTCGTCATTCGGTAACTTGAAGCAAAAACGTATATTAAGATGGTTAAAGAATGAATGGGGTTACTAACTCTTTCATCGATTAAACAGAACCAGAATACACTATAAATTAGGAAATACTTGTATAGATTTTTACGAGTTTCCGCAACTAAAACGTCACGATTTTCACATAGCTGAGTACTTTTTTGACTGAGAAAAATAGTAAAATGAAAATAGCTCTACTGGATACTTCTTTGGCCGAAAATAAATAAAAACAGTCGACGAAAACTCGCCTGCGATAATCAATCGACGTATTTTCTGCATATTGTCGAACGGCTAATCTGGCTATATCTCTTCACGAAAATAAATTCTCGATTTGTTCGCGTTTTTACGCATCGGCTTGGCATAGTTTACGACCTCCGACGCGATCGATCGGTAGAGTCGTCAATGGAATGGAATCTTGAATTTCGCACTCACGGCTTATCCCTTGCTTGTGACGTTGATATCTAAGTCTCTCGAACTTACCTGAAACAAAAGAGAAAAGAGTTAAAATCGATAGAGACAAAAATTATTAAATGATAGAATGCCGAATAATCGTCAAATGATAGATTGATTGATCGCGATTGACGATTGGCCATCTCGAAATGACGTACGGATTGGAGAGATACGAATAGGGCAAAATGTCGAGGGAGGGGGGTGGTGAGAACGCGACTGAGGCCAACTCACACCTGTTGCCCGAAGCGAACGCTCAGTCTACGTGCCGCACGCGCCGATCGATTGCACCCCTCTGGAAAAATTCCGAGTTCGGGTCTGATTTTTAACATATAAATAAAATGCTCCTCGATGTATCACTCGGAGACGATGGGATGACCGAAGAATTCAGGCCAAATTCAAATAATTCAAATTAACTTTGCACTTGTCATTTGCAAAACAATAACTGTCCTGTCGTCGATCAATATGAATGTGCTAAGAAACATCGCATTCGAATAAAATGTTCACAAAAATTAGGAACATAAACAACAATCCACAAGATGGTCAAATTTAAAATGTGTAATTAATGCAGCATAGAGTAAATAATGTGATTACTATGGTTGATAGCGTTAGATTGAAAATTTTTGATTTCCGGAAAGGAAGCAATATTTCTCGCAAACGTTTTATCAACATTTCAGTTAGCTCTGTTTCAAGCCTCCTGTTTTCAAACGTTTGTTACTTGAGTATTGTTACGAATCAGCGATTCAGTCAATCACAATCTATTTGATTGATCAGCTGAAAAATTAAAAAATCAAGAGGATAGTACTTACTCCAAATAGGATTACCTAGGTAATCATTAGTCCTGTTCCGATTAAGAATTATGAATTGAATCATTAGATCCTATATTTTTTATCGATGTTTAATATTAACTATTCAGACCATGAATAGAATGGGTTTATTAAACAATTCAATGCAGCGATCTCTACTGATATTGTAAAGTATTGTATTGTAATCTCAGTTGTGTTATGTAATTTTAAAAGTTTAGAAGTGGTATTACCACCTCTGATTAAGATAAGCGTACACGGAAGAAAATGATTATTTGATTCAAGATTATTCTCCTTCATACCAAAAACTTTTTTTGGGAGTAGGCTTGAAAAATTTTCATAAATTATAACAAGTCTCGAAACAAAAATAACTTTGAACCCAAATAGTTAATATTAATATATTTTCTACTACGATTCGATTTGGTCTAGAATGAATTTTAAAAAAAATCTCCCGTTTGGGACTGCCCGATTCTTTTATTCCGTCGATCTCGTCGGCGAACTTGTGATGTCACATACGAAAAGAGAAATACCGCGCGTGCCCTCCCTTGTATATATGCGTATCGAAAACGAGAGGCGCGGGGGTAAAAAAAAAGAATCCGCAGGGAAGTCATCCGGGGCGCGCGCGATCGGACGGTTCGATATCGCAACCGGCGCGCATGAAGCTCGATACGTAGAGGCGATATCTTCGCGATCTGACGCGCCGCGCCGTATACGAACCAGTTTTCGGTACGAAATACCCCTTTCACCGAAAAAGATCCGCGGCGAGTACGCTCGATCGTCCGTCCCGTGGGAAGATATTTCTTTTTTTTTTTTTCATTTCTCTTTCTCAAAATCAGTGATCGATCGATGCCCAACGAGATATGCAAAAGTGGCTCTCTCGTTTAGCTTTTGTTCGAGAGCGCAAAAGTTATTTCGATTCTGAAATATTCTTTTGAATTCTGTAATCGTCATCTAGCGAGGCACAGGCAGAAAGGTTTCTTCGGATGATAAATTTGTTTGTCTAGAAACATTTTTCAACAAATAAACAACAGTATTAGAAAATGAAATACATATATATTATATGAAATGTTTTACACTCCTATCTAGTTGTAAAATGTACTATTTATTATAATTGTGAAAAAGAATTTTCACACAATTGTTTTTTCAACAACCGATTTTCTCATGAGCTGAATATGTTTAACCGCAACATTTTGCGTTAAATAAGCTGAATATCTACTATTTTTATAAAAACATTTATTTGATAATTCGAGACACTTTCCAAGTAAAACGTCTTCCAGTTTACCATAATGGACAAATCTTTGGACTGAAAAATCCGTTAAAAAATCTTTTTCTGTCTGCAGGCATTCCGTTCGGGAGAAATAGCTCGTATCGTAGATGATACATGCCGATTTGACGAAAAAAACAGGATGTTGGTTACGCGGCTCGAGAGCAACAACGACCTGGTCTTTTTCCATCAGGCTCCGGGACAGTGATGACCGATGGACGAGGCCGATGACGATAACGTGGTTATCGAGTGATCTGGGGGCGTCCAAGTGTTATCGACGCGACGATAAAGCTCCCGGTCGAGACCGATACGGAGCTAATCTCATCTGACCCGACCACGTCGTGCTTTTTATCTGCGGTGTGAAACGCTTCAACGGGAAAACCTAACCGCTCTCTCTCTCTCTCTCTCTCTCTCTCTCTCTCTCTCTCTCTCGCTCTCGAACTTCGCCTAAGAATTTCATTCTTTTCTCGCTAACGAGAACAAAAAAAAGTCGATCGAAATTGAAATACGAGACTTAATTTCTTGTCGATGCAACGAGCCTCTATCAGTATTACACGTACTACAATATTGCAGCCAATTAGCTAGGATCAAGACAGTTTAACAGCACCTTAAGCTTTCGTGACTTACTTGGACTGATCAAGCAAGTTTGAACTGTAGAATTTGTCTCCATATAATACTATATTCAATGTGAATTTTTTTTTAACCTTTTGTATATCTTACGGTCGCTAATGACCTTGTTGTTATAAAGCAACCTTAACCCGTTGACGAATTTCACTGCAAGACGAATTTCAATGCTATTGCATTGCATTTGCGATTGCATTTGTTGTTGTTTGAAGTCTCCACAACAAATTTTGACACGCTACGAAGGTCTCTTTGGCATTAGTCATCCTGCAGAGTCATATTAGTGCGGACGTGTTGTTTTTTGTGGAGTTCTGTAGACCCCGTGTGGTCTTACTATGGCAAAGTCTTCAAAAAATTCAATTTTTCTTCATCGCTGATTAGTGTTATTAGTGTTGATTTAAAATTGCATTGAAATTTGTCTAAGGTCCGTTGGACCCCATATGTCCTCAACGGGTTAAATAAAGAATTAAAAAAAAAATTTCTCTTTTCCATATCCATATTGTCTGGATTCGCGTGTCTTACGGTAAACACGCTCGGGTTGGGCTTTGTACACCGAACCGTGTCGATCGGGACTCTCTCGCTCGCTCTCCCCCAATTAATCGATTTGCCTCGATGGTTAGCACCGTCGAGGAGAGATCCTTATCGACGACTCTCTCAGGGGGATATACACACCCATGATGTATACGAATTATGTACAAGTACATATACCGCGAGGTACGAGCGCGATCTCGGACGCGCCGAAGGAAGCGAAGATAAATAAGCCCGGAGAGGTATGAGAGCGAGATGGACGGATATACAAGGAAACGGTGGATACTGTATAGGTGAGTGCGTGTGCGCGAGCAAGAGCGGGCGACCTTACGTCGTAAAATGTGCAACAAGGACAAAAGCCCACTCGTAATGAGTAATTGCTGTATTTATCATCGAGGCGCTCGGTCGATAATTGCTAGCGATTTCGAGCCAGCCTCAACCCTCACTCGAAACGGAGATCGATCTCTAGATCCCGATCGTTATCTGGTCTAGTCGCGTCAAAATAAAACTAGATCGAGTGTTTCGGTTATCTCCGAAGAATGAAATTTGCTAATTCTATTCGGTTGATAAATATAGACCGTGATAATCAAGAGGTACGAAAATTTATCGAAGACAGTACAAGTATTGAGTATTTGTGTTGTTATTATACTACTTTATTGTTTATAAACTGATAGGAAAAATAACTTGATTCAAGAAAGCTAGTTTCTTCAAAATTTAATTCTTGTTTCAAACTATTCAATCTCCTTTTCATTCAAGAATAATACATATATTATATTCTATTATATATTTATATTTATTATTAGATAATTAAATTAAGTTATTAGTGTTATCGATCGAAGATTTTCATTGTTTTAAGCCAAGAAATTCTTGAAGTGAAACGACTAGTTATCTACAAAAAGACTCTTGGATCGAGAGTATTGCTCTTGAATCAAGATGGTTTTTCTATCAGTATACCCTGCTGATTTTTAATCGTGATTTCAACCAATACGACAGGAAAATCGATTTTCATATTTTTTAATGCGTCTAAACGTTTCATCAGAGCAATAAATTTTGTTCATCTCAAAAAATCAGTATTTTATATTCAATCATTAAGATTTTACAGTATAGCTATTCTTTTCTGAAAGAGAAATAATTAAATATTATTAGACTCTACATCATTGTCTACGTCATTGACTAGTTTTTAAGTTAGTTCAATCCATGTTCTCTTAGTTATACTTACTATCAGAAGTAGTCAACAAAATAATAGTAAAAATTACCATTTCGTTGGTAATTATTTTTACTATTGAAATAAAATAAAAAATATCGTATTATATTCAATTATTCTTATTAGTTTCCAAAACTATGATATATTACTAATAGCTGGTCCGTTTTTTTACTAATAAAAATGGTAGAAAATTCGTAGAATTTGCTAATATTTTTTCTCAGTGTATTATACGCGAACAACTTGCGTATGGTAAATTGCGAGGAAATTTGTTCAGTCATTATGGGAGAATACATATATCTCGACGCGAGACACGTCGTGAGACATAAAGGGGCTCTAACGTCCCGGTAATCCATGGCTGGCGGCCAAGGAGGGTGCGAGGATAGAGAAATGCGAGGTAATGCGAAGCAATGGGCCGGCAGTCGCGTGCCCGGCATACAGCGGAGCCCGGTATGCGCTCGCCACGCTGCCTTTTTCCGGTCGTCTAGCTGTCTCAATCTCCCAGGCTAAAATTTCGCGTCGTTATTCCCTCCTGCAGAGATAAAATAAGCGTAAGATCGAGCGACGTCGAAGAGGAACGACTCCGAGGATTATTTGTTTCACGATTCATTCGCTCTCTCTTTATTTACAAGTCGAACGAACGAGCAAAAATGTATTTACATGCGGACAGAGTCACATACCCCGAGGACTCGACTCGATCGATCGGTCTTGGCGGAAACTTACGAGTCGGTATATATGTATGTCCCCGTTTTTTGGCACCTTTCGATCTTGCTTTACCGCACAGCCGCGACCTTGCCAAATCATCCCTCAGCTAAATCTTTTCGATTTTAGCGTCTATATTTAGAGAAATCTGTACCACTGTATTTATTCATTCAAATGAATATTTAATTTGTTAGACAAAATTATTGTTTAAATTTCAGATACCATTAAACAATCGTTCATTTTATCTAATTAAATATTTATTTTAACGTCTGCAAATAATTATTGAGCACAAAATTTGATGCAAAATACTATTAATTCTTTGAATCCAGTAGATAATTAGTTAATATTGCTTTACAACTAACGTTATTCGATTTTTATTAAAAATGTAAAAACATCGAACAATAAATAGCAGTCGTAACTTCAGGTTAACCCGTCGAGGCACGGATTTTTTTTAAATTCTAATAAATAAATAATTAATTTTGTATTTAAAAATGGGACATTTTTAACACCACTATGCCCCACAAAGTTAATTAGTAATCTTATAGGTCCTGAATTTTAAATAAAAAATTAGAATTCGATCACCGAATATTGAGAAATTTCCCATTTTTACATCGAAGAATAGAGTTATGTGTTTGGAGGAGTCGGAACGGAGTTGTAGGTGGCCAGCAAGTAGGCGAAGCGACCGCGGGCCAAGTGGAGCGAGCTCGGATGGACGCGACGTAATACCCACGTTCTGTATACCATACATATATACATTCATAGGTACAGCACGTTATATGTACATGTGTATATATATATATATAACGGGCAGCTCGGTGATAAGAGCGGTGGCGAGGCGCTATCGCGATCACCGCCCGGCCACGTCGTGCGATAACGATAACAAACTCTCTCCCTCTCTTCCATTTCGCCCTCCTATTACCCCCTCCCCCTCCCACCCCGCCGCCTCTTTCGATCTCTCTCGGACTCGGCGAACCCGCCCACCGACTCCTTCCCTCCCCCCTCCCCCTTCTCTCTTCTATCTGTTTATCTATCTCAATCTCTATTTATCTCCCGCGTCGCCTTTCCACTCGCGATACTTCTACCACCACCCAGCCACGATCACGGCAGCTCCTCTCTCTCTCTCTCTCTCTCTCTCTCTCTCTCTCTCTCTCTCTCTCTCTCTCACGGGCTGTTTTCGCAATGCTGTATATACATATTGTATATCTCTCATTCGCTCTTTCGATGTAATTTCGCCACGGCCTTTGCCGTGATCTATACGTATAATTACACACATGAGAATAACAACGAAGTAAATTGGCCCCTGCTTATAAAAATCAAACTTTTCTGAAGGGATTGCCCATTCCAACCATATGAACTACTATTATTATAATTTATAATCATTTATAAATTCTTCGATTACAACTGTAACTTTGAATCTATTTTGTAAAGCTTAACCCTTAAATGCATGCTTTTTCCTTTTTAAATGCAATAAATTGAAACGAGTAGATAATTAAACATAGATTTAGGGAAAAATAAAACAAACAAAACTTACTCATGTAGATTTACATCAGTATGCATTACAGTTAATATTAATAAAGAAGAAAACACTGATGTAGATATACATCATCGTGTATTTAAGGGTTAATTGTAATTGTAGTGTAATTAGTTTCGTAAGAAAACTAGAAAAACACTTTAAAAACTTCTTCTTCGAAGTTTTCTGTAACTTTGTTGCACTTTTTCGGAAATTTTGCATAAAACGAACGAAATTTTCGGGAGGGGGGTGGGGGTGGAAAAATTTACGCGAGCCGCGATAAAAGTATCAGCGCGATACCTCGGACTCGAATGCGAAGAATCCATAGCTCCGCGGAGCTAGAAAGAAAAACGAGAAAGCGGTTGCGTACCTATACGTCGCAGCGCGTGCGACGATGCTCGGTGGTTGGGAGTATCGCGAGGAGGGTATGTGTGTTATCGCGCCAGCCCAGATTGAATATATTTCATATGTTTTCATAACTACCATGCTTTCGCGGGCGTAGCCGGAACGTCGCTATCTGAACGACTCCGTTTCACCCCCCTCCCCCTCCCCAGCTTGCACAACGGGTGAGAAAGAGCGAGAGAGAGAGAGAGAGAGAGAGAGAGAGAGAGGGGTGAGAGCGCGGAAAAGAGAAAAAGAGGCCAGCTGGATTAGTAGAGGTGGTCGACAAGGAGGGAGGAGACGGTGGAAAAGCGAAGGACGGGAGAGATAAGTAGCGGTGGAGGGGCGAAGGGGGGGATCGAGAGCACGGGAGGGGTGGGTGGTTCCTCCGCGACCACGGGAAATCAACCGTGAGGAGATACCGGTTGACTGATGTGCGCCTTTCTGTTGTAAAACGATAAAGGCGCCGTTGCATTGGTCGAAGCGAGGGTTTCCGATAGCCGGTCCTCCACCAGCCCTCCCCTCCCTCTTCGTTCTTTCTTCCTCTGGACGGCCAACAGCCGACCCGTGTACATTACGCCACGTACACGCTCGCACACGTACAGTTAGAATGGAGAAAACGAAGGTGAGACGGTCCGAGGAGAGGAAGAGAGAGATATGATGGCTGGCGGCGAGTGAATATTCATTTCGCGGGCGCATCGGAGGTCGAACGATAACGGGCCCGAGCGCATCCTTATTCCTATCTTCGAGCCTTTCGAGAATCTGTCTCGGTCTCTCGCTCGCTCTCCCATTGCCCACGCGACGCTCCACCGCAAATACGTACACGGCCCCGAGCTACGGGAAAGTTGCACCTGATCGATTCCAATACACACTGATAGAAAAAGTAACTTGATTCGAGAAAACTAGTTTTTTCAAAATTTCATTCGTTCCAAATTACTCCTTTCTTTTCATTCGAGGAATTATATATAATATATAACATAATGTAATATATTTATTATGTAATCTTGAATCAAGTTATTAGTGTTATCGATCAAAGATTTTCATTGTTTTAAGCCAAGAAACAATAATTCAAGACGAAAAATTCTTGAAGTGAGACTATTAGTTATCTAGAAAAAGACTGTTGGTTTTTCTATCAGTGGATCTTCGTTATATTTTATTGGAACCTCAGGAAAAATCGAAGAGGTTCGAGGGCCATTCGATGTCTCGATATGGAGAACGTTGAATTTACCGCAGTATAGTCACTATGGCATAGTTACTGCCATCTGTATGAAATTTTAACCCTTTCACGCCCAAGGGGAATATTTTTCCCTTCTACGAAAATCGTATTCGATTGTTTAATTATTGAACCAATATTTTTTTTACTGAATGTCAAAATAAAACGGGTGTCCAAGGCAGAAAATGTGTTTTTGAACGAAAAAAAAGAACTGTCAAACTGTCTTTTTTTTTATTCTCTTACTTTACACCCACAATAGCTAAAATATTGTGTTGTATTGGCATATTTAGTCCTGAAAGAGGGTTAACCTCATGTTTCAAATACCAATACATGACTAAACGTTGAATTTTTAATAGAAATAGAATGTTTAAAGAAATTTATAATAAGAAATGACACTAATTGAACCAATTAAATCTGAAAATAAACCAATCAAAATCTATTATCTCTTCAATATAAAAATGCATGTTTAATTGACTCAGTAACAGTTTTTCTCTCAGTGGATCAAGCAATTTCCACAAAAATGTACAAAAAAAATTCTTTTAATTATAAATGCAAAATTCGAGCACAGATTAATAACAATTTCTTCCAAGAAATCGGTAACAGACTGTTGGTGAATTCAAAGTCTATGTAGACTTTCGTTTTTCGAGCACCGAATTATCCTAATAAATCAAGAGCGTTGTACCACAAACTGTAGACATGGATCCAAGTGTGAAATCAATGTACACCCATACAGCTCGATCCCTTCTCCAGGCTCGCGGCGGGCGATATCGGTCGTCAGATCGCGCTCATAAAGCACGGTATTCATTCGGTATCGAAGGGCAATACCTCGCGCTCGCGCGTACCCCGATACAGGGCAGAATGGGACGAGCATAGGTGGCCCATTCTTACCGCTCGGTCTGCCTTTTGTCCGGCCCGGTCGGTTCGTACACGAGACGGGTCAACGATTCTCTACGAGCCTTCACGCCACCTTCCATTCTCTCTCCACCGCTTACGCTTCTATCGTTCTTTCGTTATCGCACGATTTCGGTCAAAAAAAGGGGCAAAAATAAGGAAAATGTGTTAAAAACAGAAAACAGATCGAGATCGGATAAATATCAGGAGTGTAAGAAGGATTGATTACGAGTAGAGAGACGAGAGCGAAGCAGGGAACAATGCGAGCAACCTTATCAAATTCCGACCTCTGACCTCTTATTGTTGGGTGCTCTCTCTTTTTGGCTACTAAAGTCGACGTTCTGAGCCTATACAGATTCGAGTGGTGATGTTGCCTGTTTATCATTCTTACATCGCACTGTATAAGGAAAAATTCAAGTTATACACTGAGAAAAAATGTGGTTGAACCAATTAAATATGCAATCATATAGTGCCAAGAGGATATTTTGTCGCGATGAAATAATTGTTTAGTCTGACAAAATAATTGTTGAATCAACGAATAAATAATTCACTCAAAAGATTTTTATTCTACTCAAAAAATTTTTATTCCATTCAACAAAATATCCTCTTGGCACTATTGTATATTTGATTGGTTCAACTACATCTTTTTCTCAGTGTATGTGGAATCCGTGAGAAATTTAAAAATACTCTTCTCCAATACGAATAACGCGGTTCTCGAGCACTAATTGCAGCGTGAATATCAACAAGTCGCAAAAAAATTGAAGAAACCACGAGGAGAAGGAATGAACTTGTTAAGGCTGACTTTAGATATTCACTGACGTATTCGAGATAGCCGGTCTCGTTCCAGTCACTCCCGCGTGTAATTTCGTCTCTTCTCGGAGGTCGCGAAAGGGAAAAATAGATCCCGCGCGTGTTTCCGTAAGGTAAACATTACCGACCGGGGAGAGAGCAGGAAAGTCGAGGGCCGTCTTTGGTGCAATTAATTAGCGTCATTAGTGCCATTCGCTGAGCCCGCGCATCGTTAAAGTCTCGTTCTGTGTTTTTATCCGGGCCGAGTCTCTCTCTCTCTCTCTCCCTCGCTCTATAGTATGGTCAGGTGAACGTCCGTTTTTACGCACCTTTCTTACTTTCTGTTTCTTTTTTTGTCTTTTTATGAAAAAGAGGAATTAATTTCGAGTATTCGCGCTAACACCTTTGACTTCGGGCGCGCTAAAATTTAAAGCGTACAATTAGGAAAGTGAGCGGTAGTAAGTCTTTTTGGTAGTTTTCGTGAACGAGTATTAAACTTAAGTATGTGCTATAATTGATAGGTTGGAACATAGGTACACCATGTTGCGTTACGATTTTAGACTTGTTCAAAAATGGCCATGATTGAATCTCTTTCGGTGTAATAAATTTTGTTTTGCTCAAAATGTAAGCTTTGAAGCAGCTCAAACATACATTTATTTGACATCATTCGATACAACTATCCATTTATTTGATATATATTTGAATTTATTTGATACAAACGTATTAGTTTTGTATGCTTAAGTAGGTAAATATTTTATTGACATAAATGAATGTTTGTTTACATCAGTTCCCCAAAATGTTTCAGAAAATTTGTTTGGTTTAGAAAGTTACCTTAGTAAACTGATAACGAGAATGATATGTATACATATATCTACCAAAAAATGATAATGCCAGAAATATTTCTGTAAATACACATTCAGATACATTTCATTCTTATCGGACAAGAGCAATTACATTTTCTCTATCGTTGAGATCAGAACAATTTTCAAATCTATACATTTTTCGAAAATGAAGAGCTATAGAGTACATGTACCACTTGTGGCCACTTTAAAATTCATATTGATATATTTAGTGTTTGATTCTCACTATAATATGATTTGGTTTGTTTCTACGATTTTTAGATATTTTGACGTTATTGTGAAAATTTCGTTATGCTTGTTAAATAGGCATACTTCCAAAAAATGTTAAAAATACAACCAGAGTCGTAGTGTATCCGAGCAATTTCTTCTATTGTTAGTGAAAATCAAAAGACTCTATAAGTAAGTCGCTAAAAATGATTGAGATTCGTGTGTAACTATCATAGTATTTTTGAAACGCTCCACTAATTTATTATTTAGATTACTTGAAAATTTGTCAAAAATGGTGCTATGGCCACTACTGGTACAATTTAACTCTTTTTTTTCCAATAAAAAGAGTTTTGAAGGTTTATACATATAATAATTCGACTACTTATACATCCAAGAATTGATTAATTGATTTTCCTTTATTAAATATTATGATTAAACTGAAACTTCTTAAAGTAAATATTCATAGTACCATTCAGCATACCCTTTTGCGATTTTCATGGATCTTTATTATAGAAAAGAAACACAAAAGTCGGGAAACCATATACGATATGTGACACGATCGCTATACTCGCTCCCAAGCAAGAATGCTCGCGTCCCATGTGGCTTCGAAAAAGGATAAGATAGAATTTAACTGGGTTTTCTCGAAAGACATAAGAGCCCGGGGTGTTATCTTTAATGCGATCTTTCGCGCGCATAAATACCGAATAATATTATCGGTCATTAGCCGTTGTAGCGGTGGCGGGCTCGTTGAACATTCGTCGATCTAATTTTAATCGCGGACTCTCTTGCGAGAGGCTAGCCGGGCCACGCTGCGTACGATATAATGGCGCGATAGCGGAGAGAGAGCGAGAGAGGGAACGGGGAGAGGGAGAGGAAGCGTGTAGGACGTGGCCGTAAAACGGGCCCGCGTTCAGGAACCAGCTCGCACTACTTTATCTTTACGAGGAGCCCCAACGCGTTTACTCCTAAGCCTTTAACCTTCGTTTCGGATTCGCAATCGGGCTGGTCGCAGGGCCAGTTGTTATTAAAACCGCGCGATTTTAATCTCGCGCCCTTTACGCGATACCGGCAAATACGGCGTAACGCGGAAAACAGTTCGGCCAGGTGAATAACTTACGAAATATGTATCTCGTTTCCCTGCTGCTAAATGAAAAAGCAATGAGTCAAAAGTCTGCCATGAATTCAATTATTTCAACTTTTTGATGCGTAATAAACGAATGATTGTACATATTTTGACCCACCTTAACTCTTCCCGAGCCAAAATTTAAACACTAAATTCAGCCTCATTAATATAATACCCTCTAAATATCTCTAAATACCCTCAAAATAGGGTATAGAGGCTGAAATTAGTGTTTTAAAAAACATTTTGAGCCTCCAAAACTTACTTTCACCACACCACAGTAGAAAAGTAGGTTCTGGAGGCTACATTTATTGTTCTGAAACAATGATTTGAACCTGAACTTGGCAAAAGCGGACAGAATTACCAAGTTTAGGTTGAAATTACAGTTTCGATACATGGCTTATCATGATTAAAAAAAATGATTTTAGTCTCCTTACTCTCAAGTAGGATTTGGAGGCTAAATTTAATGTTTTAATTTTGACTCGGGTTTGCAGTCGAAATTAAAAAAAAAAGCATTAAATTACATTTACAATGTCCTAATTTTAAATGGCTCCGCTCCGGAGCCCTCGAGCGCAAAGGGTTGAAAAAAAAATTGTGCCTCAAAGGGTTAATACGTAAATTTAGCGAGCAAAGCCCATACGGAACTAGTATTCTGCACCGCAACGGCTGTGACGATCGGCCGAAAAGGGGACCGCGAGGAATCACGCGGGATTATCAGAGGAGAGGGGGGAATACGAGTTTCGGATTATTCGCGACTTTGTGTATAAATCCTGGCGCGTACGCTCTAATCATCTCTCTCTCTCTCTCTCTCTCTCTCTCTCTCTCTCTCTCTCTCTTTCTCTCTACGTATACATATATCTCTCTCGTATCGAACAGCGCGTATTGCACCGTGCGGACCGAACTCACGGCCGGGGAAGGAAGAAGAGGGAGGGGGGGAAAAGAGGAGCGGTGGGAGCCGTGCTCGAATCTAATTAAATATAATTAGCTGCGATTTGCATAGATAGCCGATACAGACCGGACGCGGTGATAACCACGATAACGGACCAGCGCATGCCGATACGGGAGACGATTATTGTCGTTCCGCGAGCGTCCCGGCTAAACTCGAGCCCGGGCCGCTCGCGCCCGCAGACATCGGCACGATCATCGCGAAAATCCCCCACCGGCCGGCCCACGCCGCGACCTCTTTCA
>NCVS01000461.1:304679-324404 GCA_003055095.1 Goniozus legneri | reverse complement strand
CCCCCCCTGTACACTCGATGTCTCCGAAACTATTTGCATCCCGACGCTTTCTTCTCTGAGACGTCATTTTTTCATTCCTCTATCGGATACAAAAATTCTTTCGAATAAAGATTTAAAAGAATTTGAATAAAGATTTTTTTTTTATTTTTTCTTTTAAATAAAGATTCAGTTGAACAGTTGACAACTGCACTTAAAAATTATTTGTATAAAAAAACAAGAGTCAAGAATGAAAAATGATAACGTTAAACATTATTGTTTATTGTTGTTAGTTCGATTTAAAATATTTTCTGTGTAACAATAATGATATATATATATCGACTGTGAAATAAGATCCTACGATTGTGAGTTGGTTTATTTATTGCCAGTTTATTATTAATCAACATCAACCGATGGTATCTTACATGTATATTTTGATCACAAAGTTTAGTGTGCGAAGAGTATAACTACAAACACGACTCATTTTCTCTACTCACTATTTTTAGTCGATTAAAAAATAAAAATATATCGTATATTTTAGAAAGGTTGTGAAATTTTCAGAACACCCTGTATGCATGTGAAATCGCAGTTGGCTTTGTTTCAAGCGTGGTTCGACCGATTCGATACCGCACCGCGAGATCGATTCGAGAAATCGTAAGGCTCTGCCTGGTAATGCTACCTTTAATTTATCTCCTTCTTTTCTTTCTCTCTATTCTTAAAGAGCGGGCATTCTCTCTCTCTCGCACTCACTCCTTCTCTCCTTCACTCGCGCATACCCACTCGGCAGAAGAAATTCAACATCGAGCGACTATACACGTTACGTTATTTCAGTTAACGCGGCGAAATTGACAGCGAAATTAGATCCGCGCGAAATCGAGGACTCGTAACGATGATTCATCGGGCGGCTTCGACAGGTTCGGTCAGATAATTGTAAATGTTTGCGAGCGCTCGATTGCATCGCATTATGTCATTGATTCACTCGGAATTTCTTTACTGTCCACGGAGATCGAGAATTTCGCTCTATCGCGATTTATGCGAACGAGCTCCGAAATTGGCGAGGATCGTACTAAATTCGTATCGAGAGATTATCGAGAGCACCTTCCATGGAGTCCTTGAAGTTAGCCCCTCGTTTTTTGAAATTTTTTTAAATTGTTCTGTATTGTTCATTTGTTCTATATTGTTCCAAATTCTTCTTAAAAAATTCGTACTATACACTGAGAAAAATTTGACAACTCGGTTCAACTATGTCAAATAGTAAACAGTAAATTAGTCACATTAACTAATTTTTAAGTTATTGTAATCCAAGTTTTCTCGATTACACTTACTATCAGAACTAGTCATCAAAATAATAGTAACAATTACCATTTTCTTAGGAATTATTTTTATTGTTGAAATAAAATAAAAAATATCATAGTCCGTTTTCTCACTAATAACTAATTCTCAGTGCAATTACTGAGGAAACTAAAAAAAAACCAAAATAAGACCCAACCCCTCATTTTCGTCCAAAATTGAAATCAAAGCGCTTAGTAGATTGTTCTATTTGTTCCGATTATTGTTCTGTAGTTTTAATTGAAAAATCCAAATGGCTTCCGAGAAATTCTAAATATTAGAATTTTTTTAGCCCCCTATTTGTAATACAATTTTTTTAATTTGTTATACCAATCGATTGTTCTTGTTCTACGTGTCAAAATTTGGAACAAATTTTATAATCGTGATTTTCAAAAAATGGGGAGTTATCTAGATCTCGTGGGAGTGAAAAAAAAAGGGCCGTTGGAATAATAGTAAACACGCGGAGATATATAAAACGGAATAGGGAGGGAAAATATGCCTCGTAAAGCCGATCGAGCTTGGGAGGCGAGGAGCTGAGCCGCGAGCCACCGTGCGAATTATCTTTACATTTTTACGGGAGAACGCGTATGCGTGAAACGGAGCGCGCAAAGTCCGTTAAAGCGAGGCGGGTGGGGGCGGGAAGGGAGAGGCGTAGATACAGCTCGCGAGAACGCGCGATAGCAAGGGATTCGATATCTGTTCGCACGTCATTACCCCAGACTGTGCAGCAGCAGCAGGATTCCGCGCGCGAGAGCAAGAGAAGTATACATATATATATATATAGCCTGCTCGCCTTGCGATTCCCTAGCGATGATCTATGAACAGCCACAGTCAGTTTAATTCTCGATCGCAGATTCCCCGAAATCGGCCTGTACAGTCTCGAGATTATTCAGAGTGAACACGCGATCGAAAATTATGGATTACCTTTTCAAACAGTCAAAATATTCTCATTCCTTGATATTTCTTAAAATTTCTGAGATGATCGATCAGTTTAATTAGAATGTATCGAATAAAATCAATCATACCTCTCCCCTGTTCATGGTTACTTCAATTTGCTATGAAGCTCTGTCGTGTTTTTTAATATTTATTTGAAAATATAGGACCCAAGATAAAGAAATATTGTTTGAAATGAAATTGGCATCTTTAACTTAAAAATTTAGTCAATAATTATTCGAACTTATGCAAATAAATCATTGTAAATAAGTGATCGTTATGCGTTTGGTAATTCAATTGCCAAATCAACCTAGTCTCGAGAATATTTAAAAACTGACTCGGATAAAATTTGTTTTACGAGGCGAGGGTATAGAAGGGGTTGCCTGGATTGACAAATTGCAGGTAAACGAACGCACAGTTAGTTCATCGCGCGGCGTTAAAGTACACGCACACGTAACCGCAACGGGTACAGATGTACGTATGTTCGCGAGTACGGCTCGAACAGCAGCCGAGATAAGGCATGGCACACGTTCGCTAGATATGTAGCAGATATCAGAAACGGCGTATACGAGAGAGCAGAGATAGGAAGGGAGAAAGAGGAAGGGAGAGACGGAGAAAGAAAGAAAGAAAGAGAGTACGACCTACAACTAAAGTAGGTACTGGTTCGTGTAACAATGTACCTACCAGACACACACAGAGTTGCCAACCAGACGCCAATCGAGACGTTCGCTACCGTGTAGAAACCACTTTGCTCGCCATTTAAGAGTCGGTTTCTCATTTTTTTTTTTTTTTCTTTTCAAATTGCTCACTTCACACACTGAAAGTCTATCTTGACTTTTTCTGTCCAACGAAATAAATATTGGGAAATTAAGAAAAGGGTTTTTCGAATCGAACAAATACTTTGCTAGGTTGTGTCGATGAAGAAATTTGTTGTTAATGTAAAATTTTTGTTAAATACAAAATACAAAATTTATGGACACTTTTACATACCTTTTTTCGTAAGAAAGTTTCAATTTGAAACATTAACGAAATCATACATTTTATTTGAAAAGATGAATTGTAAACCAGTATAGGTATAAACTATAAATTTTAAATGGAAAGAAGGAATACATTTTTTCATTAAAAATGTGTTAATAAAACTGGAAATTCATCAAAATGACGTGAATGCTACAGCATTCAAATTTTGAAGCCAATTTTTGGTTCATTTAATTATTATTAAATAATAATAGTAATAATATAGTATACTATACTATAGTGTATAGTGCCCGCGAACGTGTTAAGTATAAAATATAAATTAAACGGTTCTTTTAAAGAAATTTAATTGGAAATGCTACGGAAAATTGATCAAAAATGAGTTGAAATACAACCTAGTAGTGGCCTGCATGGAAACGCAGAAAAATCGATTGCCTTTAGGCAACGATTACGATAGGATCTCTCGAACGGGGCGAGACAACAATCTCACGAACGTACACACCGATAACGATCTCCGGTTCGTGAAATCGTCGGAGATCGAGAAACAAAGAGACGAATGTTTTCCTCATTTTCGTATGCGCGCGTCCCGATACGATCGTTATCCCTCTCCCCCTCCGCGATTCCCGGCCATCTTTTTTTTTTCGCCGTTCGACGAGAGCGATACTGCATTTATTATCGAGCCTCACGACGGAGAATCGCAAAATTCATAGTCATCGGACACGTACGTCGTTATCGAGAAAACGATTATTCGCGAATATTCGGAATGCCTATCTGACATCGTGTTTTGCGCGCGCTCGCGCGACAAAGGTACGAGCGCGAGATATCTCATTGGTAATAAAAAAAAAAACAACGAAAGAAGAAAGAAGAAGAAAAAAAATACGAAATAACAAAATTGAGGATCGTGACCGGCTCGCGATTGGTGAAAACGACGCGGTCGTTAACGACGTAAATAACCGAAGATAATTGGATCGATACTTCCCCCCTTCCTCGTTTTAACGTGTCTGTGTTGTACGGTTCCTTCTCTTGCCGAAGCAAAAAAAAAGGAGAGAAATTCAAAGTCGATTGAGAATTGAAAATACATACTCGAGCGAGCAATAATCGTTCGTGACGCGATAGCGTAATCAGAATTCTGCTTGGCATGACCGTTGGAGTCTTCGCTTTTTTCTCTCCATACTAACCCTCTCTCTCTCTCTCTCTCTCTCTCTCGCGGTAACGTTCGTGTAACCGCGATACGATTCGAAGTGTCGATAACGAACGACAGAGCGCTTTTGTATGAAGACCCCTCCTCCATTCCTGAAGAATTTGCGCCGGGCAATACAAAGCCAGCAGTTTATCACGCGCGATAACGCGTAAGAAGAAAAAATGCCTCGATATATATGAAACCTATCGGGAAATCGAGTGAAATCCTTGCCAAGAATACCTTTCCTTCTCTCTCTCTCTCTCTCTCTCTCTCTCTCTCTCTCTCTCTCTTCACGTTTTTTTTTCGTGTTACAGCACTCACGTACGCACTCGTGGATATCGGCGTGCCTACTGCTCGAAATTTCGCACGATTAGCTCTTTCGAAATTATTACAATACCAGTGACAAAGAAATTGAGATGGGAATGTAAGAGGATGAGAGGGGTGGGGGGGGAGGGTGTCAACAGCTCGAGAGAGTTCTGGCTTTGGGAGCATTCCAGGAGAAGTGGGGGAGAAAAGGGAGTCGTGTGCTAATGAACGCCATTAAAAGCAGCGTTAATTAGATTGCGCTAATCAGATTGCCCCCCCCCCCTCTCTCTCTCTCTCTCTTGGCCATATCTGCTACCCTCCTTTGCCTTTTTTCTCTCGTCCGAACGAGCCGGCCAACATAAGTACTTTCGTTTTCGTATGTGTGCGTTCGAGGATTGCTCTCAAGTGCGAAAATACATATTATATAGAAATATACTAAATAGCGTTCTAAAATGTCACTTTACAATTAAATCTACACAGTAAAAATGAACATGTTAAATTTAACTTGTCCCAGAGAGTCTACAATAATTTTTGGTGTTAGTACAACATAAATGTGTAAAAATATAAAACTATGTCAAATTTTTAACTAATTTTTTTAGTTACTTTGACATTATAACAATGTCGTTTTAAGTACAGTCATTGATGTTGTTTTAACATATTATAATGTTGAGTTCAAAAAATAACAATCTTTATATGTTATCAATCTTTTTTAACATATTTTCTTACATTCTTTTAACAAAAAACGATGTTAAATTCAAATAATTGGCAAACATATGGTAATTTTAACTAAGAAATATGTAACTTTTCGAAATTTAACAATTGAAATATATTGTTTACAATGAGGTGTAGGCTAACATATATTCTCTCGATTCTGTTAATTTTACAGTTAAGATTATTCATGATTTGACATAAAACTTTTAACAATCGATTTTTTCTTAACATATTACGCATTAATTTTTACCGTGTAGATTCATTAAATCTTTTGACCTTTGAAATTTGCCTCTTTCCAATTTTAGTAAGAATTTTTCAATTTGAACCAGGAAGTTAAATTTATACGGAGCGAAAAATTTGTCGAGTATAAATATTTCGTTGGCTATCAAATAAACAAGATAAGTCAAACTCGTACAGAAAAATGGAAAAAGTGTTTTTGTTTACAATTTCACACTTCCAAAGTAAAGCAATCCATCGATTCGTTATAAAACACGAATGTTAATTGGTATAAGACGAATAAGGTAAACTCTGCGCGTAAAGTAGGCAAGTGCCTCACTCGTAAATTCAATATCGCCTTCGACAAATAAAGTTCTTCCCCTTTATCAGAATGGTGATGCATTTTCGTGCAGTGCGATTCCATCGCGCGAGGCACTTTTATTTTGCATATCTTGCACTTTCACATCGTACACACGCGCCTTCTCTGGACGGGGCATTTTTTTCTCGCTCTCCTCCTCCGCTCTTCTCTCCGGCCGCACGTGTGCGTCGTACGTCGATTGACGACGAGAAGAGGAGGCGAGAGGCGAGGAGGCTGAAAACAGGTAAATAGCGCTCGGCGTGCTCGCAAAGTACCCGCATAAATCGGCAACCCAGTGCACGGACCGCGAATCCATATTCATCGGCTCGAAGTGAATAAAATTACGAGTATGGACTGAGCTGTCTCTCTCTCTCGCTCCCTCTCGCACTCCCCACACGCATTCGTAGCGAATTCACGCACTAAGAAAAGCTAAAGTTAGATAAGTTTTTTTCTACCTCGGATCAGAGTACTCTTGTAACTCGGAATGATAAATCTGCACAGACGAGGAAATGATTTGTTCGGATAATAAAATAAAATTCAAAGCGAAACAGCTATTTGAGCATATTTTGAAAATGGCCCAAGTCCATTTTCCCAAACAATTATTTGTTACCTCGATAGTTTAATTTAGTTTAATTTTTACATGATTAGATAACGTAAATCATTTATCATCTCGTATTTTTTTTTTTTTTTTTTAAGAAAATGACTCAGGCAACTTTTATTTGACGGTTTAAAAAAATCAATTTTGAAAATTAAATTTCGTATAAGCGATCGACTCGAAATTCAACTAATCACACCCTCTCATTCCCTTTCTATCTCTCCGCGGTCCAGAGCAGCATTCCCTCGTACGAAAAGACTCCGGAATGATAAATCTACCGTGTGTTTTCCATACATCGGACCTGCGAGCGATCTTACCGCGAGATGGCGAATCTCGTTCTCGTAATCCGCTGCTGGAGAAAAACGCGTCGCGGCCGAAACGAGAGGTTGAGGTGGGAGCGGGTAGAGGGAGGATGGCGTATAAGTCAGAAAATGGAGGCACGGTCGTAGCCGCACGTAGAACGGTGCGTTATTGGCAAGAAGCATGCGATACCCGCAAAACATGCATAAATGCATAGCCGTCTCCCAGATGCACGCGGATATACCAAGAGAGATCCCCCGGCGAGACAAGCCAGCCGCTTGCGAGTCACCCCTTTTTGCGCCCTCGCGCTATACAATTCGAGTCTCCTCGCGGACACCGACCGAATGACTGATTCGAAGCACCGAAAGTTCCGAAAAATTGTTCGACGCTTCGAAAATTAGCTTAACTTGACACTTACGGACACTTACATACCTATTTTTGTAAGAAAGTTTCAATTTGAAATAATAACGAAATCATAAATTTATTTTGAAAAGATAAATTGTAAACCAGTATAGTTATAAAATATTAATTTTAAATGGGAAGAAGAGATACATATATGTATCTAGTGTTGAAAAAAATGACTCACTTTAATTCGTTGTGATGGTAAAGATGCAATATCATTCAGGAAATTTAATAATTTCTGTTCTCAATTTTTCTTCGAGTCCTTATGATTTTTTAAAAACAATCTAAATGTGAAATGTGCTGCAGAAATTATCAACTCCAAATTTCAAGATTTTTACTACGGATGAACACTTCAAAATATCACAATGCTATTATGTATATAATTCATCTTTTCTGAGACTTGATTCTGTTAAAAAACAAGTTATGCATTCGAATGAATAAATGAAAAAAGATGGGCATCACAAAATTAAATTACGTAATTAAAATGTATATTTAAAATTGAATTTTGGTCGTTTAATTTTCCTATATTAATAATGTTCATGTACATTATCGATTTACTAATAAAAAATATTCGTGTAACAATATTTTCAGTGTATATTTATAGCTTTCCTCCGCAATTTTTTATACAGCGTAATGACACGTTTTTCAAAAGTCCTCTACAAGCCATGTAACGTTCTAATTAAATATCATGGGTTCTTTCATTTGAAAGTAAAATATCATACGATATCGATACAGGTAATTTTACGATGCGAGATGTGGTTCAGGTCGTAAATTTCGATTCCGGGATCTCATTATCGTTCCTCCACGCACTGTTTACCTATTTTCGCGCGCAAACGAGCGGCGTGCGAGCCTCCCGGCTCGGAATACATTTCCGAAAGGCCATAGGCGAATCGTCGCACGTACAGCTAAAACGCGATCGGTAGCGCGAGAAAGAAACTTTCGACTAATTAAAGAGACGCTCGTTATGCCCGACGCGCGAGGAAGAAAAATCGTGGAATGCTCGAGTTGGCGCCCGATCGATCGTTCATCGATCGGCTCGGCCGATCGACGAATCGCGATCTCGGTCGGTATTCCTGTGATGTTTCGCGAGCCGCTATCGCACGTGACGAACAATGCCGCGACTCTCGGTAGTGAACGATCAACACGCGATCGGAATAACACACGTGAGAAAAGCAAAACGTATGGGAACTACCGGTATTTCGCAAAATAGAGAAATACGGCTAATCGATTTCTTTTTCAACGCCGTCGAGACTGTGAATTCAGAAAAAATTTTATAGCTTCGATACATTAGCAGTAGACCATTTTATTCTTCGAACCTGTTTGTATACCAATAGCAATTAATTAATCGATATTAGTTTCAGTTTTACTTTATATAAAAATCTTGGTTATACACAGGAACTGTTACCGATCAAATACATTCTGAGTATCTTCATAATTCTCCAAGCGAAATGAATTCATAAAAACTGAAGTTTTCAAGTTTTGGAACCAACAATGGTTCTCCCCACCTCCAACTAAACTCCAAAATGTGAGAAAACCTCATTCGAACCAGTGAATAAATAAATGGGAAAGACCAGACGAGCATCACTGGACTACGAATTGGACACACCAACTTCTCTCAAGTTTTCCTAATGAATGAAGAAGCAATAACCCAGTATGCAATTGGTGCCCTGAAACACTGACTGAAACGCTAATCTGGAAAGATGCTTAGTAACAAAGACAACTGTATTCGAACGATTCAATATTTAAACCTTAAATGCATGATTTTTCCTTCTTAAATACAACAAGTTGAAATAGGTAAATAATTAAACATAGATTAAGGGAAAAATAAAACAAACAAAACTTACTGATGTAGGATTTGCATCAGTACGCATTACAGTTACTATTTAAATTACTGTTTCTTATTGTAATAAATTATCTTTGTAATTGGTTGTAGTATGAGTGCAAATAAGTCCACGAATGCTTGAAAAGCACTTTGAATAAAAAAAATAAAATAAAGAAGGAAACACTGAAGTACATATCATGCATTTAAGGGTTAAAGGAGATCAAACTTGACAACCAAACATAATTTATATCAATGTATCATCATGTTAATATTCGTTAATCTTTGTATTTTATTGATCACTAATAACCCTTGCTGCTTAAGTGTCCTAAAATTAATATTAAAAAAAAAAAAATTCACTAAGATACGCATCGATAAGTAGATTCGATAGATCATTGTACCGAGTTGAGTGGAAAAGAGTAGAAAAGGAACATTATAGAAAGCAATATAACTGGGCGCGAAGATTCGAATCGAAATACGGCGTGCCGACGTGCGAACCCTTACGCAGGTGTAGCGTATCTATAGGAGTTGGCGCGCCGCGGGGTATCCCGATCGCTTGATTCAATTACCCAGATCGGTATCGGTACGCGAGGCGGGCTGGCCTGTAGGGTAAGAACGCGCGCGCTCTCTCTCTCTATCTATCTATCTATCTCTCTCTTTCACTCGCTCTCTCACAAGCTCTAATGCGAGAGCGGGGCGACTTGTCCGCCCCCTCGCGATGACGACGATGATCGCGGATGATTTACGACGTTACACAAAACTCTGCTTAATATCGTATTTTGAATCCAAGGACGTCCATTCGATATTAAACGTCTAAATGTTTTCCTTTTTCACGCACAGAAGATCGTTTTTGTTTATCGTCAAAAGTGTCTTACCTCGCGAGTAAAAAATCAACCAATTTGAAAACCTGAATCGAAAAATGAGACCTGTTCTACACTCAAAGGAAGTGCAAAATCTGCTAACGCAAAAACTGACTCGTAAGCAGATCAATGCCTAAATAAAATCCTTATTATACTTTTTTTTGTAAAGTACAATATAGTTCGTCAATGGAAGAATTTTGGAATTCTTGTAAAATTTTTGTGCTGGGTTGTGCTCAGCTTTTGATACTTGTGCTTATAAAAAAAATCGAAAATTTTTATCAACTTCATAATTTATCGATAAATGTAATTTTCAAATCAAGTTGGCCTGACCATTTTAGAATTTTTAAAATGTTTTTGTTGTACCAGGTTATGCTAGATTTGTGCCATTTGTCTCAATAGAAAAAATTATTAAATTCCAAAAATCATAAATTTTATCGACAAAATTCATTTGTCGAAAAAAAGTGGGCCTGACCACTTCAGAATTTTCGAAATGTTTTTGTTGTGCTAGATTTGTGCTACTTGTGCCAATAAAAAAAAATCATCATGCTCCAACAATTATAGATTTCATCGACAAAGAAAAATCGTGTCAAAAAATAGGTCAAAATAAAAACTTTTGTCAGTATTTCTATACATCAAAGGTTTGAATCAGATTTTACTCTTCGACTCGGGAATGAAATTAGAAATGACGAAAACGGAGCGTAATGCGTTTTATCTTGCGGTTTTCGAAGAAAAGCATAGACTGATCGTAAAACAATTGCCTCGACTGCGGTCCGCGACTTCCGATACTACGATAAACCGCAAAAGAGTAGAAAGAAAAAGAGGAAGAGCGGAGGATAGGGCACACCTACCGATATTTACGGGCCACGGTCGACCGTTTTCGCCGTTCTTATCGCGAACCGACGGAATAGAGGCAACCCGCGTCGAGGCCACCCCCGTCGTGGTGAAAACGACTGGCACCGGACTCCCACCTAACCCACGTGTGCCTTACATCGCCGCGCGACGAAAGAACCGAATCTCATTCGGCGATGATATATTCACTCCCCTCGAATTTTCATACACCCCCGACAATAGTTTCCATAGTTTCATTTACCAATTTCATTCGATATTATGAAAATTGAGGGAAACCGATGATACCGCGAGAATCGTTATACAGAGGGAAAAACTCGGAATCTGGGAAAGCGATAAAGATCATATTGGGGGGGTGAGAAGGTCCGCAATGCGGGCGAGAAGGAGTAATTACGATTTTCGTTCGGATTTAGCCTACAAAGTACGAACCTGACTGCACGGTGGAGCGAGAGAGAGAGAGAGAGAGAGAGGGGGGGTGGGTCGAAAAGAGAGAAAAAGGAGGCGAGTAGGGAGGGGTGTGTATGCGCGGGCGAGCGCCGCATCGCCGATCCGATAAATTCGTTCCCTCCCGACCCTCGAGCGCGGCCCTCCAGCACGGCCCCCTCCACCTCTCGCCCGTTTCTCGGCGAGACTCGCGTCGTTATCGGGCCCGGCAATGCTTTTCCAGACAACCGGAGAAATAGTTTCTGCAGATAGCGCGAAAAGCGTGCGCGCGCGCTCGCCGCTCTTTTTTTTCTTCGTACTTGGTTTCTTTTTTTTTCTTCATTCGTCCTATTCGCGCTCGTATGCGGGGGTATCGCGAGCGATTCGATTCGGGATAATTCCCCCTCCCTCTACCTTCTGGCTTTCTCTTCTCTCTCTCTCTCTCTCTCTCTCTCTCTCTCTCTCTCTCTCTCTCTCTTTCTCTCGTCCTTTCGCTTTTCCAGGGATTTTTCCGTACCGATAAACCTAATAATTCCGAGTCGATACGATTAACCGAGTGTTGTGCTCAGGACGAGAGAGAGAGAGAGAGAGAGAGAGAAAGGCAGAAAGATAAATCAATAGATAAATTCGAACAGGGAGAGAATTCTTTGCACAAAATTTGCATCGGAAAAGGCCGCCGCGGGGATTATTAATACCGGTGCGTGGGAGACGCCGTTAGACAGGCGCAGGTCGATTTTTACGAATTTTTTTTCAAGTATTATTTAACTGTTCTAAAATTTACGTCCAGTTATCCAATTGTTATAAAAGATCATAAATCGCGAAAGTACAATTCAATCTGTCATACAATTCAAAAAAGAAGAAACTAAAAACTATAGTGAATAACAATGAAATCGATCATTATTTGAAGACTTGCAAAAGCTCAATTGGTAGCCTCCGTACAAAATGAGTATATTCTTATCTGAGCCTAACGTTAATGCTTTATATCTACAAGCTCTATAAGAATATTGGTGTGCATATTTAGAATTAGGTTTGTTCCAAAAATGTTGTTTATTGTATTCGTTGTATTGGTTGTTGATTGTTGGTTGTTGTTTATTGTATTGGTTTTATTAGTTGGTTGTATTTGGTTGGTTGGTTGGTGGTTGTCAGTGTAATAAGTCCACGAGGGCTTGAAAAGCACTTTAAATAAAAAAAACTGTTTTGGATATCTTCCATACCAATCGTAAGACACCAACTCGATACGTATATCCAAAACGGAAAGACTCGCCATAAATTGCCGTTCTCGCGCCAAAAGACACGGATCATTTCTTTCGTTTTTTGCCACATCCCGATGGTTAGCAACGCGTTTCTTTCATACTCTTTTTTTGTGCGCGAAACGTTATCGTCGTTGTTTTGTTTAACGGTACCGGCCGCGCGTTCTTATCGGTACCTTCGCGCTCCGCGACAAGAAAATGCGAGCCGCGACAGTAACGAGGAAATTATGTTAATCGAGCCGTGTAAGTGGAAATTTGAAATTCCTCTGACGGAAGAGAGCCAAAGATCCCCTCACCGGCGCTACCCTATTGAGACGAGAGACTGCAGAAAGCATTGACCAGCAATTGTCACCCCTCGCTGTGTACACGCAATATTAAACGCTAAGAAAATTGGCAGATCCCCGCCCCGATAGGACGCAACCGTAGAAAGAAGAAGCTATAAATTCCGTTAACGGGTACAATTTTTACCGTTTAATTACGAGACTTCCGATAATCCGGCGGAAGTTTAGATATGGAGATAGGGTAGATGAACGAAAACAGAGAGGTGTATAAGCTGGCAACTCGATCGCGGCGAAAAGCGGGCCATCCCGAGTGTGAGAAAGATTGATTGATTGATTGACTTTATTTTAGCCTTCTCGGCTATTTCATATACATAACATATAACAAAAACGAAAACATAAACTATATACTCATAAAATAACTACATTTTCTTTAATATAATTTTTTACTAGCCTCTTGAAAGTCACCAACTTATCGCACTGCTTCGCTTCCGTTGGCAACAAATTGTGCATTTTGACCACTTCATAAAATAAGCTTTTTTGAGTACTTTTCGTCATACGCAATTCAATTTTGATATCACCAGTTTGCCTGGTTTGTCTCCCACTTTCACTACCTACTATTTTCAATTTATTGCACAACGTCCGCGGCGCTAGATTATTCAGTAGCTTAAAAATAAACACGCACACATTGTAATATAGCCTCTGTCTAATGGACATAAATTGTAACGTATCTAACGTATCCTCTATTCTACTATATCTATCACACTGTAATATTACTCTCATTGCTCTATTTTATGCCCTTTGGAGTCGTTCTAGCTGAGTCTCACCCATTCCTATTAACATCGTTGCACAGTACTCAAAATGTGGCGCTATGATTGACTTATAAATTAAGCATCTGGTATACGCAGATACATAGTTGCCTACCCTATTTAAAAACCCAGTTTTCTTCCCTATTTTTTGTAACATATACTCACAATGCTCTTTAAAATCATAACCCCTAAATACTTCATCTCCTCCACTCTTTCCAACTCGACTCCGTTACAGCATATTACCCTGATATTTCCTCTTTGCACTCTTCTGACACTTCTAATTATCATATACTTAGTTTTACTTTCATTTATTTTTAAATTATTCTCATTTGTCCACTCTTCTATAATATGTAACATCCTATTCATCTTATCCTCCAATTCCTCACTACCATACCCACTCACGTACAACAATGTATCATCTGCAATGTATCTTATGGCACACTGTTCGGGACAGAATCTTACTATATCATTTATGTATATAATAAACAACAACGGTCCCAATACCGAACCTTGTGGGACCCCGTATTCAATGTCCAAACGCCTCGACCACTGGTTGTTAAATTTAACCATTTGCGTTCTATTGCTTAAATAAGATTGGAACCACTGTAGTACCGCTCCCTTTATCCCATATTGCTGTAGCTTCCCTATTAGCCTATTCCTATCAATTGTCTCAAAAGCCCTTTTCAGATCCAGGAATATTTCTCCAACCATCTTTCCTTCACCAATCGTCAATTTCCATTCGTCAATTACATTTTGAATAGCTGTCTCACACGAATAATTTTTCCTAAACCCTGACTGATGCTCAGAAATAATATTATTACCTTCGAAATAATTTTCTATTTGTTCCTTGACACACAGTTCTAGAACTTTTTCATATATTGGCAGCATATTAATCGGTCTAACATCCCCAGGTGGCTGTACCTGCGCAGGTCCAGGTAGCTGCTGAGTCACCAACCACAGACGAATTACTGAAGTATGAAGTAGAGAGGCTCAAATACAAGCTGGCGGCGGAAAAAGCAGCAAATAAAAAATTGAAACACCAGAATAAAATCTTAAATAATTTGGTGTACGGAAGAAATAGAGGAAGGCCTTACTTTTAAAGAAACACGTTATGTCCTAAATACAAGTTTATTGTTCCTTATATTTGTTTAAATGTAGAAAAATAAAACACTGTGTTAAAGTTTCGTTCAATTAAAAATTACACGTTAAAATGTAACTTTTTGTTTAATTTTGATTGTATAAGAATAGAGGAGAAAAATAAATAAAAATTGCACATGTATAAAAAAAAAGAGAGAGAGAGAGAGAGAGAGAGAGATATCCTGCGTGTGTATATATGAAGGGAAGGGATAACCGATATCACACCGCGCGTAAAAAAATAATACAGCCAACTCGGCTACGGTCTCTCGCGGTATAATCAGCCCCAAGTTGTTTTTGTTGCTACATTTTTTTCCGCGGCCTCTCCCTCTCTCGCTCTTCGTTAACCGGTATACGACACACTACTTTTGAATCGTTTATCCGATTGCACACGGCGGTTTTACCAGCTTCGCGTCGCCCCGGCTATCGCGAAATACAGTCGAGTACCTATATCCCCTCGCGAGATAGCGTTCTTGTATTTTTTTCTTCTCTATCTCTCTTCTCGTATTCCTCCACTGTCGATTTCGAGAAAAAAAAAGAGAGACAAAGTCATCGAGATTCCCGACGCAGTCCTCGAGGATCATTTATCTCGTTTCGCGAAGGCGAGTTTAACGCAAAACGTCATTATCATCGGCGCGATACATCATCCAACTTTCACCGATGTGGAGGGGCCGCGATGTAGCCGGGGCTGGCAGGATGCCGCGAGAAGAGCCGAATACGTGCCCGGTGTCTCTGATTTCATAATTTCCGTGGCCGAGACGTGAACCTCGTCTCCACGGAATAACCCTAGACGAGAGATCGCGCGAGCGAGAGAAACTTCGAACTAACGTCTTCTACTAACATAGAAAGATTCATTGATCATCGTTACACCGTCGAACTTCATTTCCTTTCGCCTTTCGTTCTCTCTCGCTAGAAAGAATCCACGCGATACGAAATTAAAGTACAAGACGCGAGGAGTATGGAAAAATGTCGTCGTAAACAGAGCCGATATTAAAAAACAAGAGAAAGAGAGAGAGAGAATTTTATATCGCTGGGACAGAATTCATCGTCGGATATTAAAAGGCGCATCGGGATCCTTTTAATTTTCACGCCGGGACGCGTCTCGTGTAGGAAGAGCGTGTGCACGCGCTTTAAGTAATATAAATGCGAGTTAAGAGATGAGCGACTGTAACGGATGACCGCTGTATCTCATTGTTTTCATTTCCTTTGGCACGCCGGTTGACTGTAAGACGCGGAAATGAAGTGCGCCCGGCTTGCCATCTGTCGGTTGCCGGTGCGAGCTGGGGGAGGGATCGCGAGGGTGCCGGATACCGTTCATTCCTCTCGCATCCTGCATGACAAAGAGCTCGACTAGCGTTCTTACTCGTCTCTGGTGTCCCGCGTTCTCCCTCTCCGCTAACTGAAATCGCCTTATGCGCTCTTCGTATCACTCGAGCCTACAGATATCGAAAATTTTCCCTCAACTTTAAGTTTTAACTATTGTTCCTGCGAGTTTGTTCGGATGATCTTTGAAAAGTGAAGTGTTTTCTGAAACGTAATAGGGTGGATGTACCATTTTTGGCCACTGTACCACTTGTGGCCACTTTGAAATTCATATTGATATAGTTAGTATTTGATTTTTAATGTAACATGATTTAGTTTGTTTCTACGATTTTTAGATATGTTGACGTCATTGAGAATATTTCATTATGCTTGTTAAATAGGTATACTTCTAGAAACTATTAAAAAAACATGAGTCACTAATAATTATGGAGAATCGTGTGTAACATTCATAGTATTCTCGAAATGTTCCACTAATTTATTATTTAGATTAGTTGAAAATTTATCAAACATGGTGCTATGGCCACTACTGGTACAACAGGCATTACAGTATAATTTAACTGTTTTTTTTTACAATAAAGAGAGTTCTGAAGGTTTATACATGTAATAATTCGACTACTAATACATTGTTAATTGAATCTCCTTTATTAAATATTATGATTAAATTGATTCAACTTTTGATCAAAGACACGAAGTTTCTTCAAGTGGCCACAAATGGTACATCTTGTCTCGAAAATTGTTATCACTGTTCTTCGAAAAACTACATCTGAACAAAATGTGAATAAACAGTGTATTTTCAGAACAAAATGAAAAATAGTCACGGCATTAGAAATTTCATGATCATCTTATTTTTAAGTGTAGGTAAAATGTAGTTTAAAAAGTGTGACAAAGATGAAAAATGCAAATAAAAACAGAATTCTATACATAAAAGTTACAGTACGAAATGTATGACTCCAAGTTGTTGCTGGTCAAGGGTTCAATTTTGAAGACGCGAGTTGACCCATTGAACGTGGTCATTGGCCTCCAGTGCTTATATATATATAATATATAAGTGTATATAATATATGTCTCCTATCTCGCTCCTCGCTTTTCCAGCTAACACGTTTCGCGTTATCCTGATTGTCGATCGTGCAGTCACCAAGCACGTGACGGCAATACGAAAGACTTATTATACTCTCCCATCGTACAGCAGCGGACGGGCTGCTGATAATATTATAATATCGAGGTCGTGGCCGCGGGTGTGGTCGCTCATCGACGCCTCGCAAGGTGTTAATTCGCGAGCTGACGATCGTCCTCCAGTCATCCCCCCCGCGAGACTTATTTCTCGCCTTCGACTATTTTCGCTCTACCCTTGGGTATCGTAACGTTCGCCGCCATTCTATCGCTTTATAGCCCCATTACTTTGCTACGACACCCCACTACTTTCCTTCCAGACTAATTGAAAACCAGCTTGGTCTTCTTAATAGCCGTGACAACACGGTATTTTCATTTTTTTGAAAAACAGAGAAATAGTATGTGAATAATTTTCACTACTGGAATTTTGTGTGTGAAGACGAACATAGAAAACAGCTGACGTTTATTCAATACACGAACAAAGTAATTTGTTCATTGACATGGTCTAAAACGTTCTTTCGCTTAGAAAAACAATTTCTTAATTTTCAACTATTTATTTTGGATTAATTAATTCGAATATCCAACCAATCATTTTAATAATTCTACAATTAAATGATAAGGTTATATGGCAGCCCATAGTTTTTAAAGAAAAGTACAACTAGTCGTTTCTGTTCTTCGTGTTATAAATTTGTACTAAAATTTGTGCCAAAAGCGGTAGGAGGTTGCAGTCTTTTCAAAGATCGCACTAGGCCCTTGTTCCGGATGCTTCGATACAGTCGACACGAGCTACTAACGAAGTCATTTGGTATACCTGCGTGTGCGTTCGCGTGGGATGAGCTTGCAGTCTGAGTGAGGAAAAAACAAAGTACAGAGAACAAGCTAAAGATAGAAAGGCAAACGATCGTTAGAAACGACTAAATTTCTCGATTAAACTCATCGAGTGATTTGTAAACATTTCTTTTGTCCAAAAACTTAATTTCTTGTACTTATTTCAGCAGCTTGAAAATCACATTTTTACACCCTTTATACACAACATACTATTAACCCTTTCATGTCCAAAGAAAATATATTTCTCTACAAAAATCGTATTCAATTGTTTGTTATTGAATCAATATTTTTTTTTACTGAATGTCAAAATAAAATGTGTATCCCAGGCAGCAAATGTATTTTTTTTATTCTTTTATTTTACACCCACAATAGCTAAAATATTGTTGTATTGGCATATTCAGTCTTGGAAATCTTATGGTCCTGAGAGGGTTAAAATGCAAATGTATCCCAGTAATTCTTCGACAAAGAAACATTCCACGGTAAACTACGCAAATTTGGAGTAACGCAACCACGGCAATTATGGCACTATCTACGAATCCTTCTGTCTATGAAGAAGGAAGACAATTGGACGTCGGTGGTTTTCCCACGTGGCAACTCGCAACCTAAGTAAGACACAATAAGCGATAAAAGTACCTCTCGATTTCTCCCCATGTTTGAAAATTGCTTCTCTTGTCGCAACACACTTCGTTTCTGTAATTTTCAGTTTTCTCGTAACTCGTATAGGATTACTATTTTTTATTTGCTGTTTTTAAAGATCAAGAGAATGGACTATAAAAAAATAAACAATATTCTCAGTCCATCAATTATTATTATTATTATTATTTTTTTATTTTTACTTTATTTAAAGTAAATTTGTCTTTACATAACGTGAACTTCACTTTAATCTAGGACTGTACATGAGTAGTAAAAATTACTTTAAATTCTACTAATATCTGCCAAACTCTTCAACTTGAATAATAACTTTAAAATAAGTTTGTCCAAATACAAACCTTAACCATTTGCACTCGGCTGTCCACTCTGAGGGAAAAACGTAAGTCTAGCATATCACTCAGTTGTCTCCTCTGAGGGGACATGAAATTACTATTATTATTATTATTATTATTATTATTATTATTTATAATAATAATAAACGGTTTATTATTTATTATTTTTATTATTTTATTATTTTTTATTATTTTGCTTATTTGTTTATTTGTTGTTTGTTAGTTTGCTGGTAGGTAACGTCCAACGGTACGGTAAAGTACTATAATGTGGTAAAATTTATCCTTTATTTTTCTCCGTCTATAATTTAGTTTATTACGGAAAGTGATCCGTTGACCTTACTATAAATCGATGTAAAATCGAAGCACCGAATTTCTTCCAGTGTCGCGGAAAGCCGAAGAGCTCAGCACTGGGGAATGCCGAGAGTGACCAAGGAGAAGCTGAGAAGGCGAACGAGAGCGAGAGAAAGAGCGATGACGTAGGTGAGAAATCCCGACGGTGTGCGGGAAGCATGAATTAACACCTCTACCTCGACGGGATCTGATAGTGCGCGTGGAACGACTCCTTCTCGACACCCTTACCCCCTTCGCCCCGAAGTTCGTGGGTGGAGGGAGAGAGAGAGAGAGAGAGAGAGAGGAGGGAAGTAGGTGGGAGGTTATAATTGGCGGCATGCGTATGAAAGCGCTCGAGGGCTCGAGAGGTGCGCGACGATCGAGAGGCGCGAAATGCGCGAGAGAGGAAGCGAGAGGGGAAAACGAATAATATGAAAGCGCGATGAGCGGAGTT
>NCVS01000461.1:283668-304639 GCA_003055095.1 Goniozus legneri | reverse complement strand
GGGGGGGGGGGGAGATGTAGCGGGAGAATCGCGATGGGGATAGAAGGTAGATGCGAAAAACAAACAAGTGGAGAGGCGACGAAGAGATTTGTTACTCTCGGAATTCTCTTACACGCGCCCTTTTCGTCTTCCTCGCTCCTCCTTCCCCTTTTCCGTGTATTCTCCGGCTTGAGATGTTAATTATTAATGCTCGTGCGAGCCCTTCTGTTTCGTTCCTCTTCTCTCTCTCTCTCTCTCTTGCTCTCTCGTTCGAAAGAGAATTCTCTTATCAAGCTCTCGCAGAAAACTGTTTTTCGCAGTGGAATTTCAGCTTATCGTATCGTTTCTCCGACTTTATGCCTCTCGACGATATGGAATTAACACGTTAGCCGAGTGAAGCGGGGAAAAAATACGCAACGTTACCCGCTCATATGTATAGGAGCGTACACAACGCTCTCTTGGTTCGTAGATGTATATCTCGCGCGTACTGTTTTATCTATACTCTCGAATCTCCCTGCGCTCTTGCGAATTCATAAACACGCCATTCCCAATCTATACAGGCACGAGAGTCCACGTATGAACGCGAGAACCAATATCCTTCGTCGTGTTGTGAGGATGTCATTTGGAAAAAGAATTCGCTATTCCTGATTACAATTCATCCTCGTCCTGGATGTCTATGAAGTTAGCCTAGCAATTTTAAGTATCATAAAATATTAAAATTGTGAATTAGAATATTGAAAAAAATGAATTTCGAGTCGAAATTAGCCTAGCAATTTCATATTTTCGAGAATAATTATTTCTCTCTATCAGATGCAATTGTGCCGCACAGAAAATTGAAAATATTTCTGAATTTCAAAGAATATGAACAAAAATCAATTTTCCAATTAAGACTTAGTCTAGCAATTTCATCCTTTTAAAAATAATTTTTATTAGTTAAATTCTACACGATTTGTGTTCAATTGTGCCGTAAAGAAAATATGAAATTTTAAGAAATATAGGAATTACATGCCTATTTCATATCCAAGGAAAAGTCATGTGATTAACAAAGTTTATCCAGTTTCTTTAATATAACAGATTATAAAATTTATTGGAAATCTGTAACTTCTTGGGAATCTTTAATCTTTTCTTCAATATTCGGCTTGATTAAACAAATTATAAAATTTTTTTAATGACACAATATAGCAGACTATGAGCACAATTCAGCACAATTTCAATATTTTATGAAATTTAAAATTGCTAGGCTAACTTTTATTTCGTTCGTAATTAAAGATTTATTTCGTAAATGTATATACTGAGGGAAAATAATGGTACAATTTACTAATTTTTTACTACATTTACTGATTAAAAACCAATTCAGCTATTATAAAGGAAGAGATATATAAAATGAATTAATCATTAAATACAAGAATTAATAATAATTGTTGTTTGACTCTTAAAAGGAACATTAGTTTTTACGATTGAGTATGCAGTAAAATATTTTATTTCTAAATATGAATTTTAAGATTACTATACTGTATTTTCTATAATAGTAATTTTAATTAAATTCAATCGATTGATTTCATTTCGGAATATTATGAAAATTGTACGATAAAATAGTTTGAAATACTCTCCTTTTTTTAAATATTTTCTATTATAATTGTAATTAATCTAAATTTCAATGAAAATCACCATAAAATCAGTCGTAAGCTATTTATTAATCGTCATAATAAAATTGACGTGACAAATTTTAGTGTGCTAGCAGAATCCGCAGTTTTTGTAATACCAGTATGGCTACGCATTGAACGAAATTCTAACCCAGCAAACAATCATACGCACTATTGAAAATCCCATAGCCCGAGTCAAAATTTAAACAATAAATTCAGCCTCATTAACCTCATTTCTCTTGTTGTGGTACTTGCCGCTAAAAGTGAACCATTATTTAAACCCTAAGTACCCTCAAAATAGGGTATGGAGGCTAAAATTAGTGTTTTAAAAAACATTTTGAGCATCCAAAAGTTACTTTCATCACACGACAGTAGAAAAGTTGATTCTGGAGGCTACATTTATTGTTCTGAAACAATGATTTGAACCTAAACTTGGCAAAAGCGGACAAAATTACCAAGTTTAGGTTGAAATTACAATTATGGCTTATCATGAGTAAAAAAAATGATTTTAGTCTCCTCACCCTCGAGTAGGATTTGGAAGCTAAATTTAATGTTTCAATTTCGACTCGGAAGGCCCCGCGATAAACGATTGTCGAATCCGCGCGGTATTCGGCGGAAGAGTTGCTCGATTGGTCCCAGATTACGGTGTCGTAACGACCAATCGTAGCGCGCCGAGTCGGTGCACTTCGCTGATTAGAGTGCCTCTTATCGGGCTAGAGCGCTCTCGTAAAAAAGAGTCTCGAATCTCGATCCGCCCGGTGACACTGATACGTGTCGATACCGCGATAAGATGTATCGAGCACCGTCTATTTAAATGATACCCACACACGTTTTCACAGTTTGCGTGCGCTCTTCGCACTGCATTAACGAAATTAAAATAGCGAAGCCCGGCCGATCGATCGACCTTGAAATCAACATCGCGCCTCGGTACGCTCGGAGCGAAAAAAAAAGAAACTAGAGAGAGAGGAATATAAATTCACGACCCAGATCGCGAAACTGCGCGATCGCGGGGATAAAAGGCTGCTCGCTTTTCGGTGGCTCGTTTCAAACGGGAAACACACGTACACGTTACTCGCGGGACCTGAAAAGTCTTTGTCTCGGAGGAGGGGGAGCGGGGAGAGAGGGGAGGAGGGGAGGGGGGGGGGGCGATAGCAGGACTACTCGTCGAGTTTGACCGGCACGAGGTGGCGAGTCGTGCTGGTAGCGGAAAATCCTACCTAGAATCGAGTTTGCGTTCGAGGGAGGGTGTAAAGTGGGAGGAGAGAGAAGTAGGTAGGTACCTACTTTTGATAAGGAGACATTAGCGACCCGTATGCGATACCGCGGCTCGGGGCCCGATAAGAACCGGCGCGACCGTACGTCTCTTGTTCCTACGTACAACTCGCGCGCACACCCGCGCTCGCAATCATGGGCACGTTTTTGACGGAGACTTCACTGAATTACAATTGCGTTTCCGCGGCCGATAAAACCGAAGGTCCGATCGAGAAAGGACAGAGAGATTTTTGTGCACTGGCACGTAACTTTCTACCCTCCTTGCTTTCTCTGTCCCTCCTTTCCAAACAATATTAACCCTTTGGCTGCGGATCCCCGAGTCAAAATTAAAACATTAAATTTAGCCTCCAAATCCTACTCGAGAGTGAGGAGACTAAAATCATTTTTTTTACTCATGATAAGCCATAATTGTAATTTCAACCTAAACTTGGTAATTTTGTCCGCTTTTGCCAAGTTTAGGTTCAAATCTTTGTTGCAGAACAATAAATGTAGCCTCCAGAATCTACTTTTCTACTGTGGTGTGATGAAAGTAAGTTTTGAAGGCTCAAAATGTTTTTTAAAACACTAATTTCGGCCTCCATACCCTATTTTGAGGGTATTTAGAGGTATTTAGAGGGTATTATATTAATGAGGCTGAATTTATTGTTTGAATTTTGACTCGGGGAGCGCTCCTGGCCTGTGTCATCGCTGTGGACTGAATACTTTTTCGCTAGATTGAATTTTGTCGTACTAAGGAATGCATTTATACGTATCTCGCACACGTGTAATGGTATTAATTTTGTGTAGATGCTTGAAGTGACAAACGCATATATGCGTCTGTAGCAGTCAAAGGGTTAAAAGCCAGTGTACGTTCGGAAAGATTTTTGACGCGAGAAAATCTCGAAGAAGAAAAAGTCAGGTGCGAGAGATTTTACAGAAATATATTGCCGGATTTGCTATCTTGGCTGAACGCATCGAGGATGGATAGAGAAAGAAGGGGAAGCTCGACAAGCTTCCACTATCGCGCCCCTATGTTACGACACTGCCGCTTGACCGTCGCTAACGCTCGCTGTCCTTTCTCGTTTTGTATACCTCGGGTATGTTTCGCCATCTTTACATGTCTCGACATATAAATGCTCGAACGTTTGAACCCGCGAATGCAACTATTCAGTGTAAAGTTCTCGCTTAGTTAATCGGCGCTAAGTGAGCTGACTGATAAATGGACGAGAGCCATGGGACGATGGCAATAGTGAATCGGACCCGGAAATATATCTGGATCATCTTTCGAAAGGGCATTGGTACTAATGAGATGAGTTAATTCGGTAAATTTTTAGCCCTTATTTTATTTTTTCGAACGATATCTAAAAATAAAACGAAAATAAAGAATGAAAGTTCTTTTTTCGTTTAGTTTACCTCCTACAACTCCTTAAAGTTAACACAAAGTAATTAGTTTGTATTTTTGAAACTGTTAATGATAAATAGCTGGTGGAATAGAAATTTTTGATCTGACAAGCTATATTTGTTTTAGTTTTAATTTTCGTTTTATTTTGACGAGATCATTTTTGAATTATTTTCAAACTATCATTTGATATCTTTTTAACGAATAATCACATAAATCTGGAGATTAATTAAAGGATATACACTGGAAAAAAATGTTGAATCAATTGAATATGCAATCATATACTGCCAAGAGGATATTTTGTCAGTTCGATGAAATAACCGTTTAGTTTGACAAAATAATTGTTAAATCAACCAATAAAATTTTCACTCAAAAGATTATTATTCCGCTCAACAAAATATCCTCTTAGTAGTATATGATTGCATATTTAATTGATTTAACATTTTTTTCTCAGTGTACCACATTCAAAAAAATTATAAAAAAATATCTTTCTAATTCTATATTTATGTTTTTAAAATAAGTTATCAGTCACGCTTATAATATCTAATTCTACTATACAAGACTTAGATTGTCGATAATTGACTTTTGAATTTGAGTCCATTTCTTAAACAAATCACAAACGAAACGAGAACTGTCTCACTCATGACTTTCTTCGCGAATTTCATCGCTTCGCCTTCTCTTTCTCTCTCTTTCTTCCTCTCCCACCCTTTCTCGTACTTGTTCCATAATGAAGCTGACGTGACTTTGGCCGGTGGTTGGTTTATTGTGCTTTGTCCGCGAAGATCGATATTCCGCAGCGAGTTGGTAAGAGAGAGGTGACAGAGAAAGAGAGAAGAGAGAAACCGGGAAAGAAAAAGTCATGGCGGCTTATCGGCTTGCTCAGACTCGCGATAACGATAATTCACGCAGTCGAAACGTGAAAACGAGAAAACTGCGAGCTTGTGTTTCAGCTTTTTACATTCCCATTGCACCAGATTTCAAGATACGGCGAAAAAAATGTACTTTATTCTAGATATCGTTCGACAGATGGCAAGCAGATTGGATAAAAATCAAGCCGAGTCAATCCAATATCTAAAGGAGATCAAACTGTACAACCAAACATGCTATATCAATGTACCATTAAAATGTTAATACTCATTAAGCTTTGTTAATCTCTGTATTTTATTGGTCACTAATGACCTTAGCTTTTTAATGCATGATGATGTATATCTACATCAGTGTTTTCTTCTTTATTAATATTAACTGTAATGCATACTGATGTAAATCTACATCAGTAAGTTTTGTTTTTTTCTTGTTTTATTTTTCCCTTAATCTACACAGAGAAAAATAAATCGACCTGGACCACGTTAGAGATAAAGTAGTCACTTTAATGTAGAGAATACTTTAAATCAAGTGATCTTTACTCTTTTCTTTTTTCTTTTGATTTACCAAATAAATAAGGTTACTGGCTTTCAGTGAATTTACTTTATTTAAAGTAAATTTGTCTTTACATAACGTGAACTTTGCTTTAATCAATGTTAGGACTGTACATGAATAGTAAAAATTACTTTAAATTCAAGTAATATCTGCCAAATTCTTCAACTTGAATAATAAAGTAATTGTTACTCAAAATTAAGTTTGTCCAAATGCGAACCTTAAATGACGGTAAAGAAGTACTTTAATGTGGTAAAATTTATCATTTATTTTTCTGCGTGTTTGTTTAATTATCTACCTGTTTCAATTTATTGTATTTAAAAAGGAAAAATCATGCATTTAAGTGACCTAAAATAAAAAAAAACCTAGTTTGGTTCACGGATCGACTCGGGATGATTTTCCTTCTTTCCTCAGACAGCTGGCTTGTAGAGAGGCGGGTAATGAACGAGTGTCCTCGCACCGGTGGCGCTATCAACCGGCTCCGTTACTGGCTCGCGCTTTCTACCCCCTTGTAGCGCGCATTACTCCTACGCGCGGCCACCCTCGATTCACCTCTCTCGCTCGCTCGTGTCAACAGGTGGGCGTGCGGAGATGCGACCTAACCAACAACCTGCCCCGCTCGACTTGATCGCCCACGTTTCACCTCTCTCTCTCTCTCTCTCTCTCTCTCTCTTCCTTCCTCACTCTTTTTGATGCAAGCTGGATCTCGGCATTGCGCATCGATCAACTTTGCATCGAGCTCATTTTACTTAATTAACGTCCCCCCAGCTACTCGTGTACAATCGATCGAACGATCTATCCCCGCGTTTCGTTATTAATCCTCGCTTTTGTTTTTTTTTTTTTTTCGTAACGAGAATTGATTACCGACGTGTTTCTATTTGGTCCTTGTTTTCGAGTTAATTATTGCGAATTACGCGATCGAGGCGTTGTCCGTGGCCGATAAAGCTCCGGTATTTTGTTTTCTTTTTTCTTTCTCTTTCTCTCTTTTCGTTGCGATATCGCATCTCGCCGATTTCCCTTCCCCCTCCTCGCGTCCCGCACCCCGCGCACGTCCGAGCGCTTTCACCGAACGAACGAACTCGTCTATCTCGTTCTTCGATATCGAGAAGGCCGATACCCTCGGCGGTGATCTCTCTGGGACAAGACAACAATGCAATCGGCGCTGTCCGACGATCGCTGGAAAACAGCAGCGGCCGATACCCGAAGAAAAAGGCGAAAGTGAAAAATATGGAAGCGAGAATGCCATCGATCAACTTTTTTTCTTTATTTTTTCGAGAGCAATCGGGGATTTATCCATCCACCTCTCTCCGCGTTATTCCGGCTCGCATGGATTTTTTAGATATTTCGAATGCTTTACATACACTTTAGATAGCCTATCGGAGATTATACCTTCGAGCGGACCGATCGAACTTTGTTTACGAGAACTGTTAATCGAGCTCGCGCGGATATTCTCTCTCTCCCCTTTTCCCCCCTTTTCTTTCCTCGTTTGCTCGCTCAATAATATCTAAACTGCGGAACATCGTTATATAAAAATTGGACTACAGTCCATTTTAGCCATCGATATCAGCCGATGGGTCTGTCGGACGAAGATAGCGGCGGTAATGAGCGACGGGCGGAAAGTTTCTATCTGAGAAATGTGCAACTATCGTTAAGGAGGGCCGATGGAAGGAGCGGCCGAAGACCAGAGCTGGAGAAAAATTGCGTTCCGTATCGTTAATGGTGGAGGAATGAGAATGGACGAAGGGATCGATGTACCGATCGTCCTTGAAAATCGCGATAAACCGGCGAATACAAATATTTTTTGTGTCGACCCGCGCGAATTTTAAAATTTGCGTGAGCATTCGCGAAGAATTTTTACTCGTGAGCTGAGATGAGTATGTCTACAAATGCGCGCGAATGCACCGCTCGTGTATTACATTTATATTAAAATGTATGATCAACGTTGACTTAAGACCGTTTCGTTTACATCTTGTCGGCTTTGATTCGTAGATCCGTTAGAATTTACATTCTGTGTTTAACCCTTTCACGCTCAAGGGAAATATATCTCCCTTCTACAGAAATTATTCGATTGTTTAATTATTATTGAATCGATATTTTTTGTACTGAATGTGTTTCTGAACGAAAAGAAAAAGAACTGCCAAACTGTCTTTTTTCTTTATTCTCATATTTTACACCTACAATAGCTAAAATATTGTGTTGTATTTAGTCTTCGAAATCGTATGGTCCTGAAATGGTTAAACGGTTACCCACTGTATTTCTGTAGTTTATGAAAAAAGCGGACAGATTTTTCATTCGCCTAGGATATCGATCAGTAAAGTTTGTAAATCTATAAAAATATCACAGAAAACAAAAAAAAATAACGCAGTGTTAATGATACCCTATATCTATGCCTATTAGAAAATAATTCTGTAAGCACATAACATTTTTTTCGCAATGTCGAAGAAAATCTAAATCATAATTCAGTACAAAACGTGTATACTGTAAGATACAAATAATATTAATAATAACGAATAAATTGTACATTTAAATAATTCCTAATAGGGTTTTTATTTATATTTTTAGTTTTTTAAATTGTATTGTTTAATTCAGTTGTTCTTGTCTCGATCCCTACTTCTAGTTTTACATTAACGACAAATTTTGCTCATGTAGGAATATCTACTTTGAGCATTCGCATTGTAATACGCTACACTTTATTTCAGATGCATCTCAAACGCATTAAGAGATGCAGTATGTGAAGTTGAACTATACCAACAGCATTTTACGGACTGATCTCAGACCGTAAAGTATATACTCATATCATGAAGGAATTATTTAAGTTATTAAATAAGATTCTTTTATTTCTTAAGTTGGTTCATACTACTTTATTAACGGACGATCAAATTGAATTTAAAAAGCTACTCTTCCCCTCATACCCGTGATAATGACGTTTTATATTGTTTTTATTTTCAATTTGTTACACGACTCTAATCATTTTAAAGTTATGCTGGTTCTTACCACTAGATTTACGGAACCCGTCATTTTGACGGATTTCCAGTTTCATTGACATTTTCAATGAAAAAATGTATCTTTTCTTCCCATTTAAAATTGATAGTTCCATTGTAACCATTCTGGTTTACAATTTATTTTTTCAACAAAAATTTATATGATTTTATTATTTCAAATTGAAACTATCTTACGAAAATAGGTATATGTATGTAAAAGTGATAAAGTAGTCATTTTAATGTTGAGAATACTCTAAATCAAGTGATCTTTACTCTTTTAATTTACCAAATAAATAAGGTTATTGGCTTTCAGTGAATTTACTTTATTTAAAGTAAATTTGTCTTTACATAACGTGAACTTTGATTTAATCAATGTTAGGACTGTACATGAATCGTAAAAATTACTTTAAATTCAAGTAATATCTGCCAAATTCGTCAACTTGAATAATAAAGTAATTGTTACTCAAAATTAAGTTTGTCCAAATACGAACCTTAAATTACGGTAAAGAAGTACTTTAATGTGGTAAAATTTACCATTTATTTTTCTGCGTGTAAATCTAGTGTTAACAACAATATCCATATCTGAAAATTCTAGAAGATCAACGAATAGCGAGTCGAACGAAAATCGAGGACGAATTGAATCAAGCGAACTCGCCAAAAGTTAAAAGGGAATGCATCCATAAATAAGCCGACGCGATTCTCGTCTTGGAGGACGCTGGTAGAAAGAGAGAGAGAGAGAGGTAAGGAAAGGGGGAGGTATAGGGATCAAGCGCGCGATCTCCAACGGAATAATAATGCGGGGAAAATAAAACCGACCGCCCCTTCGAACAGTGTGCTCTCTCGCGCCCGCGCATCAAGAACCCATATAATACCCCCATTGAAAGATGGTAAGATCAAACACTGAAATTACGGTATTGTGAGCATTCTTCTTGCGGCCACTCTTCTGCCTCGATACAGTGCTCACAGATAACAGCCTCTCCCTCCTCCTTTGCTCTGCCTATCCGCACGCGCGCGCCCGTCGTTCTTTTCTTTATACTTTATTCGCTTTCGTCCTCGTTTCTTCCCTATAGCCACCGCCTCCCCTGCACCCCTCTAACCGTCCGCATAAACACACACTTACCGTGCCTGCATAAGGCTCCCTTTATTATCAAAACCCGGATCGCGTGCATATTACATCGGCGTACCCTGCCGGGAGAGAGAGAGAGAGAGAGAGAGAGAGAGGGAGAGGAGGGAGAGAGAAAAAGCCGGATAGAAGAAGGGAGAGAACGGGCTGCACCTAGCCGAGCATATCGATGTTGCCTTAGCTGCGTATTCGCGGCGTGTGTACCTACGTCCCTGCTTATCTTCCTTGTATCGGTCAGGGAAAAAGAGAATCGTTATACACAGACGTCATATTTAAGGTGAAAGGTCAACAACCAGAATGGATTAATTCGAAAATTTGTTCGAGGAAAGGAAAAATTGCCAGAAAAAAAGAGACTTGGGAGGTTTTACATTCTGACACTGAGAAAAAAATTTGCTTGAAACATTGAAAATTGAGTTAAATCAACTAAATATATGATATTAAAAGAACAAAATAAATTTAGTTGTTTTAACATAATATTCTTTATGATCGATAGTATATTTGGTTGAAGCAAGAAGAATATTTTATGGTCAAAAATCAATTTGAACGACCTGGATCTACATTCTTATTAACCACACATTCATTCTTTTTTCCAATAAATTTTTTGATTCAACCATTTGTAGTGTTAATTCTACAAATTCTTGATTATGTATCGTGAACAATATTCACTATAAGTAAATATTTTGTTATTTTAAGAATATTTTCAGTTGAATGGGAAATAATAATTCAACTGAATATATTTGGGTAATTCAGTGTAGTCTATTCTTCTGTTAACATAAACAAAAAATGAAAGCAAATTGCGCAACTAGAAATATAAAATATTCAAAATGAGAGGTTAGCGATGTTTCACAGATAAACTAATGCGTCATTTTATGTAAAACATTAGACCAAAATGAAATTCGGTGAAAGATTTTGTTCTCGGCACTATCAATGAAATATTGGATTCCCAAAAGATTTATCACCCAATTGATACCAGGTAATTAAAATTCCTTTTAACGCGGGATTATCAAACTTCTCGATATTACCCTTTAAAGTCGAGTTTTACACATCGCCGTCGGCGAGAGCCGCGCGGAGAGGCACAACGGTTCATCGAGCCGTCACCGAAGAGCCTCGAGAGACAGAAGGGGAAGAGCAAGGGCAGAAAAAGAGAAACCAGCCCCAGACGATGCTCAGACTGATAAGGGAGACGGGACGATAACGTTGCCATGGCCCGATTCCTCCTCATGTCCCAAAAGCCCGCACACACAAACACGTACCGAGCCAAAAAAACTGCTCCCGACTACTCGCGATAATTTCCCACCTCCTTTTCCGTATCTCCTAGGAAATCTAGAATGAATTTCGAGAGTATCGCAATTAGAGTACGAATTTAAGTGAAACTCGATCGAGAGTGCCGCGAGAAAGGACCGAAAAAAAAAAAAGAAAACTCGGTCTTGTCGTGGCTGCGCGCTGCGCGAATGTATCAGCAACGGGAATCGGGACGACGTCGTCGGCTCCGGTGTGAAATTCGCCTAATTAAATTGAGCCCGATACGCCGAGGCACCGTTCGGGAAGAATCCAACAGGCGGAGAAGATCCGTCAAAATCATCCGATCACGAGATGCACGATTGGGCTCGATCGACGCGCACGTTTCGCGCCGATCCGATCGTTTTCATGTTCCTCGCGCGCTCTCGCGCTGACGAAATCGTGAATTAAGAAACTGAAAACTGATCCCCGATACGGAGGAAAAAAAAGATTAACGAAGAAATCCCGGAACTCAAATATTCGATTAGCAACGAGACAAACGCGAGTGTGTATCTTACGATTTCGTGAGGATTAGTCACGAGTCGGGGTCCATTAAAGGTTCATAAGAGAAACGACTCTCTAGATACCCAAAAAAAAACCCAACACGTGGGCAGTTTTGCGATCCGTGCAAAGTGAGGTAAGCGAAAGGGACACCGCGATTCGAGGAGTTGGCAAAAGTAGAAAGAGAGGGAGAAGAATGAAATAAAAAGGGGAAGCGGGGGATGAACAAAAACGATAAAGAAAGGATTCGCGAAGCAGAGGAGGATAAAAAGAAGAGTAGAGAGAGAAACGAAGGCGATAGGCGCGAGTGTGGAGCGTAAGACGAAGATGGGCGGGATAGATATGGAAACGCGAGTGGAACGGAGGAAAAGAGAGAGAGAGAGAGAGAGAGAGAGAGCGAGAGAGAGGGAGAGGGAAAAAGATGGATTTATACATGCGCGAGGTGGGGTACATTTAAGAAGGAGCGAGGAGCAGCATCACCTCATTCCCTGGGCTTATCTATGGATCTGCCGTAGCTGTGATCACGGGTATACGTGCGCATCGCTGAATGTAACCAATCGCGCGGATGCGTTTGAACACGTGATCGTACAGATCCGCTAGGTAAATATATCGCGCTGGAAAGAGATACCCAAATTGGCTGCGAATGCCGATTAATTTTTAAATCGAGGTTTCAACTGCACACGGAGAAAAATGAATGGTAAATTTTACCAGATTAATATAAGATTCATATTTGGACAAACTTAGTTTGAAGTTACGATTAATTCATTGTTCTAGTTGAAGAGGGAAGATATTACTAGAATTTAAAGTAATTTTTCTAATATTGATTGAATTAAAGTTCACGTTATGTAAAAATAAATTTACTTTAAATAAAATAAATTCACTGAAAGCCAGTAGCTTTATTTATTTGGTAAATTAAAAGAAAAGGAAGAATAAAAATCACTTGATTTAAAGTATTCTCTACACATAAAATGATTACTTTATCTCTAGTGGAAGGTGCCTTTGTGCACACAATCATTCAAAAAAGAAATCAAGTCTAAAAAAATTTAAGCGAACTAGACATCAAATTTCTTTGAGAATTTTTAGAGAAGTTGTCTCGCCAGAATATAAATTTAGGATAATCATTTTCAATAAAAACTTATTAAAAACAACCTAGATATTTTTTTGCTATAAAATTATTAGTACAATTTCTGATATATGTAGACCAATTATATAAAATATTTTGTCAATAAAAGTTCAAAAAATGCGACGAATCAGATCGACTCAGTATCAGCTTGTGCGTGTTTGCATACTTCATTCATGATTGATTGTAGAAGTAAAAATAATCAATTAATACATCAGGTGTTACAGGTACCAGGTATATGAACCGGTCAAATTTTTAAATTTCAAAAATTTTTCCTGTGACAAATTTTTACCATCCAATTATATACAGAGAAATTAATATTGGATCACGAAATCAGAGATTTAGTGGTCAATTCGCTGATTAGACGGCGCGATGCTACGTACGATGGGAGATCCCGAGGCAGAGAGTGAGAGTGAGAGCGAGAGAGGAGTTCGCACGTCACGGTATTCCCGTCTCCCGGCTCGTCTCGTTCTCGTCTCGAGTGGTGCACACACACACCGGTTATAATAATATCTTGTTTAGCCGGACAAACAACGGCACGCGCGCACGAGCTTCGGGCCTAATTGCTCGTCTTCTATTTGCTCGGTAAACACAGTGCCGTAATCTCGTTACCCGGCGCCCCCCGGTTACAAATTTTATCTCCCACCGGCCCTCATCGATAAACCACGAAATTTTCGAACGATTATCGCGCGATTCTCGATCTCTCGCTCGTTCCTTGTTTACCCATCGGTCGAGTTTTAAGTACTATCGAGCGAATTTTTTCACGGCGATGGAGAATTTATCGGATTCCGGGGCCGTATAGCGGTTTAATTGCCATCGAAAGGTCGTCCTTAATTTCGTGCTATCTCGCCGTGGGTTGCGAGGGAGGCGAGGTGGGAGAAAATCCGAGCCGGTACCGGGCTCGAAATGACCGAGGCGCCACTCTTATCTGAAGTGGCTCGGATAAAGCCGATGATCGAGGAGGAAAGGGGCACTCGAGATACCTCATACTCTACCAAATACGACTCGAAAAGAAGAAAGAGAGAGAATGTGTGAGAGAGAGAGAGAGAGAGGGAGAGAGAGAAGTAGAAAATCATCCAACGACAGAGGGAGACAACGACGCATGGACGTTGAGTTTTCGATATTTCGAATATTCAAAAGCAACAAATATATCTACATCAGAAGAAAGGATGACGTAAGTCTGCGTTATACGTACTTGTGTCTATATTGCACTGATGAAGAGAAAAATGTTGAATTATGCATTTATATACTGCCAAGACGATATTTTGAAGTTCGATGAAATCGTTCAGCCTGACAAATTGTTAAATCAACCAATACTTTGCTACAAAGATTTTCGTTCCACTCGACAAAAATCCTCGTGGCGATGTGAGATTGTACATTTTAGTTCAACATTTTCTTCTCAGTATAGTTACGCAAACTAGTTCTAAACTGTATGGTATTTGATTACATACCCGACTAGAAATTGAGCTAAAAATTGGACCCAGACATGATCCATGATCTTTATCACTTGATCAAGCTGGACTCCATTCGAGTAACGCAAAAACCTATGAAATCTTGGTCAAGAAATATATAGAGGCTTGATCAAGACTCTGTATCAAGACATTCTTGCTCCAACTCTTTTAAAGCTTCTTGATCAAGACTCTGTATCAGTACATCGATCCAGCTCTGTTAAAGCTTCTTGATCACAGCTTGGCCAAGCACTGGTACAGTTTCTGTATTACAGGAAGCTGTAGCTGAAACTGACCAAGGCTTGATCAATATTACAGCTGCTGGATCAGAATTTCCAGTTGTAAATCTTCCCTAGTCGATGATTATGTCTTCGGGCGGATTACTCTGAAATATTACATAATCGAAGAAAGTAGGAAAAATTGAAACACCGGCAGCAAAGCTTTTCCTCCGCTCGATCTAATAAAGTCGTCCCGATCGGAACTCTCTCGTCGAATATTTCCATCCCACTCGTGTCCCCGGCTATCTTACACGCGCGAATGTGTTCTCCGAAGCGGCAACACGTGCCCGCCGGGGGTTAATTACTCGTCTCGTCGTCTAACGAGGCAGAAAAACGAGAATAGCCGAGCGGCAATATCGTTTTCGGCCGATTCGATCCGATTCGATTAATCAGCATGGGCGGAGTAGGAGAGCTCGAGAGAATTCGCCCGAGACTCTCGTCTCGCGTCCTCGATCAGTTAGTACTAATGAGCGATATATTTGGCAAAGATCTCACAGCCCGAGAATCCAACTTTCTCTCTCTCTCTCTCTCTCTCTCTCTCTCTCTCTCTTGCCATCGTGCGTGCTCGCGAGAGAGTATCCCACCGCGGGGCTCCTTTCCCAAAGAATTCGTTGTGATACAATTTTCATCGATATTCGTTACCGCGATTAACTTTTTTAAAGTCCTTGAAGTTAGCCACCTCTTTTGAAATTGAAATTTTTTTAAATTGTTTTGTATTGTTCTACATTTGTTCTATATTGTTCCAAATTTTTATTAGAAAATTCGTACCAATTATAGAGAAAACTCACAAAAAACCAAACTAAAGATTGTTCTATTTGTTCCGATTATTGTGCTATTATTTTAAAACTCATATGCAAAATTAGAAACACAGAACAGCTCCATAAACGATGATTTTTCTTATATAACAGAAGACTAAAAAAGTTTCTTCTTTAATCATTTTGTAGGGAACTGTTTGGAATTTCAAATCAAAAAAAGGATTCACTTTTTCGTCTCTGACGCAGCCACCAACGTCATTCGCTGATTAACGCAGAAGCTTAGCTCGATATAAACGTTAGATAAAAATCGGATTGTCGTCAATCGGTGAAATTTCGTTCGCGATTGCATTCGATTTCGCATTATAATCGTAGAGAGAGCGAGAGAGAAATCGAGAATCGCGCTCAAAATGCCCATGGCGCACGATCGAGATTGCGCGTTATCGGGCATTTCGGTGGGGAGGAGGTTGCGCCGCGAGTTCCGCGCGACCACGAATATTAACGTAATGAGCCGATAGCCAGCAGATAAGGTATTTTATACCCGGTCGGTCAGTCACGTATGGTACGAGCCGTCGATCAAAAGCATCTCGCGCGGAGCATGCCCGCGTAACCCGATTAATTATCGCTACCCGATGTCGTTTCAATATACGGGCCCGTATTTACACCCTTTCCTATAAATAACCTTATTTATTTAAGAGGTTACCTATTAGGCTATTAATTAAAAAAAATCAATATTCCAGTTTTATTTCTTTTCAACCCATTCTGCCAAACCTAAATTACATAAAGTGATTCCTGCCATTCATATTTTGAGTGTTATTGTTTACCAACCTCCCTCCCCCTCTTCTGTTGTTTTTGTACAAAATTTTATTTGTAGTATTTTTTCTCGTTTTTTACATATTTATATTTGTTTGTAACCACAAAAAATTTGCTAATTCAAAAGCTTGCATGTTATAATATATTTAAAGTAGGACGACTATACTCGTATACACAAAAGCATGTTGGGTTGATGAACTCACTTAATACAACAATGATCGTAAACATTCATGACTGTGAAAATTATAAAAAAAAACGCAATTTTCTTCATTCATTGCAATAAGAAAAACTCTGAATAGTTTATACAAGAACTCTTAAAAAAATACTACAGATCATAATCTGTAGTATCAAGGAATATTTAGCATCAGTGACGTCAGATTAATAAACATCACGTGATAAAAGTAATTCATCAAAAAAAAGTTTCAATTTTGTTGTGCAGTGTTATTATTAGTAAATAAAAAGACTAAACAACGATCCACAAATGTACAATGAAAATTGATCTCGCAAATGCTGACTCGGCGGCAACAATCATCGGGCCAAAAAAGGGCCTCGATGTGGAAGGAGAGAGAGAAGAGTTTTCTGGTACAGCAGCCGAGTCGGTTATCGGCGTAAAGGCGCGTTTACAAGCGTGTAAGGAGTTAGAGCGAGCGAGCGAGTGGGAGAGAGAGAGAGAGAGAGGGGAATAGTAGGCGTACGAAGGAAGAAAAAGGGAGGATAAAAGGAGAAGGACTCTCCTGGCGGACACCATTCCAACGATGCCAGTGCCGTGTCGTAACAGGCCCGGAGTGACACCACAATGCAGTGTAGCAATTTGTAGGCTCGCCCTTCGTTCTTCCACCTTCGCGCACTCCCCCGCCCCTCTTTCCTCCTCCTCTCCTTCTCTTTATCCTCGGAGCGCGCAGGAGGATGCCCTAGTGTCCTTTTCAGCGCGTCGTATTTATGAGCCGATGCTATATTGGCCTCCCGAGCGTGCGTTAAAGCCCGGTAAAGGCAAACCGTAGAGGAGGACGGGCGCGGGAGAGCGCGAGAAGTAGGAAGGGCTAACTAGGCGAGATCGTGACTCCCGATAGCCGCGCTTCGACGGCCGAGCTCTCCCGAGCTCTCCTTGACGGACTCCTTTTCGTACTCCCGAGCTACTCCACGACGAGATTCAGCGTGAAATTTATCCGGTAGGCGCGGTCGTCCGTTTTCGAGAGATTTACGTCGAGTTAGTTGCCCGGCGCTATCGGCGTACCTACCGGTTAATGGATACCGGCTAGTCGCGATTTACCCAACACCGGTAGCCGCTCTAATCTATTTGCGTTAATTTGTAGAAAACACAGGCGAAATTACCGAGGCGTGGTACGAAATTTAATCGCTCGCGCTCGATAATCGTCGGAGAAATGCGAATCGACGCCGCGTTATGTGAAATCATCGGTTATTAATTCGACGAGCGCGAGAGATCTTCGCGGGGGGTCCGGAGATACAGCCGGTGGCTTCCATCGCGCCAGCTCACCGCGGGGGAGCGCTTTATCCTCTAACATCGTCGATTACGCACTCCGTTACAATGACCATTCAAGATCGGGTTTCATTTATTGTCCACGCGTCCACGCCTACTCCTGCCTCGCGATTCTACGATTCTCGTTTCACTCCATCATCGGGTGAATGAAAAAACAAACTTTTGAAAAATTAATTTGAGCACGTACACTAAAATATTGCAAACTTGTAGAAAGAGCTCACTGTAACGCGAAATGACAATATTTTGGGTAATGAAATCGCTTATAAAATATTCGGTTTTACGATTAACTGTTTCACTAAGACGATGTAATTTGAGCCACATAAACAAACGTATACTAACTAGCTACATTCATATTCACATATTTGTATTCATGTATCGTTGAATTGTACATTTTTTACCAGCTATATCTTTCAAAGTAGGCGGTTAAATATTTTCAATTTTTGTTTACGTTTTTTTAATGTCTGCATCTATATTAGGGTGTTTCAAGAAAAATAAAAAAATTTCCCCTCTTCCAATAGTGTCAAAAAGTTGAAAGCACATACATAAACAAAAATTTTGCCGCCTATTAGAGCCCAATATTAATTTTAAGGTCTGCTTTTATTTATTTGTAATTTTTCCATTTAAATAAGATGGGAAAACTTTTTTATTTTTGAACTCCAATTACTTTGGAATGGCTCGTCTGCGTAATATCACAAAGAAAGGATTCTATAGGAAATTTCATGGTCTACAAGAAACGTCTGAAGATCCAAGTTCGTCGGATCAACCGTTTCAAAGTTATTTGCGATCAAAAACAAGACCAATCAAAAATTTCAAACAATTTGCAATAAGAGTGAAAAAAGACATCATACTACACATTTATATTCCGTTTTTCTGCAAAAATCACTAGAATACTATTTGCAATTCACTATGAAATTCAAAATGAAATTCACCAGAATAGTATTTGTATACGTACGAGCTAAGCAATATCGACTGGAAATTCTGATCCAATATTGATCAAGTCTTGGCCAGTTTAAGCTTCCTATAATACAGCAGCTGTGCCAGTGCTTGGTTACACTGTGATCAAGAAGTTTTAACAGAGCTGGATCAAGAATGTTTTGATACAGTCTTGATCAAGAAGCTTTAACAAAGCTGGAACAATGTCTTGATACAGAGTCTTGATCAAGCCTCTATATATTCATCAAGATTTCATAGGTCTTTAGTCCAGTTTCGAGCGATAAAGATCCTGGATCATGTCTGGATTCGATCTTTAGCTGAATTTCTAGTCGGGATACCTCCGAAAGAAAAAAAATAACACGACAACCTCGGATGAACTCTAGACGAACCTTTCGGAACATTCGAATTATTATTCACCCGGCCAGTTGGAATAGTTTGCAAATTCGATTGATAAACGCCTCGGGCTCGTGTTGACACTGTACGGACCCGAGACCGGAATTTCGCCTCCAACGTAAAAACCTGATCCCCATAGACAGCATTCGCGAGATTTCGATATCTCGACGATGACTGGGAGTTAAGGCCGAGAGATGCCGGCTCGGTGTGTTTTAATCGCTATCGGGATTGCGGATCGGTGAACGCGCGACGACGTCGTCAATCGGACGTACGCGTGCTGATCCACGTGACCCAAAAGTGCGCGCGCGCGCGCGCGTCCAGCGACGGAAAGGTCATCCTTTCCGAACTCCAGAGCGCAGATGTCAACACAGTTCACAGACACGAGATGTTCTCGTTGATTCGAACACGAAGTGCTGTAATTTTATTTTTCGAGTAAAATTTGTCCCAAACGCGAACCCAAAAGTCTGACAACATATACACTTCTCAAAATAATTAAAGGGACACATCAATTATAATTCGACCAATAATAATTAAAACTATAATAACGATTGAATCGAACCGAGAAGGTGATTTGAAGAAAAAGATTCGAGTTACGAAGAATTTTTTCATTTTTAGCTGAATCGTTCGAAAATGGCAACTGTTTCCACAATTTCTTGAGGAGTACACGTAGACATTAGTTGACCCCGAGATTTGTCGAAGTTAATTGAATGGAAACCTCGAAATCGAATATCGAACGAGTCTCGGCGACTGTGGTAGAAAGTTTAACGAATTTCGAGGGGATTTAAAAGAACGAAACGAGAACAGGAAGAACGCGAAAATGTAATTTAACGACTCACGTTTCAGTGGTTTCGGGTTACTCTGCTTGCGGCGTGACATCCTTCGGTGGGGCCTTATGCCATCACCAAATCAGCGACGACATCGTTTTTCGCGCTATCCGCGAGCTCGTAAGCAGTCTCTTCCCTACCGCGTGGCGAGCTCGATGAGACTCGATTTCTTTAGCCGGCACGCGATAGATCGAGATGGAGAAACAATTTGTTGCACCAACACAGAAAAACACGAGACCGAAAATCAGTTTCGCACTCCGATGCACCACAGAGGACAAGAATCGTGGTCCTGGTAATCGCGAGCCAATTCGATTCCACGGAAACCGTTCGGCACGACGAATTTTTATTGCATCGATATCTCTTGAGGGAGAGTGTCCAATCGCGTCGTGGCCGATGTCATACGCGCGAAGAAACCACGACAGCTCGTACCGCAGCCGCTGTCAGCGGGCAACTAAACAAAACGCGCGCGATACCAAACACAACCCCCACTATTGTTCTTTCGGCGCGCGGCGTGACTCTCCACAGTCCGCTGCCTCTAACGGGGAAGAGAGAAAAGGGGGGGGGGCGAGAGAGAGAGAGAGAGACAGCGCCCGCTTGTACCGAGCGAGTGGGGGAAGACCCGTTGTGGGGTCGAGGTGGGGGAATCCCCGCCCACACGCGCGTACGCGAATCGTATACTCGTGTCATCGAATTACCAATTCATCGAACCGTCAATTCTATTTCAACAATCGAATCCCTCGTTTTGCTGTCTCATTTACACATGCGATTTTTCCGCATACAGCACTACAGCAATACAGCTATACAATCCTGTACAGCACTACAGCAATACAGCAATATAATCCTGTATAGCAATACAGCAATACAATCCTGTACAGCAATACAGCAATACAGCAATACAGTAGTATTGCTCGACAAGCTGAACTGGAAGAATTATACTCTCTGTTATAATTTGTACAAAGAAGATACCTATTTTACTTGTAGGATAGTTCTAGTTTCTACCAACAGTCGATAGACGGCGCACGTGTTCAAGTTCGGTCTACTCTGTCGGTAAGTTACCGACGGTCGGTAACCCCTTCGTCTAAAATTTGTTTAGAAATCAAAAAATCTGCCCAAGATACGAGGCACTTTTCGACTCGTATCCTCGCAGCGCGTCGACCTCGCTGCGAAAATCCGCCGCCATTTGTTTATTTACGTAACACGCGTTAAATTTTCCTTCCGATAAGAACGCACGACGCGCTTTATGACTCCTAGATAGAAAATGAGCTGAAACAAATAGACTGCGCGTACGTGTTATCTGTCGCGCGAAATTCAGTCGAAAACACGCTCGTCGATCGAGACACGCAT